>JANPWX010000443.1:1759768-1857445 GCA_024734555.1 Trochalopteron elliotii | reverse complement strand
CAGCATTTGGAAAAATACATCCTTGTACAGTTCTGCTAACACCAGAGGAGAAACGTTACAGCTGTGACCTCAAGAACTCAAAAGAAGAGATGGGAAAGTTATTTCTATTCAGTTTCTACTCAGAGCAGTGTGAAATGTTAATATTTCTGTATTTTTTTTTAACATGACTCCACACAGACCCTTAATTCCTTCATACCCTTTCTCCTCCCAGATGTGTGGCTGCTGTTTCACTTGCCTTAAGATTTGCAAAATACCACAACAGAGCACTTTTAAAATAGGATTTAAAGGTTCTTTTTCTAGGTGGAAAAAAGTCAAAATTATGCTTTTCCTTCCCACATATTAGGAGCTGTTCAGGGCTCGTGATGCTGTAATTGATCCAAATTCAAATTATTCAAATTCTAAAGAAACCCAGGAGCACTGAAGACCCCAAGCACAGGCACTTGTGTCAAATATTCCTTTAAACACTTGATTTTAAGGCAGTCAGGTCTAAAGATTGGCTTTAGTTCCAAACTAAACCATCTAAACTGAGTTTTTAAAGGTGATTTAGGAGGTGAGTAGTGGTTCCAAATTGCAGGTCCAAAGTTTAACTAATTAATCCATTGGGGTTCTTTTATAGCAGGTTACCTGTGCAGTCTGTTGCCTGCAGATGATTTTAAGGAATTACAGAAATGCAAATTGTGTAAATCCCACAATTTAAGGAATTGCAGCAATGTAAATAGAGGAAATCACAGAATTTCAGGATTACAGCAATGTAAATTGTGTGAATCCCAGATTTAAGGAATTACAGCAATGCAAATTGTGTAAATCACAGAATTTAAGTAATTACAGCAATGCAAATTGTGTAAATCCCAGAATTTACAGAATTACAGCAATGTAAATTCAGTAAATCCCACAATTTCTGTTATTACAGAAACCTAAATTGTACAAATCCCAGAAATTAAGGAATTACGACAACACAAATTGTGTAAATCCTAGAATTTAAGGGATTACAGCAATAAATGTTTCTTGATTCTTGCCTTTCAGAGGATGTAGTTATTCCTATTGTGTACTGAGGAAAATTGCCATGAAATCAACAGGTTCCAATTTCCCCCTCTTTGTTCACCAACCCAGAATAAATCAGAGAATCACCAAGGCAAGAAAAGGACTCCAAAATCATCAAGTCCAACCTTCAACCACCATGGCCATTTTATCTTAAATTTGCTTTTTATTAAAATTTTTGGAATTCATGCCACAAGATCTCCAGAAGCTCCTTAAATGGGAGTCCAGTGAAGAAAAAAAAAATAGAGGTTAATTCAGCGATCAGCATTTCAATGTTGTAAAACTAGATTTAATTTGTAAAACGTTATGAACATATGACATTATGGCTTGGATTTCACACTTAAAGTATTTTCAACATGGTTAAATTAAGAAAAATAATTAAAGTCAACTGAATAACCTTAATAGCTGGTAGTTGGAGAGCTGAATTAGTATTTTTTGTTGCAAATTGAAATATTAAGTCCATCTGTTTTCCTCTGAAGAAATTCCTGAAATTACAGGGTTTTTTAATCAGTTTTTCTATGTAATTAAAAATGTAATGAAAACCTACATGCTTCTGTCAATTTAAAACAGTAATTTTAATAGTAAATGATTTTCAATAGTAAATAATTGTAGCAGTAAAATTAGTCATTTCAAAACCAAACACCCACCAACAGGAAGAAGCTGAACGCTGATAATTGCTTCAGATGTAACTGTAAAATTAATATCAACATAATATAAATTAATACCATTGAATTCCATCAAAGAAAGGACTGCATAGTTTGGAAAACCACATTTTCCACTCAGGGCCTTTCATCATTTGCTCTTAATAAACTGCTGGAATAAATTTAATAAACTACTGCATAAATTAACAATGGAAAGAATGGAAACAACTCTGCTTTATGGCACATCCTTTAGAAAACACATATTAATATACCTAAATGTATATAATGTCATGTGTGTGTATTTGTGAGTCGATGTCTGAGCCCCTGCCTGGAGAAGTAATGGATAATTTATCCCACAACACCCAAATATAGCAGATATCTGAGATTTTACATTCCTTTCTAACTTAATGCCAGAGTAAATTAGAACTTTGAGTCCCCACATCCCCAGAGCTCAATTAAAGCTGGAGTTGAAGACAGATTCTGAAATCAGTTTGTTCCTGCAACATTCCAGCCCATTTTCCAGATAAAGCAGGAGGCAATTTATCCCAGGCTCTGTTGCTCTGCATAATTAACTTTTTCTTTTTGTTTAACAACCTTGTCTGGAAATCAGCTGGGTCTGGGCTGGATTTTCCATGTCAGGGACAAGAGAGCCCAGAAAGTCACATTATGTTCATCCCCTGAGCAGGCTTTGATCACTCAATAGATCTCCTGTCTTCACAGGATGAGGATTTAATCTAATTTTTTAATTTATATATTTATAAATACTATAAATAAATATAAATAAATATAAATAAATATAAATAATAAATAAAAGTTCCTGAAGTTGTTCCATGTTTCTGCACAGTCATTGAAGAAAAAAAAGCTGGAAATAACTGAAAAAAACAGAAAGGAAATATTACTGCTTCACTAGTGATAAAGACATGGATTAACCAGACAAAGTCTGCAGAATTTCTGTTACACCTTTGCAAAAATCCTGACAGATAACTGAGAAAACTTAATTATCACCCTGCTTATCAAAGGAGCTTCATGTGCAGTGTCACTTTCATAGGAAGGATGGGTTTTATCTGTTTATTACTGTGACCAATGTAGCAACATTTAATAATATTTCCTTGATGTTTCATCTCCTTTTGGAGCTTGAGGTTATTTTCTCCACTCAGAGTGGAGAGTTCTGCAAACAACATGGAAAAATCCAAGTGCCACTGACACATCCTCAGGTAGGAGAGCCCTGGACTCATCCCAGGCTTTCCAGAAAAACCAAACCAGAGTTTAGTTCAGAGTTTAATTCTTTAGGGTTATCTGAATTATTGTCTTGAATTATCTCCACCCCACTGACCTCTCGGGATTTATTCCTGCCAGACATGACCCTAAATCCTCACTCTAAACTGATTATTTCAATCACATCAAACAAATGATTATTTTCTCCTCCAAGTGCTCCTGCAGAAGTTGATTCACAGGTAAAGCCTGTGGTTCTATCTGATTTATTTGAAATTATCAGCTGATATAGAAACAGAGCTAAATATTTATGAGCTGCCAGTGACAAATGACAGAGGTGATTCCTTTAATGAGTGCAGTGGGGATCAGATATTTTGCTGTATTTCTGCAGCACAGCAGTGGAACTTTCACTGGGACTGCAAATATTGGTGGCACAGGGTCCAAAGATAGACTGCAACAGAATGAGACTCAAAGTGGGGCAGTCACATATCTGTTTAATTTAAAAAACTCTGAAATTCTGGCTTGAACTCTGAGTTGAAATTATAAAAAAGCCAAACAAACAAAACCCAACTAAGTTTCTACAAAGAGAAAGTTCTGAAGCATCACCTGTCTCGAAAAAAGGAGGAATTATATGTAAGAAATTTAACTGAGCCTAGAAGGAATTGATAACTTGTAGCTGGAACTGAAAGATAAAAGATTTAAAAGACACAATTTTTTGAGGGGGAAAAAAATGGGCTGGAGAGTTTTTATCTCAGTGGAGCCAAATACAATGTTCCACCAGAGAAACCACACACAGGAATTTTGTTTTAATGAGCGGATTTTCATTCCTTTCTCTCCAGTAAAAGGTTTAAATATAATCATTTTATGACTTTATCACTTACAGATTCTATTAATAAAAGAATGAAACGAAATTTATAAACTTGCTGAATTATGAGTTGGGTTTGAAAAGGAAAAATTTCTGTTCAAACCTTGGTTTCCAGTGGAATGATCTCATTACTAAGAAGACCTCTTTTCAATATACATCCTTTATGGTGAAAACAATTTAACTTTTAATTCAAATGTATAGAAAGATGTCTGAGAAAAATATAGTTGTCATCTGTTAACTTCTTAATTAGTTGTTCACAGAGGGTGTAGACAAAGCACAAAATCTCAACAGCATGGATGTTAGTAGAGACAATATTCTATTGGCATCAATGAAAAAGTCTCAAGTTGAAATCCAGACAATTTGCCTGTCAGGAGATAAATAGCTTTTCATGCCTTGGTAGTATTTAAACCTATAAAAACATCTCCTTCATCATCCAGTTGTGAAAGAGGAGGTTGTCTCCAGCTTTTCTTCCACTCAGACAAAATACAATTATTCTTATTTTTGTTGCCTTTGAAGAGTTTTTGCTGTGCTCGTAACTCATTGAATGTAACTGTCTGTAGCTCTCCCTCATCCCTCTGCATGAACCACTGTTTGTACACTCATTTACGTGGAATTTTGGGGATCAACACTAAGAGGAAAAAGCAGCAATGCATCCAAAAAAACAGCACCAAACTCTCTGAACACAGAGCCAGGGAGCACCTTCATGTTCTAGAAAGCAAAATTCAGTGTTTGGCTTGAGAGTTCAACATGTGAGAAGAAAGTATCAAACATTTACTTCAGATAATATTTTTGGTTCATACAAATTATTATTTGTGTGGGCTCAGTGAATAATTCTCCAGGGTGACTGCCTGGAGTTGAGGAGGAAACAAGATTTATTTATCACCTGAACCCCTTTTCAAGGAAAAGGTTCAGAGAAAAGCACAATTCTCTCAGGACAGAGCTGTCCCAGGTGTGACACAGCCATGGAGAACCCCCAGGAGAAAAATCTCTGCTGACCCTCAGGAGTTCCCTGGTTCCTGAAGCTCTTCCACCCTGGCATTCATAGTGCACAGGGCTGCAGAACTAAAGGAATCCCCAAAATATTCCTGTTCTCTGTTCCTCACCAATCCTGAGAGGTTAAAAATCCCCTCTGCAGCTTTAGAGCATTGAATTTCCACCATGGATGTTTTTTGTGGAGATAAAACTTGTCCAGTGCAGGGCATGCACTGACCACCACCCTGTCCAAACACAAATATTCTTTTGGAGGAAGTATTTAATTGGGTTTTTATGGGATATATTTAAAAAATTTGCTTCAAATGCAAATTTGCAAATTTGTCTTTGCTGTTATAATTTCAATTTCGTGGCTTAAAAAAAAAAGGCCAAATTTTGCTCTTTAAATCCCTTCCCCCTCATCAGAGAGGAGGGATTTAATTGTTGGTAATTTTATTAATCCCCTGATCAAGCCACCATTGATCCCAACCATTTCCCTTTGCATTGGTTGTTGTTATTTATTTATTTTTTCCTTTCCTATTAGAAATACTTGGGTAAAACACTTGGTTTAGGATAAAAAGTCACCAAATATGGACAAGTTATCACTGGGTTCTGTCCTGAAATAATCAGGACATCAAAAACAGATAAGAATTCATTAACATCTCTGCAGTTTTGATTAAACCTCGCTGATTTATTCTTTCTGCATTGTCATGTTGTTTAAAAAACTTGTGAGGCTGAGGTGGGATCATTCACACCGTATGGGTTTTTAAAATTATTTATGTATCATTCTTATATCCATGGACTTGTAAGTAAAGGAATTAAATCCTCCTGTTCCAACAACCTTTTGTAGTTGTTAAATCTATAATTTATTTGTAGAAACCTGGACTAGCTTGTTACAGAAGCAATGCAACAAAAATGACTTCTCAAATTAAATATTCTCTGATTCTCCAGTCAGGCTGCACATTTTAATTATGACTCTAATGAATTGTAAATGTGACATCAGAATTCTCGTCTGACACCAAGAATTTGGATTTAATTAAAAAAAAATAGAATTATTCTAAGCAGATGTGTTTAATGATCGTGGTGCAATTAAAATATGCAACCAAGCTTGCAGAAAGTACAAAATCTCAGGACATATTTACACAATATTCTCTTTGTTTCACTGGAAACTCTGCTGGTTCTGACACTGAAGTACAAAATGTGCCTTGGCCCTCTTTAGGCAGGTTTTGCATTAGCAAAAAAGGTAAATTTAGTTGAAATAGCAGATTATACAGGTCGTATCCATATTGTAGGCAAGGAGAATTTAGTATCATTTAATCCAGATTTGTCTTTTCTTCCTTCTCTTCAGTTCTTGGTCTGAACAAGAACAGCATTTTCAAATATTTCTATTAAAAATACTGAAGCTGCTGTGGAGACATGAGGGAGGGATGAGACAGAAACATCTCAGTGAACAAAAGGTGGATTTTCACAGAAATTCTACAGAGACTGTCCCTTAATCTCTGGCAGTGCCAACCACCATCCCCTCCCTGATTTCCCTTTGAATTCCCTGGAAATGGAACTGTGTGAGCAAACAGCCCAGAGTTCCTGGAAGGATAATCACCAAAATCTTCAGGCCAGGTTGTCACTGCAGGAGAGAAAAGCTGATTAAGGCACAGAGTCACCCACCTCAGCCAACCTGCAGAAAAAAACAAATACGTTGTGAGTTTGGGAAATCTTTTCTGTTTAGATCAAATACTGGAGGGTGTGAAAACTGTTGGTCAATTCTCTAAAGACCTGATTTCGGTGGAACTGAAATCTCTTCTCTTCGTGTGAAATAACTCACAGTCACTTTGGTAATTTTTTTACTATATCCAACCAAATATTGGAGAATTTCAGACAATCCAACCTCCTCTGGCCATGCAAATATCCTTTACTTCTCTCTTAATGACAAATATCTGCACACCTAAAGGTACAGCCATAAATCTGAACAATGACCTTGAGAAGAGAATGATTGCAGATGCACAAACTTTGCAATATTTTAATATCCCAAGAACTGTGATGGGTAATAATAAAAATAAATGAAAGTTAAGAGTTTATGCTCATTTGGGGAAAAAAAAGGAGAATTTTCGTAAGTGACTAGAGAGACACATCAATTATTTATCTCTGAAAATTACAAGAGGGAGTTCATTTTGAGAGAAGAGCAAAATTTGTTCTTATTTCTTAAATGTTATTAAAAAACCCAAGCCCAATGGAGTTAAAAAGTGAGTTTTTGTGAGGTCGTTGGGTTGTGTGCAAGTTGGATTAAATGTATTCTGTAAGAGCTAACTGTATTTATAATAAAGCTATTTAAAATTTGCCATAAAATCCCTGTGCTCTCCAGTTCCTTCCTCCTTCAAACGAGGGATTGTTCATTTTGCAGAGCTGCTGGGTGCCTGAGAGAGGGAAGGTGCCTCCACCAGCCACTTCCATTAGCTTAATTAACATTAATATGTATTAATGAGTCCTTAAGAGATGAAAAGGAGTCTAAAAGGAACGGGAGAGTATTTGTGGTACATGGAATTTCCTTAAAACAAAAACAATTTGGGTGGGCAGCACTGCCTGATGCAGAAGGGGAAGTTATTTGGGATTTACAGCACTGCTGTAGACACTGCACATAAAAAAGGTGATTTTTTTAAAGAGACAAGCCACACCCTTGAGCCATAATTTTTCTGGATTCCCTCTGCTCAGGCTGTGAAATGGGAGTAATTAAATTCCTGTTGTTCTGCAATGAAATCCACAATGAATGATGCTCTCAGTGGGTTTATGTTTCACTTGGGTAACTCTGCATTGCCATAACTGGCAGGGAATTTCTGTGAGTGTCCCCCTAGCCCAGGACAGTGGATCTTCTCTAAATAATGCACCCAATGGTTTTGTAAGAAAATGTTCTTACAAAAGTGTTCCTACAAAAAGTATTCTTACGAAAATGTTCTTACAGAAGGAAGTGTTGTGGTGTTTCATATTTTGAGTCACAGGAAGGTCCCTTTGTCTGAATCTTTGATTCCTCATTTAACAAAAGCTCCTAGCTCAAGGGTGAGAGAAAGAAATCAAACAAATAAGGCTGTAACAAGACTGTAAATTAGACTCACTGATTAAACAGTAATTTAAAATTGGGGTTGGGGAAGGAATTTGATTTTAATAAAATAACTTCAGATGTTGAAATTGTCAATGAATTCCTCATCCTCTGAAAGCAGCATCTTCCAAATTGGAAGGATCAGTAAAATCAGTCTTTCCATTACTCTGTTCTCTGTCCAGTGTCAATAAATACAGAAGCAAGAAATGATATCATTTGCTTAAACAATTTCTACAAATTGGATGAAAAATGTAAATGACTGAAAAAAATAAATTTAAATTCTATTTTATTCCTAATGCATTCAGCCAGTTCTGAATATTTTGAGTTTTCAAGGGAAAAAATAACTAAAAAGAAACAAACAAGGAAAAATTCAGAGCTTAAAAGTGTTTTTCCTTCTTTCAACTGCCCCTTTATGGGAAAACTAAAAATGTGACAGTGACAAGAAGATACAAGTTTGTAGCTTAGAAGAAAGTATAAATTTTTTAGGTGAAAGTCCATTTGAAGTGACAGTAACAGTGGTTGGATATTTTCTTACCTTGTGAATTTGATAAGTTGGTTTTTCAGTTTGTATTGCAGAACTTAGATGCTCATTTGCAATCTATTTTTGGAAAAAATAATTCAGTAAAGACATCCTTTTATGAAGCTATTTGGATCAGTCAAAAGCCTCAATGAAACAAAGCAGTAAGCTGCTTTTTGTTGTTTTTTTTTTTTTTCTCTTTTTCTGGAATTCTTTATTTAAATATTATAAGTTCAGATATAAATATTAAAGGGAGCACTGTCCACAAATTGTGATCCATTGAAACACACTGAATTACATGCCCTGGTTTCTATATTTTTCTTCTCTCCAGAACTAAGAAGTCATTAACATTAAGTGTTTTAATAAGAAATTAAATCATAAATACTTTTAAAACCTGGGCTTCAAGATCATCCAGATGCTTTTCAAGTACAACTCTCCAGCTGCATTTAAAAATGATTTTGACTCCATTTTCCGTTCAACTTCTCTTTTTCACTTTTATAATGGATTGGAATAATATTCATTTCAGATGTGTCATGTACCTCTATAAAAAGTCAGATTTGATCTCCAGCTCAGCTTTTGGAGATGGTTCCCTTTCTCTGCTGGTGATTTTATCTGACTGTTCCAGCAATGCAGAGCTCAGATCGTGGCAGCCAGGGTGATAAAGTCCTGGGAACTGGGAATTGTCAGGCTGATTTCTGAAAAAAAAAAAAAAAAATCTGATCAACTCACCATCTCCCCTGCATGTGTTCAAAATAATGGTTCAAAGATTCCTATAAATATTATCAGGAGGATTCAAACAGGAAAGTGATGAATTGTCACATGAGCTCTGTAGAAAAGCACCACCAGTAAAAGAAATTAATTCAGGAATCTGCATTCTCTAAATGTAAATCATAGAAATATTCCCTACAATATATGGGGAGAATGGGGGAGCAAGACAAAGAAAAAAATTCCTCCTGATTTTATTTTAATATAAGCTCTAAGATCCACAAAAAAATAAAATAAAATTTAAGTTATGACAGTATTTCCATTTCTTTTTCTTGTGACAGCTTGGAATAACCATTTCTGATGCAAAAAAAAAAGTTGCCTTGGACACCACAATCCTGAGAGGTTTTGTCCAGCTAAAAGGGGAAGGGGAAAATCCCAATTTTTGTAATTTATGGATGCTGGAGGGCAGCAAAAATACATCCCTGGAGTGTCAAGAAACCCCTCCTGGTGCCAGTTCTGTCCCCGGACAGAGCTGAATAACCCCATTAATTCCCAAAAATTACCACAGGAAGACCTGGGAGCAAAGAGAGACCTTTTGTCTCTTTTGGCTCCTGGAGAAAAATGATTTTTTTAATCCCTGGTTAAAGAGCACAGGACACTTGTGGGGCCAGGCCTGGGCTGGGGGAAGAGAAGTGCAGACCTGTTCTCCTGGCATTTGGAATAATGGAGCTTTGCTGGCATTTATTTAAAGCAGTGATGAGCTCTTTGATCTCTTTAATCACATAATCCAGAGAAAATGATTCTTGACCACTCCAAGAAAAAGTTCCAAATGATTTGTACTCAACTGCAGAAGATTTGTTTTAACCTGATTTGCCCTAAAGACACTGGGAAAGTTTCTTTAAATGAGAAAAAGAAAAAAAAGTTAAATTTATTTTCATTCAGATTTGTTCCATTTCTTTTTCATTAGCTGCTTGCTTGCCTTTTATAATATTAAAAGTGATTTAAACTGAGCTTTAGCTGAAAAATTGAAACAATTGGAATCAGCTCTTTCAGGTGGACTTTAAATAAGTTATGCCCCTCTACTTTATGTATATATATATATATATATATATATATTTTTTTTTTTTTAATCCAGTCTGTAACACACAATGGGGATTTAAAGGAACACATTTGAAATTACAATTATAAACTGAGATTTTAGGAGTGGAGAGCACCAGCCCAGCAGTAGGATTTGGATGGAAAGTGTATCTGAGGAAGCAGAGACCTCCAGCCTTGTTCCTAACAGAGGAAAATAGCAAAAATATAATGTCTGCAAGGAGCACCGATGGCAGTAGCTGAACCATGCTTAAAATTTATAAAAATAATTTTGTTTGTTTGTCTGTTTTCTCATGTGTGACTTTATCAGGTTTCCAGTGGAAGAATTTTAATTGTTGTTAGAAGACATTTCTTCAACATATGATTCAATCTCCACCTCATTTCACTCCACCCTGAGGTTTTAGAAATACAAAATTTAAATTCTTGTATTTCTTTCATGAGTATAAAAGTTTCATAGCTCATAAGCATCACAAGAGCCTTCAAAATTCGAGAGTCATCAGGGTCAGTCATGAGGAAAAAAAAAATTAGAATCACTTTTTCCTGGTGAAATATTGAATTTAGTTCACGAGAAATATTTTTTATTTATTATCACTCCAAGAAGAGCTGGCAGTTAATAAAGCACTCGGGAGTTTTTTGTCTCTCCTTCCATCTTCCCATGTTGAAACTAAAACTGTGGCTGGAGGGGTTTTATACATTCAATAAAAAAGCTTGGAAGTTGCTTTAGAGAGCACTGTTTATTTAAATGTCTAAAATATTTGACTTTTCATCTGTTAAAACAAGTTTGCTTTCCTTTCTTTCTTGTCTTTGCTTCCTTCTTTCTTTTCTGAATTAAATGGTTTTTTTTCATGTGTTCTAGCCATTAAAATCCTTAGCTGAAATAACCATTGTGCTTCATAATATATTTATAACTTTCACCCTTAACAAAGTGATTAAAGATTAGAGCTGATTCTTATAAAATTGTCTAAAATACAGTGAACTTGGACTGCTTTATTTTTGTTCCTGGTTCAACAAGGTTTGTAAGTCATGGACATCCCTTAGGTGAATATTTCTCTGATTTGGGAATTATTGTGCAGATGCAGAAGCAATGGATTGAAACAATCAGAGAGCAGTTATGTGAGAATTAAAAGAAATTAATTAGTGTAAAACACCAATAAAAGATATTTCTGATGAAACGTGCATTTAGAAGAGTGAAATGTCAGGAAAAGTGCCTGTACATGGCATGAATGGAGGATGGAAGATGGAGGATAGAGAATGGAGGATGGAAGATGGAAGATGATGGGAGATGGAGGATGGAGGATGGAGAATGGAAGATAATGGGGGATGGAGGATGGAGGATGGAAGATGGAAGATGAAAGATGGAGGATGGAAGATGGAGGATGGAGGATGGAAGATGGAGGATGGAGGATGGAGGATGGAGGATGGAAGATGGAGGATGGAGGATGGAGGATGGAAGATGGAGGATGGAAGATGGAGGATGGAAGATGGAAGATGGAGGATAGAGGATGGAGGATGGAAGATGGAGGATGGAGGATGGAGGATGGAAGATGGAGGATGGAGGATGGAGGATGGAGGATGGAGGATAGAGGATGGAGGATGGAGGATGGAGGATGAAAGATGGAGGATGGAGGATGGAAGATGGAGGATGGAGGATGGAAGATGGAGAATGGAGGATGGAGGATGGAGGATGATGGGAGATGGAAGATGGAGGATGGAAGATGGAGTTCTGCCAGATTTTCCCAGAGGAACAGGATGTGGTGGGAGCCAAGGTATTTATGGGCAACAGAACCTTTATTCCACCCTCTGTCTTTAAATAAAGCTCCTCTCCTGCTTTAGGAATCGCAAACTCCCCTTTTGAGCCAGGATTTTTGTGCCATCTTTGTGCACAAAGCTCATCCCACCATGGCCTGAGACACTGCAGCTCCGCCAGGTCCTGAAAGTCCTTATGTTGTAAAATTGGATTCCCTGGGAATTAATTAATTTATTGATTTAAACCCCCAGTAACGCATTTTTTGAGTACAATCCTTACACACAGTGGGCCCTGTCCCTCCCCTGTCAAGCAGTGGTGTTGTGCCTTGGTGGAAGGCTCTGAGTTGGGAGAGACAGGGATTTGGGAATATTTCACTTCCCTCAACACAGCCACAGCAGCTGCCTGGTAACGCCCCTCAAAAGAAAGAGCTCCCAGTTCTGTAAGGATAAACATAAACCAGTGATGGATTCTGGACAGAGGGTTTAATTTGATGGGACAAAAAGCATGGCTAGATTAAGAATTATCCCAAAAATCAGTTTAGTGGTGTATTCTGGGCTGTAGAAAATTCAAAAATTTGTATAATGTGTTCCTGACATACTGGGCTATGAAATGTTTCCTCAGAGGAGCCTTAAATACCAGTTATACCTCATTATTTTTATTTATAAATTCAAATTCTGGCTGAGATTCAGAGGAAATTGGCACTATAACTGGAGTTTTAGGGAAAAGCGTAATTTAGTAGCAGAGAGAGAAGATAAATACAACCATTTACTCACTCTGCTAAGGCCAACCTTGACTCCTTAGGGGCGGGATCTTCAAAAAGCACTCAACACTCCCTCATGTTCCCCTAAAGTCAGATAAAATCCCCATTCTACTGATCAGACCATCTCTTCCTACACCCACTGCTGTTGGCAATTATTAAAGTTAATTTGATACTGCCTTGGCCATAAGGGAAACACAGAACTTTCTCTTTCTCATGGGACTGTTCCCATCTGGTCACAGTTACCCAAATAACTCCTGCTTGTTCCTTGGAGTTCTACACCTTCCTGTCAAAGCAGGAATAGGTCAGAGCACTTGAAAGATAAAATTCAAACTAGAATCTTGTCGCCGTGATTTTTTCAGCCTTCTGATGTTTTACATTTTTGTACTGGAGCCTTCTCATGCATTGTAACATAAACAAAAAGTAATGTTTTGAAAACTGTGCATTCCTTCCTGGGGGAAGGACAAATTGATGGACTTCTAGTTTGACCAGTGGGGTCAAAGAGGCATCAACCTCATGACCCAATTGCTGATAAAACTCCAAAAACTATTTAAACACTAATCCCCAATAAACGTCCTTCTTTTTCGCTCACACAACCTGACAGTGTGAGTGTCGTTCTTTCGTGTCCATCTGGCGACAGAATCTTCCCTCAAAAGTCAGATCAGATTTCGCACCTGGGTTCTCCCTAACTTTTCCCTGGGTGAGAGCACCCAGACAGGGTTTATTGATGTTCATTGGCTTTGACATCTGAGTAAAATCCACATGAGTTCACCAAGGAACTCCAGCCCCACAAACCCTTGGAGACAGAAGCATCCAGTGCCAGCAACAGCAGCTACAGACGAGATCCACACTTCCTACAAACCCTTGGAGAGAAAACACTCCTCAGGCTCCTGCTGGTGGCATTTTAATTCCCCTGCCTTTGTTTCGTGTGCTCCCAAAGCAAATGTCAGCCAGGAGGAGTTATTTGTAGGAACTCTGTTTGTTTGACAAACTTATGTCCTGGATAAAGTTTGGGACCGGAATAAATTGCATTATGTGTCTCTTACCAAGGGCAGAAGAAATCAGCATCAGAGCCTGCCAGGGAAACTTTTTCAAGCTGTTCAAGACAGAGCATGGAAGACTTAACTCATGTAAAGAAAACCTGTTCATTAATTAAGCTGTCAAGCTCACTTCATTAAATAATTCATCCTCTCATTTGTCTTTTCTGGGGTCTTCGTTTCACAGCACTTCAGTATTTTAGCAAATTTAATAAAAGCAAACATATTTCTGAATAGATCCTACCCAAAACCACTCGTGGAACCTATCTGTAATTATGTGGATGTATGCATTAAAATTTTTTATGTGATGTTAGAATTTCAGCTGTTTGGGTGCATTTTGTTATTTTTAATGAATGATGAAAGGAAACTTTCTGTTTACATAGATGTTCATGAATTTTAATGCAACACTGGAAGGAATTAAACCAAAAAGCACATTTAATATGGCAAGATTTCCCACAGACAGCTCTCAATGATATGAATATTTAGTTAGCATTGTTTTGTGAAATGAGACAACCAAGAGTCTGCCCTAGTCTAATACTGGTATAATAAACAGCAAACTCAGGATTTGCCACAAAGCCTTTCTATAAAATTCAGAGATGCATTTAAGCTTTAAATAGCTTTAGAAGAATTTTAATAACCACAACTTATCAGAATAACAAATAAATTGAAAACATGAAATAAAAAGTGTGAATAATACTGATCATAAACACACTAAAATTTCAAGGCAGCATCAATTAATTCTTTTGTTCAGAGCACCCTTTAATTCTTCATCTGAGTTCATGTTGGGTATTTACAGAAAGAAGAGCTTTAGAAGTTTATTTTCTTAATTCCTCTTTCAAAATGCAACTGTCATCATAGACAGCTTCCAATTCTACTTCAGTGTAATAATTTTTATAGTTAACACAAATTATTTATATGCTCTGAACCAAGGTACCTGAAATACTGAGATATAAATGAGTTCTGAACTTCAGCCTCAAGCATTTTGTTTAGGGCTAAATTAGGAGTTAAAATCTCGGATTATATTCCATTAATTATACTAAATAGCAGTTTTTCCTCCTGCTGATCAGGATGGGGAACACAATGAAAAGGTGTGCTCAGTGTTTTTCAAGAAAGTTTGATCTGATTTGGTTTTGCTCCAGAGAAGTTGAGCATCCCAAGGAAAGAAAAAAAAAATTAAATTCACTAATTTATTTCAACTAATGCTAAAATAAGCAAGGATGAAGAGGAGAAAACCAAAGTAAATATAATTACCTCAAGACCAGATGTTTCCTAGAGAAGCTTGTGATGTCATCAGGTTTTTTGCAGATGGGGCAGCCCAAATGTCACTTGCAATAGTTGAAGAGGTGATCAAAGTCCTCCATCAGCTTTGGGAAACCTAAAAGACAGCTCCCAACAGCCTTGTTTGGTGTGGTGATCAGAAAATGGTTCAGTGTACAAAACTGAGGCAAGAGCTCCATTTATCTGTAATTATCTATGGAGAAAATTGGGAAAAGGTAAAAAAATGAAGGTCTTTTTAAATACAGAGCATTAATTCAAATAACTCACCAAAAAACGTGAAGAAATGAGAATAATGAGCAATAACACGAGGAACAAGATGGTTCTAAACTGCTGTAGACAGTGGGTTTGTGCATGGTGGTGCCATGGAATGGACATGACTATACTGGAGTCACCAATCCCTTGGGCTCACCAAACACGACAGGAAAAAGAGAGAGGGATTTTCCAGGAATATCCAAGCTTGCCTGAAGTGACATTTCTCTGACAGTGCAAGCGAGCCTGCTCACTTCATCTGGCACAAGAATTTCCTTTAATCAGGTCTGCACTGAGTCACTGCAAAACACAGGATTGGTCATGGGCCAGCCTGAACTTCTCTAAATGATGTGAAATAACAGATAATGGAGACAGAATTCTCACTGCTGCTGGTTTCTCCTGGAAGTGCTAGATGTGCTCAGCTACTCCTTTTTGTACAAGGAAATTCACATTCTCTGCTTTCTTAAGAATGGGATAAGCCTCATTTAACAAACATAACAAGAACAATAATTATCATTATGCCTTCATTAGCCACAGGCCAGCCAGGGTCAGTCTCTTTTTGGAAAGAAAGGGATTTTCAGGCTAAACTGCCCCAACAATCTGTGCATATTGTTCTTTACTGATGGGCTCTTTATTAAAGAACTGGAGGGAACTGTAATCTGTAAAATAAAAACAGGAAGGAGCAGCTCTTTAATAAATTACTGGCTGATGTGGTGTTTGCAATGTTTTCCTTCTTATCCCATGAGATTTCATTTGGAAAACGATCAGATCAAAAGTCCCCCCAGCTCTGGGGTAAACAAGACTGAATATCTCAACATGTAAGAGTACAAAAGCTCTCTCTCACTTGACTTTTTTCATCTATGGAGAAGCTTGGAAAATTCAAGTTATCCGTCCAAGCAGAAATTGATTAATTACAACAGATCCATGCCATAGAGCTAAAGGAACTTCCATATTTTCTATTTTTTTTTTTAATATTCCAGTAAGAGATGTTTATGTTTCATTCAGAGCCTTTTCCATAATGATGTTTAAATTACCAGCTAGTTTTGCTTGAAAGGACAAATATGTTCCTAAATGCTAAATTCTGTCATGTTTCTCATCTTTATTTCCACTTCAGTGATTTTGTCATTTGTAAACAAAACCCTGGTATTTTTAGCCCAAATTAGTATCAAGTAATTAATAATTCATTGAGAAATAAATATGGCTAAGAGTATGAAGTTGTTTCATTGCTTGTGCTGTTGATTATTTACAATTCTTTGCATTATGAGTAAAAAACTTGAGAATTCACGACTGAATTCTGCTTTAAAGCTTCTAACTCAGGCCACTACAATTCTCTGTCCAACCTTTGGCACTGATGAGGCTGCTGAGGGAGTACACTTGAGGATTTAATCTAACCTGCCTTCCTGATAACACACAACATTTGCTAGATCTCACTGGGATTTATATCCACTCCAGTAAATTTCCACTGGTTTATAAACAGATTTATCTCGTGTCTCTGCTGTTTGGCACATTACTCACCATTTCCAAGGCTGAGATTACCATATTTACTCCGAGGTGCAGTTTAGAACAATGCACAGTGTTCTAGAGAGAAAAAAAAGGGAGGAAAAAAGTTTTCAGCTTCTCCATCTTCAGGTACATTTGAGATCAGACCACAGCAGCTGTATCTGAAATTCAATTGCCCAAATGTGACATAGGGGCAGGATCAAACAAGCCCAAGAAAACACCTCCACTCTGTAGTCAAGATATTTTCCAAAGGAATTTTATCAAAGCCATGGTTTAACACCTTTTGGAGTGGCTATTCCCAGGCATGCTTCCATAACTCATTGAAGAAGACCAAAAAATCCATTTAATCTTGTGAGAATTTCTTTCCTTCAGAAGAGGGAAGTTCCATGGCTGAGTTTTCCCCTGGGCTACATTTCCTCTTTCTTTATGACTTCCTTTGCTCCAAGCCCTTCAGGTCCAGCAGTGAGCACAGAGATGGATGGAGCAGGGGGTTGTGTTGTGTTTTCTGTCTGTTTGTGCTCCCAGATCCAGTAATTGTGGCCACCCAATCATGAAGATCATCAAACCATGTACAGATGTTTGGAAAGCACAGTCCCTTCCCTTGAGAAACACTTTTCATTATTAAATAGAAGCAGGGAGATCCCTTGGGTCCCCTGATCCAACTCTGCAGAGACACGAGTCCTCCAGCTCAGCTTTCCTCTCTGTGGTACTTCAAGATTTTAAAAATTAATTCCTCTCCAAAGTTACAAGACCTTTCTAATTTTTATTTGTCTTTTAACTGGAAATGAGCTGTGCTTCAAGGTCTTGGTGAGTTATTATGACAGTTTCGATGATGAAATCAAAAATTAGTCACAACAATCAGTGGTGGTGCCTTGGCCAGGGTCATTTAAATCATGGCAGTGAGACCTGAGGGTGATGGGCAATGGTGTTTGAGGGAAATTATTTATATGTGACAGAGACATTCAATCAAATAATGACTTAGAACAGCTAGGAGGTAGACTTGGACAGAATTGAATGCATAAATGAGTAAATCATTCTTTTAAGCTTTCACCTTACCTGAATTTTACTTGTTCTGTCTAAAACTTCTGAAGATGTATCAGGTAGGGTCGATATTTTCGGTACCTGAACACGGAATCATGGAGAGGTTTGGGTTAGGAGGGACCTTAAATCCCATCCAATGCCACCCCTGCCATGGAAAGGGACACCTTCCACTGTCCCAGGCTGCTCCAAACCCATCCAGCCTGGCCTTGGACACTGCCAGGGACCCAGGGGCAGCCACAGCTTCCATGGGAATTCCATTCCAGGGCCTCCACACCCTCAAAATGTAATAAACTGGGCAAGTTTAATATAAATTAATATAAAATTGTTCATAGATTCATGCAGTAATTCAAATATCTGCATTTAAAAGGCCAAGTGGGAAGAAAACCTACTCTGGACAACAGAGTTGCCAGAATTCAGTTACTGAAGCAGATCTGAGATGGGGTCTGATAAACCTGCAAGCAACAAGCAGAACTCAGAGAGGAATAATTAACCACATAAATCTAAGTTAAACTACTAAAATTGCTATTTAAATGAGTGGTTTTGATTTACAAAGACTCTCCAGTTGCAGTTGTTGGTTGGAGAAGGCCAAAGAGAGATGATATCATAGTAAAAAATATGGGAATGTTTTAAAATATTTTTAAAAGAGTAAAAATATGTAGTGATATTTAATAATAGTAAAAAATAAATAGTAAATGTAAAAAGCTAGAAGTATTTTTTAAATAGTAAAAAAAAAAGAGGAAAAATATGGGAAGTTTCCTCAAGAAATAGTCAGGACAAAAGAAAAAAAAAATCCACACAGAAAAGGATAATTATGTAGAAAATGGGGAGACAGAACAAATGATCTCTTTAGGTCTTTCCAAACTTGTCAGTCTAATTCCAGTCACTGTCACTGCTGGTATTTTCAAGTTCCTGGTTTTTTATGAAAACATTTGTTCAAAGGACAAATAAATAAGACAGATATAGACATAGTTCTGAAGTCTGTACAGTCTGTTCAAGTCTCTATATTTTAAGCTAAATATAAATATAGTGTAAAAAATCTGTGATTGGAACAAAAAATCCCCACTGAATAGCATTGCTGGAACAGAGACAAAGGTATTTCTTCATCTTAGTGACAAACAGAATAATATATTGCAGAAAAAAAGCCAAAACCAACCGACAACAGCCTCAAAATGCAGCTCTGTCCTCCTCCCATGTTTCAGTGTTTTTGTTCTAAAATCTGAGTAAACCAGAAAATCACTGAGATTTTTCAAACCAACAGCACAGGTTTGATGTTGCCTTTGTGAAGATCCATCAGATTTTGCCTCCTGACAAACTGGGATGGCACCAGAAGCAATCAGTGCTGCCTCAGAGTGGGACATAGGAACACATCCTCAGATTTTTATGGAGATGAGGATGGGATGGGGCAGGACCTGTCCCAGGTGGTGCTGCCAGGCTGTAGGGTGTGATTTCTGCAGGCTGTGATTCCTGCAGGATTTGATTTCTGCAGGCTGTGATTGCTGCAGGGTGTGATTTCTGTGAGGTGTGATTCCTGCAGGGTGGGATTTGTGCAGGGTGTGAATTCCACAGAATTTGATTTCTGCAGGGAGTGATTTCTGCAGGATGTCATTTCTGCAGGGAGTGATTTCTGTAGGATGTGATTCCTGCAGGATTTGATTCTTGCAGGATTTGATTCCTGCAGGGTGTGACCCATGCAGGATGTGATTTCTGCAGGGTGTGATTTCTGTAGGATATGATTCCTGCAGGGTGTGACTAGTGCAAGATGTGATTTCTGCCGAGTGTGATTCCTGCAAGGTGCGATTTCTTGAGGGTGTGATTCCTGCAGGATTTGATTCCTGCAGGATTTGATTCCTGCAGAGTGTGACCCGTGCAGGATGTGATTTCTGCAGGGTGTGCAGGATTTGATTTCTGCAGGATGTGATTCCTGCAGGATGTGATTTCTGCAGGATTTGATTCCTGCAGAGTGTGACCCGTGCAGGATGTGATTTCTGCAGGGTGTGCAGGATTTGATTTCTGCAGGATGTGATTCCTGCAGGATGTGATTTCTGCAGGCTGTCATTTCTGCAGCCTGGACTCCAACAACCCAAACAGGATTGCTTTGAGCATCTCCCATCCCAAGCCACCTCTTCCACACCACTTCCTTTATCCCTAAAGGGTTCCCCAGAAATTCTCTCTGGTGTCCCCTGGCGTGGTGAGGTCATGTTCCAAACAGGATTTTTCCTCTGAACAGACATGATTTTATTCCACCCCACGCCAGGCCCTGTCTGTTCTCACCCTGCTGGGGATTGCACAGGAGAGAATCACAATATTCCTTTTATTGGTCTCCCTTATGGAAGCTGATTTATCCAGTCTCATTCCATGCTGGCATTTGTAACTCTTCCTAACCCCCAGCCACTTTCAAACCCACCAGCAGACTTAAAAAATACCACAGAAAAGAGATTTAAACAGAATTAAGTTGCTTCAAGTTTAATAAAAACAGATGTTTGAGAAGAACAGTCAGTGGATACAGAATATTTCCAAGTTTACCCAAAATTTTGCTTTCTTTGGGCAATTTTTCAACCAGAGCAGCCAAATTAGCATTGCCAAATTAATCTGGGGTCAATAGCTCCAGGGTTTGAGGCTCGGGGGGAAGCCAGTTCTCAGTTTTCCTAACTGATACAATCACTATTAATTTGGGTAGTTTTCTAACTAAGTAAAATCAAACTATCCATTTTATTGCCTTAAAAACAACAGCAACTACAACAAAAACCCTAATAAAAATACTGTTTGGGGGCTGAGCTACACTTTCAAAATAGTTTTATAGTGGTGCAACCTCAAGGAAAGGAATGTAGAAGTCTGCTTAAAAGGGATATAACTGCACTCACTGCCCTCCTGTGCTCTTTTATCTCCCAATATATCATATTTCAATTCTAAACAGTTATAGAGAAAAATAAAATCAGGTGTGAATAGGACAGAATAAGAACTAATCACAATCCCCTAAATTATTAAAATTATTAAAATTATTAAATTTCATTATAGTTTATTATGTGTTATATTATTATTATTGTTATTATTAAATTATTATAAATTATTAAACTAATTTTGATTTGAAATTCACCACCTTGATTTATACTGTAGAGAGCCAAAGCCAAATCTACAAATATTTGCATTTATCATCATATTCCTTTAAACTTTACAGTAAATAATTTATTTAATTCAATGGTTCTGCAGGTCTGGTTTGGGGTTTTGGGGTGGTTTTGTTGCTTTAAATGTGAAGAAACTTGGCAAAGTGAAAAAAATAAAAAAGGCCACTGGTAAATTGTGTCTGCTTTTCCCAGCTCTGCCTGTATGGTTACACCATTTTAACTTGAAGAGAGTCTGTTTGGAAAAAGAATGATTTACAACTTCTGGAATAATGCTGTGTTGTCTCACTACAACAGGGAAAAACAAGAGAGCAAGAGGACAAAATCCAACCCAGAAAACATTGTAAGCAGGATCTTTCAGCAAAAGTGGGTTGTAAATAGCATTAAGCCACATATAAGGCGTGTTTAAAAGTAGATACAGCACAAATGCTCCATAAAGTGCAGCTCCATGCAAATTAACCAAATAAATAGTAGCAGAAATGGTGATAATTACATTATTTTCAGTACTCCTCTTCCTGCAGCTGTATACAATACTCAGCCTCCACTCGAGCACTGAGTAAATCAAAGCAAAGTGAATTTAATAGGTCTATTAAAAGAGCTCTGCTAATGCATCTTTATACAGCTCAGAACAGAAGCAGCACTTCTCCAGGAATCAGGATAAATATAATGTGTCCTCCCAAATAGCAGTAACTGATTTTAACAAGTACTTAGAAAGAGAATATTTGTTTAGATCAATATCCAATTAAGAATCCAGCTATTCAGAATCTACTCTTTGCTTTCCCTGCAAATTATGAAAGCAAAAGCTATTAGTAAATCTTATTAGTTTCATGCTGGTCTCTAGAGACACTTTTTTTTTTTTCCACCTGAATACTCAGTGTCCCTTAAAAAATAATTTTAAACACAGTGTGATATTGATTGTTTCGAGGCACTAATGTGAACTGATCAAACACAACCAAAGCAGATTTTACTGTATGCACAGGCAAACTGAGGACTAAGATCTGTCAACATCACAGGTTAATATTTCCACTTTACCCAAAAATTAACAACTAATCAGGAACTCAAGGAGAGAGTGGAGCCCTACTAACATTTATAATCATGGCATCTGCATAAGGCTCCAGTGAATTAGCTGCAGGAACATCATAAAATATGAACTTCAAAGGCTCTGAAGTTTGCAGGTCTATTATTTTGAGGGAAGGCAGAAAGAAAAAAAACTCCTTTTTCTGTTTTCTTCCTGCATTCTTTGTGTGCCTTCTGCCTAAATGACTAATACTGATGCAAACCATACCTGCTGATTTCTTTTATGTACTGAATAATCACAGAAGATGAGAAGTGAGACTGGAATAAGGTTTCTTTACAGAAATAGCTGTCTATAACCTTCCTAAACACAGGAATAAAAGAGAGGTACAGTAAGCTGCAATGTTGAATGAAAATGATGAGATTTCCCTCCTTCCAGTAAAGAGTCTGAGATCCTGGAATGCCTCCCTATCTGTCCCCTCACGAGGTGACTTTTTAAGGAATAGTTTTATGGATAGTTTTTAAGGAATTTTTATCCCTTTTCAGTCCTCCAACATCAGTCATGTTCTGTAGGAGAACAAAAAAAGAAACTCCTCTGTGGGCTTCAGTGTTAAACCCACAGGCAGCTGGACCAGTCCAGGTAGGGGATTCAAAATTAAGCAACTTCTTCACTCAGTTTTCCAGGATAAGAGCTGGACTGAGTCCCCAGAGGGATGAAAACCTTCTCTGTGTCTCCTGCCATCCCTCAGCTAATAAATATCAATTGATACAAGTGACCTGGTGCTGGCTGCTAATTAGACCCTCACTTACACACTTTAACTGGAGCAGTGTGACAGCATGAAGGAAAGGATCCTGAGAATGCAGCAAAAAGATGTTAAAAAAATCTCCTTTTCTTCATTAAACACATACATACACAGCTATAGCACAAAATGATTTTTAGCTTAAAACAAAGGGATAGAGTTCTTTTCACTCCACAAGCAGAATTCCTGCACATCCCATCATGTTTCCACGCTAATAATTGTTGTGATGAATGAATATCAGCAACACATCATTTAGTTTCATAACTCCTCCTGACTGTCAGCCCCTTGATGTCAGACAACGTTCACTATGGCAACAATATTACATAGTCATGCAGACACTGGAATAGTAAGGAAAAGGTGGGGGGGGGAAGGGGAAAAGGAAAAAAAATAAGCTACTAATAAGAAGTAGATGGTAAAGAATTATTACAACAGAAAGGAGTTGGAAGAAATATTGGAAAAGCTGCTCCAATTTCTTTATATATTGCTACAATTTTTTTCTCTGCTATCACCCGTGTTTTTCAAAAATGAGCTTTTTTTTTTTTTTTTTTTTTTTTTTACATAAATTAAAGGCTTCTTTAGCTGGGTGTAATTCCAGGCAAAGCAAAGGAAGACAAAAGCCATCACTGACTTCAAGAGGTTTGGGATCAAATACTAATTTATAGACAGCAGGGGAAGAATCAAACTTATTTCACTATCAAGTACAGTCTTCTCACTTCAGTGACTTACTAGTGTCTAGCACAAGAATGTGCAGCAAAAATTGTAATTTGTATTAAAGGTTACCACTCTTAGAACTGCAGAATCATGGAATGGTTTGAGTTGGAGGGGATTTTAAAGATCATCTCATCCCTTCCCCTCCCGTGGGCACCTTCCACTAGCCCAGGTGTGAATGGACCTTCATTGCTTGTGAAAGAAAGAAATTCTGCCTTCAGAAGCTCCAAGATGTAGAAATAGTAGTTGATGTAGAATAGTGGTTGTTGTTATGCCTTTGGTTGTGTTTTTTACACTGCCCTTCACAGGCAGGACCGTGGGATTGTCAGCAGAACAGAAGCCACACCTGGAAATGAGAATTCAGGGCCTGTTGGGGCACTCAGCACCCCCCAGATCAGTAAATTAAAAAAGGAAAAGTCTTATGTGAATGTCAGCAGCTTTCATTCTGACAAAACTGAAGTGAACTTCATCTAAGTGGAGAATTCTTCCCAACAGTTGCTCCAGTTCACACTTGGAGATGTTTATTCAAGGAAACGTGAAGTGTACCAGGGAGGGAAAGAGCTGATGTGGCACAAAAGCAAAACCAGCACTCTGACCCACTTTGGCTGCTCTGCTGAGGGAAGTTCTGCTTCCTCCTGCCTTGGGAAAGAGACTGTGATTTGTGGTGCCACAACCACCTGTGCAATTCCCTCCCACAACACATCAGGGCTGAGGGAATCCAGGGACAAAAGTGCTGAGCTGTAGTGACACAGCAGAGCTCTCTGAGGAGTTAAAACTGGTTAAAATGAGGAGGAAATAATATAAAATATTGCTGGGCTGCAGTGGAAGACATTGACCACAAGTACTGAGGCTGAGGGGAGAACATATTCTGGTAGGAGCTGCACTTGATCCTGTGGTGACCACCAAGTGTCACCAAATGTCCTGAGGTGGCACAAGGGGACACGGTGGCAGGGGTCAGGTAATCCAGACTTTTCAGGGAAACTGGTGAGCAAAATATGATCTTTTGAAGAACAGATGAAAGATGTGATCTTTTAAAGAACTTGACCACGCAGTTGGCCACACACACAGCTCTAACACAGATACCCCACCTCCCAACGGGGGCCTCTCCTCCAAACATTCTCCCCTGTAAAGATCTTCAGGATCAGGAAACCCAGAAAACCTCATCCTGCACTTCAGAAAATCTCCAGCCGTTTACAGGTGTGAACTTAATCTGTGCTAGAGAAAAGTTTTTTAAATGAGGTGGGGACTGAATGAGATTATAAAAGAATGAAGTTTCCTCTGGGATGATCCCAGAGTTCCTGACACTGTACTTTGGATATTGAGGTATTTGCCATCCAGTAACCTTTATGCACTTTATAGTGTAAAGGACATAAAAGATCAACCAAGGAAACATTTTTTCTTTAATCTCCTATGACTGCATCGGTCACAAAGACCAACTTACTGATTAATGTTCTCCAAAGAGATTCCATGAAATTCTGCTCAACTTCAAGATCGTTTCCTGACATCTAAATATTTTTTTTCTTTTACATTCCATACACTTACTGCTTGCAGAACATGACTATATATTTATTACTACGCATAAATACAGCAATTAAAGTGATATCTTCAGTTATTTCAGGAATTAAAATAATGATTTAGCTAATGCTGCACCAGCACAGGCAGGACTGGTGTCTGTAACATTCAGCAAAGCAGTCAGGGGCTTCAGTTCTCCTAAAAATTGACAGAATGGCTGAAGAGATATAACACCTACCTTAAAATGTGTTTATATGAAGCAAATCGATTCATTTTCCACCACATGTATGAGTTTGGATTCAGTCTCTAAAATCACTGTTCAAACACAAACAGGAGTTAAAGAATTTATATTATGGAATATGTATTCTTACTTCCAGTAAATAACTTGTTCTCTTGAATTATACTAGGAGCTGGTTATATATTTGTATATGCATTTGTAGATGCAGATCTTCACAATTTTTTTTTTCTCTTAAGAATAATGTTTTTGGCATCTCAAGCACTCTAAATTGTCTACCAACTGTTCAGAGCTGGTTACAGAACAAATCAACAATATGAACAGTATCTAACTGCAGACAAGAAAAGGCATCTGACATTTGAAACACAATCAAGTCTACTCATTATTTCCCCTTCTTCCAAGTCTGCTCAGCTATATTTAGAATGGCGTATAAAGAATACAAAGTCAGTAGAAAGCATAAAGTATACATAAATCTTCCCAAAAACCTCTTTTATTTCTGGAGATGAAATTTTGACCTATATTTCTGAGATGCTACGTTAAAAAAAAATCACAACAAAAACTGTTCAGACAGCTCGAGTTGTGACACTTGTATTATTTTGTGTTAAATAATGCTCAAGCAAATGATAATAACCCTCAAATTGTCACACGTCACCTTCTAAAAGGGTAATGCTCACAAGCTCCTCAACCACGGCTGACTTTGTGCTCTGTTTTATTCCACACCAAGCCTAAGAGGAGTTATTTTACGTCCCAGAGTAGCTGAGATGAAGCCCTGACACTGTTTGTCATGGTTTCAAGATGCACCAAGCTGTTAACAGAGCTCAACTCGGGCTTTGTGACTTGTCATCAACTCCATCTTCCGAAGAACCCCAAAGAAATGGAGGTCAGCCAGGCTTTGTTCCACACAGGCAAGGCACAAATTTGCAGCTCCAAGGTTTTTGGAGCCTCTTCATTTAGCACTTCTCTGACAATTCTGAGGTGGGGGGGGGAAACTGGATTCCAACCAGGAACTTTCAGTTTTCTGTGTTTAAACGGAGGAGGAGCCACGCGGGTTTTTAACGACGGGTGTCATTGTCACCTTGCCAAGGCTCAACCCTCAAACGGTGGATTTACCCGCATTCAGCACTTTTTTTTGGTTGTAGTTAAATATGTCAGGGCTCTGGCTTGGGTTTGGACTCGGAATCTTTTCCAAAGGAGATTGGCAGCAGGTGTTTTCCACTTGCATATGCAATTTGTTTAAGCTCCATATGATCGGCTATATATAATTTTTTACTTATATAACAAAACAGGGACATTTCTCAAATGTATCAACCCCCAGGTCTTTCTCATCTGACAAACAGCCTTCACAGCAACCAATACTGAGTAATTCCAAAGTACTTTGAAGACATAAAACCCTGTCTGAACACTCCTAAATCAAGGCTTTTTCATAGATATTGACAACATTCAATCTTTGAGGTGGGAAAACCAAAGCAGTTGACAAAAGAACTTAAAACAACAAGACAAAAGTGATGCTAAGGTTTAAAAGTGAACAAAATTACATTCTAGACTGTAGATTCTTGAGGAACAAACTTGACTTTTTAAAATTAGTTTAAAATAAGATCCCACTAATAGATGCAGTCACATCATGAAAATTCTACAAAACATTCAAAGTGCAGAGAGAAGAAAACAAAACATCTCTGTGTTTGTTTCATATAAGGTATGGGGGAGGGGTTAGTTTGATTTGGTTTTTCCACAGTCCTCAATTAACAAATTAATGAGCTCTTTGAAACCTCAGACCTTAGCACAGCTTTTCTCTTTGGGATGGAACAATGAGAACTTTGGTGAGTCTGACCTTCCCATTTAAATTTCTGGAACATCCAAGAAAGATTTTCTTACTCCTTTAAGCAGTGACTGATGGCAGCTGACCCAGCAGAAGTGAACCCTGTCAGCTGGTGATGGCCAAGAGGGCAGGAGTGACCCAAGACTGATGATTTTATCCAACAATCACCAGATAAAGGCAGGGTGAGCAAAGATAAACAATGTCAGCTCCAAGTGGTGACACGATGAAAGGCAGACAATAATGAACATTGTCAGAGATTGCCAAAAAGATAGAGATGAGCAATGTCCTGTTGTTCAGCCAATTTCAGTAAATGAAGATAAATGACACTGGACACTGATTAGAGAGCAAATAGACAGAACATGGGTAAGATGTTCTTAAAAATTGAATTTTTAGACTATTTTACATGTAGCATACAGTAAAACATGGCTACACATTTTTTTCTCCTCATATATTTGTGCTGTAACTCTGGGATTACAACAACCCCAGCCCAACATGGTGCATATTCACACAAAAATAAATTATTTTCAATTTCACCCACACGGCCTCTGCTTTCAAGACATTTTGTGCTGATTTTCTGCCCCTCAAGGTTGTAATTCTGGTTCATTAGAGAAACAACAACTCCGTGGTGCCCTCGTGGGTTCCATGGGTTGAGATTTCTTTCCAAAAGTGTTGCATGGGGGGGTTTAGTCAGGGCTTTCAGTGAACGGTTTTAGAAACTGTACCTGTTAAAACTAACAGCTGCAGCTCTGAGAGTGACGGCTGTGGAATACAAACAGCAAATATCCCCTGAAGTTTATGTAACTCGTTCTCTGCTAGGGATGGTCTCTGAAATGTTGCCCAAGCAAGGCAGGCAGGCTGAACTTTTTTGATAGAAATGGAATCCTGTTAAGGCTGGTGGCTGGGCTGGTTTGTGCACGGCAGAGATTACGAGTGAGTGATTCACAAAGTCCTGCTTGCTTTGATACACTCTGGCTGGTTCAGCCTGGCACAGCAGCCTCCAGACAGATTATTCCATGGCCTTGTGGAGCATTACACACCAGTGGAGTCTGGGGTGGTTTTCAGGAAACTCACAAACTCCATGGCTGGAAATGAAATTACAGTTCAGAACAAGTGAGCTCTGTGCTGCTCTGAGTCCCGAGCAGAGCAGAACACAAACTTTTCCAAGTCCTAAACTATGGGTTAGACCCACACTTCTGAGGGTCAGTCTGGCAAAAACGTGGCTAATATTAATTAGCACGACAGCATGATCGAATGTGTCTTGAAAAATCAAAAAGGTTTTAATAAAGAAGGAAAATAACACAAAAAACAAAAACAAAGCCCAGCCCAGCACAGAGACAAATCTCTTGCTTGCCACAACACCTCGAAAAGTGTGGAATTTCATTATTCTCTCTCTTTAGTACTTGATAGCCTAGATGGGCTTTTTGGCCCTTGGCCCAATGACAGTAACAACAGTCTTTGGGTTACATTCTCAGAGTCCAATCCACACTTCTGGGCTGGCTCTGAGTCAATTACAATGAGAAATCCACAGAACTTTCCAGCTAATTCCCTAAACTGTCCAAGGGTAAACTGAGACTATTTCCCTATTTGGAAGCACCTGCTGGAGGTGAAGGGATTGCATCACCACACTAAACTCTTCTTATTTCCATGTTTGGGGCACCCAGGACAGCAGTGACAGCAATGCCAGTGGCACAGAAAGAGGAACTCGTCCCTCTGAATAAACACGAGGTGTGACCCTAGGAACAGTCACAGCCTATTTCACTAAGAAAGCACTGAAATGAATATTCACTCAGAGGAAATAAAGCAAGAGAGATCACAGCAGCTGCTGGGCTGAGAAGGGGCCAGGAGTGTGTTGCTCTCCCATTTCAACATCACTCCTGAGTGGCACACTAATAGTGAGAGGCACTGAGAGGAAAAAAAGATTAAAGTGATTCCTTTGGTCAGGAAGGCTGAGAGGTTTGGTTTTTTGTGATGCACTTTCTCAAAAGAGCCACACGAAGGTCTTTGCTTGAGATAAGATTTACTCCATGCACTATTGCAAGCACTAGCATTAATGTAGAGTATTCCAAATGTTTATACCCGATCTCATCTTCAAATCACCAAGTGGAGATAGGGAAGGATTCCACACAAAAGGTCTGTGAGAAGTGCTGAGGAGCCAGTTCTTACTTCCCTCATCCTGGAAATACAGAAGTGCTTGAAGCTACTCAGAAACAATCAAAAGCAGAATTCCTCTGTGACACCACGGCAAGGTTTCTTGTTCTTGTATTTTGTCATGCTAATGAGCTTCCAGCAGATGGAGAATTAGTTAATGTCTTTCAGGTAAGCAGGTCCTGAGCAGTAAAAAAGAAATAGGGGATTGTATAGAACCATAATTCTACTGAAATGATCAGAAATGGATGAGGACACTGTTTCAGCAAAGAATTATTTAAACAATAAATAAAAACAATGTAAAAAATTCAGATTAAAACAAAAAAAAATCAAAGTTTTACAAAGCAGGTGCTGAGGTTCAAAAAGGCTGAAGGTCTCATTCTGCTTAAGTCCCCACATAGTCAGTAGAGTAAAATAAACATAACTTTCACATTGAGGAGCTTCTCTGACAGCCAATGAAGGGAGGTCATGACGACCAGTTTAGATGTAAATATCCAACCTTTAAATGTCTAGTGAGACAAATTTTCTATAAGGCCTTTGCCACTCAAGTGTGGCAATTCTCAGCCTAATCTTTACAAAAGCCTTGGCAAGAAGAAGCTGGACAGTGAGTTAATGCCACCTTGCCCACAGTCTGAACGTGGAGCTCAGCCTGCCTGGCTGAGCAGTGTCCGTGAGAGGGACAGAGAGCTCCTTGACAGGCATGGGGCACACACCATTCCTGGGGTGGAGCACACACCATTCCTAGGGAAGGATTCATTAAAAAGCATCCAAATGCCAAGTGAAAGCTCCTTTCTGTGAATGAAAATCCAGCAACATTCCCTAAAATTCATTGTTTGGTCAGTCAGCTCAGCTTTGGTAGGACCACAGTGGTTTGAAGACCAAGAGAAGCTCCAGGCTTCTCATCATCTTTAAGAGTTTCTAATCTGTCCTTACTGTCCCAAATGCAAAAAAAAACCCCAAACAAACCCCATAGTTACCATCAGGAATGTGCTGTAAAATACTTCACCCACATCTTAAAAAAAAAATAAACAAAAGGAAAAGAGCGGCATTTAAGAAGTCATAAATTCCCTTAGTTCCAAGGCAGTGCACATCTTTCATGCTCACAGGTCCCTCTGGGCACATTTCTGACCAAGTGGCCCTTCCTTTTCTGCTTCCTTGCACAACATTTGTGGGTAGTCACTTAACAGAACTCGGATGAATCATGCTGGAATGCTTATGAATATCCCTTTTCCTCTTGGTTTTTTTATGGGATAAGCCTCTCTTTACTGAGATATGGCAATTACCTGAGGTGAGCAGCCATCTGTGGATCCAGACCTCAAACTGCAGCACTTTTCCCATCACATTTTCCCCTACACATGCTCCACCTCAGATGGGGTAAGGACAACACAAGGGCCCAACAGCTGATGTTCAGTTGATGTGAAACGTTCTTATTTCAGCAAATTGAAGGGTCTAGAATAGCAACGGAAATTGTGAAGGCTACAATTCATTTTCTCATTGGCCCAAATTGAGGGGAGATGACACCGTGCTGATCATGTCAGGTCAAATTAAAAGGACAAGTTCCTCTTCTTTTGGCTTTACCGTCTGTCCTAAAGAAGTTCCAAATGGCTGCTGCAGCTTGTGCTGTTCTCTTGTTATTTTCTTAACCACAGCTCCATCTGCATTATCTAAATACATACAATTTCTAATCCTTAGACATCAGCCCACCTTTAAGCTCGGAGTCCAGTCTTTAGCTCTATCTCCCATGAAATGGATGTTTGTATCAGTGACAGATCTGATGCTGTGTGCTGGCTTTAATCCCTTTTCTTCTGATGCTTGGGCTAAAACAAGAGAGCTCCTCTCCACTGTGAATTGAAAAAGAAAATCAGTGTGAAATTTCATCGTCTCTTCCTTATTAACCTCTGATAACCAACAGAAATGTGCTTCAGTGGTGTGCTACTAGAACTGCCTGCAAAAGCATTAATGAGTCCATGATTTAAAAAAGGCTTTTTGAAAGAAGGATCTGTAAAAAAAATTCATTTACAGCATAGCAGCTCTAATTGGTACAAGTTACAGACTGATTTTACAGAGGGATGCTGAGTTGCCCATTTCAGCTTGCTAAAGCAATGTATTTCCAAAGCAACATTGCACCTCATTCTGGAAGATTCTTTAATTAATTTGAATGCTGAAACGCTGCAAAAACAAAAAAACGTGTTATGCAACATTTGGTTTCACTGAGCCATCCAACAGCATAATTTTTACCAGTTTCTCTATGTTCCCGTTGCGTTTAATTCTGTTACTTGTATGAGGCTGCAGATGTCTGTGCCTTTTCCCCACAGCTAAGGCTGTTCTCTCATATAATGTAATGGCTACAATATAACCCCCAGATCCAGGACAATTCACTTGTTATGGGAGGTTAATAATTTTTCCTTCCTACATTTTTATGGAACATTTACTTTCAAACACATCCTAGTGACTGAGGTGTTAATTCAAAACAGGCCTTTGAGCAGCTAGTAAGAAAATGAGAAGGGAAATCCAATTTCACAAAATGTGTAAAACTGTGCAGAAGGGGGGAAAATGTCATTTTTTAGAGAATTGTCTGCGGGTGACTTTGAAATTCATCTCCCAGCCACGTGGTGATGCTGGACAGAAGAGAACCTTTGTGCCTGATACTGCTGTGCCTGATGAGAAACACAACAGCCAAACCCTCAGGATTTGGGAGGAGCAGACCTGCAGGTCAGGGCTGTGCTATTCCTGGTCCACCTCCGTGGTTTTCTTGCCTTTTTCCCAACCTGGAAATGAAATTTGAGATTATTGTAGTAAGGAGAGAATATAAGAAGAACAGATCTTTATTTGAAGGCCTTCAGGAACAGTTATGGAAAGATGTCCAGAAAAACCCAAACCTCCTCCAGGGGTGAGCACATTTTATAGGTTTTAGGGAATTAGCATAATGGATAAAAAGCACCAGTTAGGAGGACAAGTGGGGATGTAATTCCCCCACAGGTCAAGCCCCTTCTCTGGAGCCCTCCCTTGGCCCTGGCTGGACTTTGGCCATGAGAATGGATCTCCAAGAGTTGTTCCCAGGAAGAACCAAGAGAGCTCTGGGGCCTTGGAGCTCTGCAATTTTTGTCTTTCTGCCTGGGGAAAGGCCATGGAAAATTCCTGGGAAAACCTGCCACTAATACAACAGGCTACAGAGCTACAAATAGATGTGTGAAGGATACAGAGAATATAAAAGAAAAAAAAAGCAAAGACCAAAGGGCAGCAGTTTCAGAGGAGCTCTTCTGCATGGGGCCCTCAAGAGCTCCCACACCCAACCCCAGCCCAGCTCCTGAGCCCCTTCCCCAGGGAGGATGTTCCTTCTCACAGAGCCAACCTGCTCTGCTGCAGGTGCTGCCAGAAATGACAGAAGCCCTTCTTCATCCAGCACGTTTCATGGGTGAATTAATAAATAAATGTTGGATCCTGGGGGAGAGGGGGAATTTTTAAAGTCGACGCTCAGATGTGAAATTTCTCAGCTTTGTCTGCTGGTCCCAAACATTATTCAACTCTTTGCCATTATTTTTAAGGCAAAGGTACTGCTGGTGTAGTACTGATCCTGCACCCTTTGCTGAGCACAGTCAGGCCCCAGAAGGTCTCATTCTTTCCACTCAGTGCCATGGCTGGCATTTGGGAATAGATGTTTATTCAGAGTGAACCGAAGAAAGAAAGAAATAATCAGGTTATCAGCAGCCAACAACGCACACATACTGTGATGATTAATATGCATTTGAGTGGAGAACTACTCTTTTTGCCATTAAAACTTGTATTACTTAAATCACATCTTTCATCAAAGTCTTCTAATTGCACTACAGTTTGTGATCATTTAATTATCTGTGTTTTCTTTTCGAGATGGTATCTCTAAAATGTACCGTATATATCAGAGTACTCCTCCACTTTTAAGTGTAACTTGGCCAAAGGAATTTCTCCTAGAAAAAAAAAAAAAAAGCCATTTCAAAAAGCATTCTCTTCTTGTCCACTTTGGGCTGAAGCAAGTTAAAAATGCAGAACACTCTCAGCTCTTCATTTGAAGAGGTAGACATCATAATTATAAATTCCTGCTGCAGTTTAAGGTTCACAGGACAAACCCACAATAGCTTCATTACAAATTCCCTGTGATCTCTTCATACATTTTAAGCACCTGGAATATTTGCATTTCTGATCTTACTGGTGCAGCCTTAACAAGGGACAGATACTCTCACTCACTGGGAACTGGATGAGGCTCTGAACAGAAGGTTTTTTTGTTGATTCTGGGCATAACTGAAGAGAAAGAAGGAAATGGAGATCAAAAAAATGGTAAAGCCATTGCACAGTGACTTCCATTGTGACTTATTTCAACTTACCGTTTAAGGGATCACCTTTTAAGGGATCACCTCTTAAAGCAAACGAAATTATTTTTAAAATGTCCTTTTTCCTGCTTCAAGTGAGATGTCCAGGATTTGAGGGCTCTGCCAGGTCTGATTTGAAAGAAAAATAAACCCCTGAAAACCCCTCCATCTGAGTGTCTAAACACTCTAAAGTAGTAAAGATTTGTTTGGGATGATTCAGAGGAATCATCCATTTAATAAAGCAGCAGAGATTTGCTGCTTTATTAAATGGAGCAGAGATTTTCACTAAAGAAAATCTAAACATGCTGGGAAATCAAGTTTTACAAATATGGCCCTTTGTCCAATTAACATGTGATATAGTTCTTTCCATGGGATAATTATGTGTGTACATAAAAACTGCAATAACACACAGGAATAGCACATTGGAAATAAAGTGGTTCAATGAAAAAAACTCAGGATGAAGTTAGTTACAACAATTTTCTTCTTATCTGTGAACTTTTTCTGGTATATTCAATGTATTTTAACAGTATTTGGGGTCATATTTGGTTGGACCTCAATTGATTTGTCTGATTAGAGCACAAGACATAATGGATGTGTGAGACAATCTGTGTGTGATAAAGATACATGTATATAACTGCATAATATAATACAAAAATAAGCTGATAAATGAAATTTGTATGAAGATAATAGATTTTCTTCACATGGCTAAGTATGAAATACATGTAAATATGAAGCATTCTTCCAGACACTTTAATGCCTCTTACAGCACCATCAGAGCTGGCACTTCCTTATGACAATATCATTCTTTGAAATATTTTTACAATGATAAAGAAAGATGAGATTTAATAAAGAGGTAATTAACAAGCTGTAATACCTAAACATCCCTGTTTATGCGGAGTAGCAGATTTTTTATATACTCATTTTAGTCAGCTCTGACAGCAAGTCTGTGGCTGATGGTTATGCCAGTCATAATTAAAACTCTTTCCCATTACATTCATTATCACAACAGATGGGATGATTTTGAGAGTAAGAGGTATCAGTTTTATATTAAAAAAAGAAATTATTTGTGCCACTCTATTCTTTCTGCTTCATCCTTTTGTTTTCTTTTCAAAGAAAAGAAAGGATTAACTTAAGCACCAAAGCTCTGGTATTAATATTAAGGCATAGAAACCACAAATAGGATGATAGGAATCTGAGAGCTAAACATGGGAATGGATCGTGAGCCATGATAATAATACACTGCTGTAAGCTGTATTTACAGATCAGGTTTATACTATAAAATCATAAATGGAGAGAGTTGTCACCAGCCATCTGAGGTAATTAGCAACCAGTCACTTAATTGACTTTTACCACTGTTCTGAAGCCACTGATACAATCTGGGTGTGGCTCCTGATGGAAAAATCAATGTTAGTCTTACCTTAGAGCTGATGAGTGTTCAGAGTGCAATTTCCAATAAGATAATGTCAACTCAATAAATCAACTGGGAGTTTTTGGCTTTTTTTTTTTTTTCTTCTGGAGAAATTAAAAACACTGATACGGAATAGCGTGGAGTAACAGAAACTGTTTGTGCACATGAATGCCTTTGGAATCCTGATTCCAGCCCTAAAATTCCTGCGTTCTTGAGCCCAATTCACAGGTCAGAATAAAGGACATTCATTGTTGAAGAGGAAAGCCACTCACCACCTCGTACTCCATCATATTTTCATGTAAATGAGAAAGACAGGCACAGCTCCTCAGAAGGAACAGGTGGGAGGCCAACCGTGTTTTCCTTTCAGATCCATGGAAAACAATTTTACTTAATTACACAATTATCCCAACCAGCATTTTTTTTCCTGCCTGAAGAGGAGCGCAGAAACGCATGAGCTAACAAAGTGATGAGATGAATGGTTCATTTGCTCAGCATCCTATTTTATTGGAATGGCCAGTCACTGGCATTCCGGGCAGAGGTACAAAACACACTGCAGCACACAGGTGTTGAACAATTTCTCCCTTGGAAAGGTTTCCTCCTCTTCCCTCATCCTCTGTGTGCACTCCAGAACTGCCATTTCAAACAGCTGCTGGCTCTGTGCCTGTAGCTGGGAGCAATTCATCACTTCAAAAAGCCAGCTCAGCACACTTGAGCCATCTGAACTATTTCCACCATCCCACATTATATTTGAGAATATAATTGGGGGGGAAGAGAGGACTTCAACTCTCATTGCTGCTATTGCTGCTCCAGGAGAGAGGCAAAGAGTACTTCTACTTCTGTTCTGTTCTGTTCTGTTCTGTTCTATTCTATTCTATTCTATTCTATTCTATTCTATTCTATTCTATCCTATCCTATCCTATCCTATCCTATCCTATCTTCATTTCCATTCTATTTCATTCCTATTCCATTCCTATTGTCTTATTTTGTTCAGTCTTATCCTATTTTGTCCTAATTTCATTCCTATTCTGTTGCATTCCCATTCCATTCCTATTGTCTTATTCTATTCAATCCTATTCTATCCTTTATTTATTTTTACACTCTTTAAGATAAACTTTGATATGTGTCCTAACTCAAACGTACTCAAGTCCAAGGGAACTTGGAGAAAGACTTTTAACAGTGTAAGTGGTTGAAGGGAGGGTGGTTTCCTTAAAGTGGGTGGAGAAAAAAAGATACTTGTAGCTGAAAGTGTAGGACTCTTGTTTTCAGTTTTATTTTCTCAACCTGTATTCATTTCTGCTACTGTTATTTGCACACAAGTATAGGTTAGTCCTAAAACACTTATTAGACAGTAGGAAAGTAACACAGAGACCTCCAAGAGAAAAAACCACTGTGATTCAGAAGGAAGTTTGTGCATTTGCACTTTCTGAGAGCTTTTAATGCAGCAGAGTTCCTGTGCTAGGGAAAATTTCATTTTGAAACCCACCCAAATAAGTGTTACCCTTGCTGCTGACATTTTTAATCCTTTTCTTCTGCTTCTGTGGCTGAAAATTGGAAGTAGGTCATGCTGCAGCATTGTTACCTGTTGCAGATTCTCTACCACAGATGGAAAAGGAGGACCTGGCTCAGCAATTCTATGAAGTTAATCAAAACCAGATAATCATAAAAAATGAGGTTTCTCCAAAGCAGAATGAAGGCTGAAGTCACAGGAGCAACAAACAGGAGAGAAACTCTAGCAGAGAAGTGGATACAACTCCAAAAAAGCTCCAGATGTTCATTTGCAGGTAAAAACTTGTAATTAAACTTTCCAGACACTGCATTTCCAGAGATTAGAACACTGAACTTTACATATGAAGCACTGATGAATATGAAACCAAACTAAATGATTCCAGTCAGATGGGAACAGGCTGATTTCAGACATCTGTAATCTGGGTATTTATAATCAGCCCTTACAGTCACTTTTACAGGCTGTCCTTGAGAAAATGGAGCAGTACAACATTAATCAACATTTTACCTGAGGCTGTGGGCTCAGGACACAAAGAAATTGCTCTGAAATTCCAATCATCCTTCAAAAATGTGTTGGATCAAAATGTTTCAGTTGTTCTGGGCATGCACTTTTTGATATTTATGAGTCCAGTTTGGACCAAACTCAGTAAAATCTGGGGTAAATCAGTGCCACTGTGTGAATTCCAGCTACTTATTTTTTAAAAATAAGTTCAGACATCTAAAAACTCACACCTATGTGTGAACATATATTACACAGACACGGTGCTGTGTGGTATTTACACGGCAGGATGGGAGCAGTATTATCACAAAATGCTCCAGAGAAAAGAGATTAGCAATAAATGATCCCTCACCTGGCTCATCAGCCTAATCTAACATTTTCTGTGGTGTGATGGAATTCTTTACAGGTTTACACCTTTTCAAATCTTTATCCCCAGCCTTTCCACACATAATGGATTCCAAAGCAGCATTTTACTGAGGAATCTTTTAACTTCCCCTTCAATTTCTCTGCAAGGAGACACTTGGGCTTGTGTGTATTTTGCATAATGTAAACACCTGCATATAGGAGGGCTGCAATAAGAAGTTAATTATGTCACAAGAGTTGCAGGGTCCTCCTTTGGATTTCCTCTGAGAGGCAAAGCCAAGTCCCACTTGCAGCCTGTCAGCTTTCCTTTGAATTGCCACAATAATTAATATTCTTTTCATCTGAAAGTCTGCCACCAAAATGGGACAGGTGGTTTCAAGAGCTGCTAAAAGCTGCTAAATATCTCTGGCAATGGCGCCACAATGTCACTACAATGATGGGCCTTTCCCCCCAAAAAAATTAGTCACAAATTTAGTTTAGGTGTTTTAAATGGAGTTTCACTGGAGTTTTAAATGGAGTTTCCTTATCATTGATGTATAAAAGGGTGGGTTTATACACAGATGTGAAAGGGACAGGGGTGGATACTGAATGTAAAGAAACAAAGGAGAAGATTACTCAATATTCCAAGAACACCTCAATTTCCAGCTTGCTGCTCATCCCAGAGTGCAGACAGTTCTGAACTAGCAGGTTAGAAAATGTCAAAAAATGCATCACTGTTCAGCAAAATCCAACAGAGAAGGAAGCAAGGGAAATAAATAATAATTTTTAAAAAAGCCTGTGGAATGCTGGATGCTCACACAAGCTCTGAAATCAAATTTCAAAGTGAAGCCAAGCCTTCCTTGCTTCCCGAGGCCCACAGAAGTTCAATTAGCCACAAACAACTCCCAAAGTTTTCTGTTAATATAAGCAAAGCTGCTGTGCCACCTGGTGAACATTTTCATATGCAAGAGTCTCTTTTGCTGTATTTCTCAATATAAAAGGCTAATTCAAGTGCTCTTGGCAACCTTTGTTGGTGCCTGCATTAAGACGTGTGAATAGTTGCAATCAGTAATGAGAGAGAGACTCCTCTTCTGCCACCACAGAGGACTGGGCTTTTGTCAGCACATCACTAATGTGCTCATTATTTTTCAGCAATACATGTTTTAATTTTGGAGAAAAAGAAGCAGGATTATTTGTGGCATACAGGGGGGAAAAATATCTACAGGGGTAATATATTTGGGTAAAATATCACTGTGTTTGCAGCTCGTGAACTGATCGATCGTGATCAATGATAAAATCAGAATTAGATGATCAGACTTGATCATCTAAAATGTGTTCACTTTCAATATTTTTTCCTTGAACACTAAATAATTCTTGGCCCATCAGCTGCATGGATCAATCCATTAAAAATATTTAATAAGACTGTGGTATTTAATGATCTCTCAATGCTATCAGACACAAACCACACAAGATGGGTTGTTCTCAACATTTTGAATCAAATATCCTGAATAAAGCCTCTGTTAGATACCTGAAATATATTCTGGAAATGCACAGTGACAACATCTAAAGCTGTTTTTTTGGCCCATGCCTTTGCCAGCTGATCCCATATTTATGAGCATGATCACCAGAAGTCATTAATTCAATCAAATTTAGGACAAAATTACCCAAAACTTAGGACACAGACAGGCCTGGCCTAATGTGCATTGTACTACTCCAATACAGAGAGGAAAAATACAGGAATGTGGAATTCCTGATAATCTTATCCCACGTTGCTTAGTGGCTATTTGTCCTGATGTTTACCTAATAGAAAATATATCTTTTAATTTGAAGGAAGTCTGGATTCAGATCAAATCTTGATTCATGTTTCATGCTCTAGAAAATCCACCTTCCCAGAAGACTGAGGAAAATATCTGCAGAATTTTAGAGAAGGTCAGCACTTAAAGCATGTCTTGGCTCAATATCTATATGGTTTTTCAGTCTCTTAAATTGTTCTGCTACCTTGAATTCAGTTTAGGGAAAGTAATTTTCTCTATATATTTTCCCACCAGTTTTTGATGATTCAGCCAACACACTGATCCTCCTTTTAGAATTAGTTAATTTATATTTTCTCTTGACTTCAATATCATTTGCAGTGTTGGACCCACTCCTACTTATTTATTATTTTCATACTGGAGGTCTATAACTTCTTCATGAGAATAAAACTAAATTAACCCCTCTATACAGAGGTCTAAATCATTTGGCAAGATACTGTGTTTTCTAATAGAAAACAGCATCAGTTTTTTGGACAACTAAATGAACTTTTGGAATAATCGAGAAATACATTTTCTGCAGGAATTTCCTTAGGTGGACAACAGTGAGTTATAGTTTTCAACTTTGCTCCCATTTTTCATCTAGTAACTAAATAATATTTATTCATAAGAACATAAATCTTTTTGGGTATGGATGGAAAGATGCCATCAGATGGCAGGTGTGCCATTGGCCATTATACATTTATTAAAGGTTTTCTCTCTGGTATCTCAGGCCTCAGCCCTTTAGACAAAGTTAATTAAAGTTCAAAACTTGGTGACAGAAAAAAAACACGTCTTCCTTCCCTAAAAAGTTCAAATTCCTGGATGAAAAATTTACCCTACATTAAAATAAGAAAGGAAGCTGAAGGCCTCGTTTGGATGATATATAGGAATTTTCTGCTTTTCTTTCTGTTTCCTCCTCAGAAACTGCTCTCTCCCCCTCAGCTGCCCAATGTTCTTCAAAATGGGAGTATCTCCAGTTTGTCATTGATTGTATTTACAACCCCAGTCAGGAAACTCCAAAGCACTCCTGACAACTCCCAGGGTCTGTGGTATCTCTCAATCCTTTTTTGCTTAATTTGACATGAGACACATCCTTCATATTATCAGGGGCAGATTATTCTGCCTAAAGGAGTCTCATTGATCAGAATCCAGTTTGTCACCACTGACACCATTCCTAAGGATTGATTTTCCATAAATCTGGGATTTTTGACCATTCACCAGGTACAGCCTGGCTGCCCTCACAGGGGTTTTTGGGTGGAAAACCACAGTGGGACTCGGGGATGTCCCTGGCTGTGCTCCCTTTAAACTATGGAAATGATTTCTCACACAGCCCACACCTTCCAGATTTCCTCAACTCCAAATCTTGACCTAAAAGGCATCATCTTGAGCTTGTCATGAATTTATGCCCTGCCAGACATCCCATTCTTCCTTTTTCTTAGAAAATACTTGCATACCAACTCTCTTCTCTTTTATTTACCTTCCTGCCCCAACTTATTTACAGATGTCACCAACACGGGTATGACATCAATGTTTTTCTTCTGTTGAGTTCTATTCTCTCTTCACCTCAGGACAAGATATTTGCTTTTTATTCCAGATTTATTTCTATGAGCTTGCTGCTACTGACAACAGCTTTTCTGTTAATATTGAAAAGTGGTGAATTAGCTGTTTGACTGACTGAGCTCCTGTGTTTGGAAATCAATATTAAATTGCTGCTTCCATCAATTCGAGCTTCTAAAATACAGACATATTCATAAACTCATTATGCAGAAAAACTGCCTGGAAAAGGTGAGAAATAGAGCTCAAAAATACCAGTTTATTGCTACAATTACAGTGCATTCATAAAAGAGTTACCTGAACCCAGTGCTGATATCAGATTCTGTGTCAGAGTCTCAGGGAAATCAGAAGAACTACACCTCACTTTTTGGTCCTTTTCTCCTTTTCTCTGTGTCTATAGTTATTACAAATGAATAGCATCCATTCCAAGCACAATATTTCTCAAAAAAAGAAACTGAAATATGGAAACCTATCATGATCACCCTATCATGATCACCCCTGAACACACTGGAAATGTGACTTACCCACCATGCAGGTTGTGCTCACCCAGGACAGGATGCAGCAGGACAGATGGAGGGTTGGCTTTTCTCATGGAAAAGGTTTCTTGGTTTTTAAAGGATTACTCCAAAGCTCAGATTCGTTTTGGAATGAACTGAAAGCAGGGCTGCACTTCTGTCTGCTGTGCACAGAGGAAAAGGTGTTTATCACATTACAGCGCTGAGGCTGGAGATAAGCTCTGCCATTTCCCTACAAGCAAATCCAGACATCTGGGGAAAAACAAGTTTAGCTGTCACACAGGATACACAGGAGGGCTGAGCAGCAACTGTGGCTGCTTCCTTTTCACCACAAGCAGACGTGGTTCATTACAGTTAGATCATTACCCTGCTGGAAAATGGGATCCTCCAAGAAGGAAATCATTATTTATTACGGCTTAGGATTTCTTACAGTTCTCAGGTTTAAACCAGGCCCACCTCACACTTGAGGGGATTCAATCCTGCTGCTAGAAAATGGGAGTGTGCACCTCGTTCATGACAGAGATTCCAGTCAACTTTTAAATGCCAGATGAAAAAATAAAAGAGTTTGCTTTCCTTTTGGGGTGATTATAACTCATATTCACCTCTTTATATTCTCCTCAATGCTAATCTTTAGTTCTCTGGCAGAGACAAGTTATTTTGTGAATGAACAGAAGCAAAATTCCTTTGGAACCAGCTGAAAATGCAATTTGTCAAATTCTTCTCAATTGCCAAGTGCAAACTATTGAAAATGCTTGTCATCTAAGCCAGGGATAGAATTCCCCTGTCTGTCTCCCCTGACTCAGAGATTTAGAACCAGGCTTTTAGTTAATGCTCATGCAAAAGACTGCACTGTAAAGTATTTCAGTGATGAGTGTGACAGTTAAGAGGTTTATTATTTTTAGCACACTCAGACTCGTAGGGAAATTTCCTCAGGTTTCATGGAAGAAAATGTGTCCTTCCATTCCTGCATAGGAAATTTCCAGCCTGGAATTCTTAGGTGGCAAAAAGCACAACTGTTTTTAAATATCTAAAGGACAAACAGGTACACCTTCATGTATTCCATACATGAATTATGAGAAATAATCCATATTTCCATTATCTACATAGTACAGGCATTTTTAGCTGTGTTTCTGGGAATTAGCATTGACTTACAAGTAAATAAAGAGAATTTCTGAAGGGATGTGATACCAAACTGCTGGACAGAGCAGTTCCAGTCCAGAAACATCAGCAACCTGCTGAACTCCAGAAAGGTGTCAGAGCCATGAAGGTGTCATGGGTACTGGACATTTCTCCTTACAGAGACAAAATTCATCACAAGAAATGTCCAGACCTAAAAATTAACATCAAGCTGGCCTCTTGGATTTGCAGAATTCTCTCCTTTAGCTCTGGCAGGAACACTAATTACTGCCTTAGACTACAAAGCTAAATTTTAGGTGACTAAAACTAGATTAAAATGGTCCCCTTCTAAATGAAGGCTTTGCATAAAAGAACAGAGCCAATACTGAGAACAAGGTGCATGCCATTACTGCCAAAAAATTTACAAGTAGCAGGAATACAATTTCCCATTTTTATAGCCTCATCTGTATAAGCATTTTTATAGTAACTTCCATAAAAATGTCTAAAAGTGCTCTATAAATATTAATGAATTAACCTCCCCTGCGTCCCCATATGGTGGGTATTTATTTTTACATTGTAGAGTTGGAGAAACAATTGCAATAAAGCCAAGCTCTGTGCACAAGTCCAGCTCCCAATTCTTTGAGAGAATCAGGAATAAATAAACCTGGATCCTTGACAGTAAACTCAAGGATGATTTATCTGTCCTGCCATATTTAGCCCATGATTCCAGAGCAATGGGATTTCCAAAAATCTTGTGCCCTGTCCCAGCAAAACACTCCAAAATTGAACATCTCTAAAAATTTACATGCCTGGAATAAACAGGGTGGATATTCTGCTACACTTCCACTGCTGAAAGCATTCCTGCAGGTCTTGAAATTGTTCTGCAAGATGATATTTTTAATGTGTCAATTTTAACGTCTAATGGGTGGACAGGTAAGAGGCTGGAATCTAAGAAAGACCAAAAGATTTCAAGGAGGAAAAAGTACAAGGATTCAAATTAATTCCTGATAAGAAAGAAATAACTAAAGAAATATAAGTCCATAATATGTTAAAAAACCCATGTAAGGTTCTTGTACACAGTCTGCACAAAAAAAAAAAAAAAATTAAATCTGACAAAAATAATAAAATCATCTCAAATTACAGAACTATTCTGCTCCAATAACAGAGTGTGCAAGAATTAGTACAAATAATTCCATGGAAACACTTTTTCCTAAATGGTAATTTCTTTCTGACAATTTCTGAGTCTTAGGACATGGTTTGGAAAAAGCCTTCTACATTATTACTGTTCATTTTACTTGCTTTTTCCTCCTTCTTTTTTTCCCCCCAACTGTGTCACTGTCTTTCTCTTGCAATGCACCAAATACAAACCCAGAGTGGCCAAAATACCAAGTACCACTGAAAATAAACGTATTTTATGGCTCCAACACGCATTTTCCTTAAGAAATTAATTTCCTTAATAACTTAACTGAATGATCAACCCCTATGGTCCTCATGGGTTTTTTCCATTTTCCCATAAGAAGGTAAAGGATCCATTTGTTGAAATCCACAGCAGTTGAATATCACTGCTGTGATATATCAAAAGCAATAACTGATTCACTGGGAGTCTGTACAACTCCAGGACCAAACTTTCATTTCAACTTTATCATGAATTATATATAATACTACAGTACTATTAGTACTAATAGTACTATATTATATATTTAATATCTATAATATCTATAATATATATTATAATGCATGTTATACCATATATAATATTATTATTATATATCTTATAATAAATATATATATATTATTTGTAGATATAGATATAGATATAGATACAGATATAGATATACAGAGAGGAACTTGCATTAAATATATGTTTCACCCAGAAACCTTCTCAAGAACATTTTTTTTCTTTTAATATCTGAGGGAATTTCTGACAGAATTGTTCCCAGTGAGAGAGAGACAGTGAATTAACATTTCAGAGCATGTCTTGATAAACATTGACTTAAAAACACTTTATTTTGATCTGTATTCAAAGTCTCCGAAACTAAACCCAAAGTTGTTGAAAGAAATTAAATTTATTAACTGCTTCCAAACCAAATCAGAATGACTTTGGGACATGCACTGGTGGGACACTGGCCAGCAGCCCTTTGAGTGGCTCTGAAGAAAAGACACAGCATAATTTAAATAAAATATAATCACTCAGGTATCAACCAAAGGTAGTGCATCAAGCAAGGAATAAAATTGGGTTTAGAACTGTAGTAGCTTTTCTCTTCAACTAAAGGCCAAGCTACGTTAAACCAGGACAAGAATGGATACAAATTAGTGTTTCTACAACTACATCTGAATTCAGTGCTGTCATCACTCTATTGCACTTATTCATGGAGATGATGTAATATTAATGGAATAATAAATGAGACATTGTGCACAGAAGTGTGATTTCTCTTCCGTTTTTCATCAATTCAAAATAACTAAAGTACAAACTTTAGAGGGTGGATTTGACAATTTTTAATAAATCTTGATCTAATTTTAGTAGGATCTATTTTTAGTAGGAAAAACAATCAGTTCAGTTGCCAGTTGTATACAAAACCAAAATCAGATAAATTCCTATCTGCACAGGGAAATCCGTGCATTCCACAGAGTCAGAGAAAAAGATTTTGCTGACTACAGCAGAGGGAAAATTGGGTAATTAGGCCAAATCCTATAGTGCTTATTTAGGATTTAAGCTTATGAGAACAGTCTGTGAGTGATTATTATTATTATTATGACATGACAAAACCTATTATTTTCCTAAGTATTTTGTAAATGTACAGGAAGAAACAGCCTGTGAATGATTCTCTGCTCCAAACTGAGATATGTGGGAGGAAGAGGCCACGACTTCACAAAAACCACACATCCCATTACTGGCAGGAGCAAGACAAAGAACTTTCCTTCCTTCCATAAAGACACAGACCCCAAAATCAGAAGAATTTTGTTCCTGGCAGTGATGCCAGTGAGTCCTGAAAGGGAATTTGGGGGACTTGGTGCATTTCCATTAATCAACTCTGAAGTAAATTCTTTGTCTCCCCCACTAAGATGTGGCACAAAATTATTCTCATCCCATTTGTTCACTGTTTTAATTTAATTTTATTCACTTATTGTCACCTGGGCAGCAATAATAACTCTCTCACCAGGATAACTTGCCTGGATTCTTTTGTTGTTCTTTTGGGGAATTTTTCCAGTGCAAACACCACCAGTGCTGTTTATTTCTGATTATGAGATTTTGCAGCTTCGCTCTGCTCTCTGATGAGCTCCGTGGCAGAGTGGGGAGTAATTAATTACCTGTCATTTCACTAACCCTTCCCTACCACGCAACAGGGAACTTTTTTTGTTGTTTAATCTCTCTTTTTTTCATTTTTCTTGCGTTTTGGGCTTTTAAATTGTGAATCACCACAAGAATCCCTCTTAAAAAGACTCTCCTTAACATTCTGGCCTAAATTGTCAGGACATCATTGCTCTCCTTCCATCATTCCTAAAATACTTTTCCATCTAATCCTTCCCTGGAGACCTATTTGGATTATGCAGGCTCAGGGAGGCTTCTCCTGTGCTGCCTCATTGAGACGTTTTTGTACCACTTGAAGCCCTTTCACTCCAGTGAAATATTGGCTCTTTCAGCCTCTCATAAAATACAGGTGGGGTTCCTCTTTACTGCTGCACTCTTAATTCTTTGGGATTATGTAAGGAACAGCTTCTTATTAGGGAAGGATGAGCTCAGAGAGATCAAAGCCCTGCTCCCAGCTGTGTTAAGGTCCCTTTATACCAATGTAAAGGGGCTTTAAAGCAAGGCTTGATGTCTCACAGTGAGTGGATTCGCACATTTTTTACCATTTTGCATGAAATTCTGGTATTGTGGGACTCGTGGGCTGCCTCTTTTCAGGCAAATTAGGGTTTTTTTAAGAGAGAAGACATCCCACCTTGCTCTCTGAGTATAAAAGGAGAATTTATAAATTTGCTCGTGGAGGATGTTGTTCCTTCAGCAGAGTGGGTCCATTACATGGTTTCATTTTTTCCCAAAGCAGGAAAAATTTGCTGTGTCACAGTTACCCTCAGCAGCTGCAGCTACAGAAGGAGAAAAAGTAACATTCAGTATCTGTCTTAGAGAAGTATAATTTGAGCAATTTAAAGAGTTCCTCGCTGCTGGTTTTTAAGGTAAGCAGAAGAAATTTCTAAAACATGGAAAATTCCAAATAAGCACGTTCACATTTGATGTATATGGACAGAAAAAGATTACACTTACACAAGAAAAAATCCTTATCATATAAATATGATGATACATAGGAATAAACTGTATCAGTGATAATCTAACTTTAAAGCTAAAAGAGAAAAAATTGAGCTTTTTCTGTAGCATTTCTCCATATCAGGCTCCACGTGTTTTACAGAGAACACAAATGTCATTGTCAAGCTGACAAAATGAGATACAGAGAGGAAAACTGAGCCTCAGTCTCAGAATATTTGAGGTTATGCCTTCAGAATATTTGGGGTTTAACAGTTTGGGGTAAAAAGGCAAATCTAGGAGACAGAGAAGGCTGAGTCCATCTCATAACTAAACACAATTTTCTTGTATTTGTGGAGCACCATGAGCAAACTGAAAAGCAAAATGAAAACACTCCATATTTTTCAGAAATTTAATAGGAATCGGAAAAATATTTCCCAGTGTGAGATGAAGGGGTCACTATGTTATTATATAATATTATATTACCATATTAAGCATTGATTTTAAACTTCTGAAATAAATGAGGGCTGGATTTCTGTAATGGAAGGGCTGATTCAAATATTTAATAAAGTGTATTTTTGATGAAACCCCAATGTTTTCTCGAGGATCAGTTTCATACTTTTAGAATATTACTTGATTAATTCCATACAAGATCATTTTTGTAATAATAAATGAAATCATTACATAAAAAATTGCCTAATATTGTCTTTGAAAAAGGAAAGCAAACATTTTCTTAGGAAATTCTTTTTGTGAGTGTTCACAGTAGCAAATTAACAGAATTTTTTTTTTAAAGCTATTGATTGGAGAGGTTGAAAGAGTTCTATCATGACTCTCTATAGACAGATGTTTTACTTTGAGTGGATTTGCTCTTTGAATAAAGGCCAGGAGTGCTCTGGTATTTTAAAATTTCTTAATTCCCATATATTATGTCAAGCCTGCAACAATCAGAATGAAACCCAGACAATGGGCTCAGCACTGAGAGTTATCCTTTTCTTCCTGGCTTGCATGGTGCCTGGGAAATCCTTCTTTTTAAAAAAAAAATCTATGAAAAATCAAGATTATCATCTAGACAAGAGACAGCCTCTCAAATCTGCTTTAGCCCATTTGCTTTGCACGGCCTTAAAGGCACAGTCCCCAGCAAAGCAAGAGTGGTGTTTTCCACAAATATGGAATTCTGTTTCAGAAATTGGAAGTTTCCAGAAAACCCCTTTTTCTGACTCAGAGACAGGACTCCCGAGAGGCATTTTAAAGACTTTTATTCCATTTTCAGTCTCATGTGAAGGGTGGGACGGTACAGATGTTACAATTCACACCATCACAATCAGGAGCCAAACTATTTCCTAATTAAAATACATTATAAGCGTTTTTTGGCCATTATCAGCTCTTGCCACACAATCCTGCTAATGCCTTAAAGCCAATCATCTGTTAAAATACCCCACATGGGTCTTGCTACAATACATCTTTCATAGCTCTATTTCTCTAAAATATCTAGTTTATTTGTAAGGTCATCATTTAAACTTGTTTCTACTTCAATTTCTCTCTCAACAACGATTCCATGGCCTTTCTAAGTTAGCACACTTTATCTCAAAGTTAGCATACAAATATATACTACGTGAGCCTTCTGTCAGGCTTTGAGAATTCTCTACAAATCCATTTCCCACAGGAAGTAAATTCACAGAAACTACACAAATAAATAAGTGAATCAATATTAAGGCGTGAAGGCGTGGGGTTGAGCCTGGTGGAGCCCTGATGCCAGTTCCAAGCAGCTGCTGCTGTGTCCTGCTGCCAGAGGGCAAGGACGGATGGGATATTGGGAAGGAATTGTTCCCTGGAAGGGTGTGGAGATCCTGGAATAGAGTTCTCAGAGAAGCCGTGGCTGTCCCTGAATCCGTGGAAGTGTCCAAGGCCAGGTTGGACACTGGGGCTTGGAGCAGCCTGGGATAGTGGAAGGTGTCCCCATGGCAAGGGGTGGAATGGGATGGGATTTAAGGTCCCTTCCCAGCCCAAATCACTGGGATTTTGTGATGAAGACATGTCACATGATCCAAGTATACTCCTTCAGCCCCACAGCCCCATTCAATCCCCCAAGCCGCAAAACACAACATTCCAACTTCACCATTCCTGTTTACCACCCAAAAGTCCATTACATTTGGTTCAGGAGGATTTTTAATTGAAAATTAAACATCAGCTTGCTGCCTGGCCTTCATTAAAACCTTCATTTTCTCCCGGAGTCAGGCTGTTTGTGGCTGGCAGGCCCATCCCTCTGCTCCCCTCACGCAGCAGCGCTGCCGGGCGCTCCTCGCGCTCCATTATCATCCTGCAGGAAGGGACAGCAGGCCTCATTAAGTCGAGTTAATGCTAACAACCCCTGTCATGTTAATCACCATCCAGGGCCCTCCGTTTGAAGGCCTCAGACACATTTTCCAGGCAGTCATGGAGCTCCAGGACGGGAGGCACTCAGAGGTCATTCCCGTGCCCAGAGGAAGGAGCGGATGAACTTCATCGGTGCTGACAGACACTTGCTGCCCCTCCACCACGGTCTGACCTTCTGCTGGTGGCTTTACAAGCACCCTGAGCAAGCTAGTGCATTGTCTCTCTGCCCCTTCCCTCCAGGTTTCATCCAAATCTCCCTGTCTGCAACCTAAACCCTTCACATCCTGTCTATCCAAACAGATTTTTACCCTCCTCTTTCCTCCCCAACTGTTTTACACACTTGAGAAGTCTGGCTATGCCTCCCTTAGCTGGAAACAAGCAAACAAAATGTAAAACAGAAAATAATTTCTAGAGTCTGATACTCTTCCTTCTCCAGGCTACATTTCCTAATCGATTCATCTTTCTGGAAATGAAGTGCTCAAAACTGGGCCCTGTGTGTGGAGCAGAAGAAGGAGTTTGATCACCAACCTGTGCTTGTCTACAGCATCTTCCAAACAAGGTGATGACATTCTGAGCACACCATGCTGGCCCTTTTTTGTACATATTTTAACCCAGCTGTCTGATTTTTTTGTGGCCCAGACCAGATAATTTCCGTCCTGCAGAGTCTCTGACAGAGCTGAGGTGTTTTCCATACTGCATTTGTTCTTCCCAGCCACCCCTGCCTTGCTCACTGGTGGTTTTTTTATGTTTGGGTAGGATCAGACTTTATTCTTATCCACTCATCCAGTGTAATTTCCTAATCAATGTTTCTGCAGTATTTTTTAACATCTAATATTAACTGCTCCAAAAGACACATAACAAAGCTTGTACTCCCCCACAAAGCCTTCTGTTACATAAAGAAATCAGACTGGTCTGAGATGAATCATTATTTAAATAAATATCTGCTGGCTCTTGTCATGTTGGTGTGTTAGAGATACCACAGAGAAGTGAAATAAAGCCAACTGCTCTGCAAATCAGAGCTCCTGGATTTTGCCTTTCTGAGGAAGAGGCATCAATTTTGCTTTCTCCCAGTTCTCCATCTGCCTCTAACACACACAGAGTTCTGATATTTACTGTGCAAACACTTCTCAGCATTAATCCAGGCCATGGCTTCCAACCCCACCACGGTCTTAATGATCCCGTTCTTAAAATTAATACAAAATTTCAAGTAGTTCTCAATCAGAGCAACCTCTAAAAATCAATATTATTGTAATTATTACAGTGGGCAGCAGTATGATAACTCACAATATGCTTGTTCAAATAAATCTACATGTAAATTAGTTCTTTTAGATAGTAAGAATAATTTCTATATGCATTAAAAATATGTCCTGCAAAGTATACAGGGAAAAGCTCTTGGGGACTTTACCCATTAAAGCTGTTTTCTATTTATTTGGTACTTTAAAATACATAAGGGCACCAGGGAAATTTTTAACTTCTTACAGGATACTTGCATAAACCAGGTTATTATATATTCACCATGAGGCACAGTACAAAATACTACTCAATCAATTTTTAATAATTGGATCCTTCTTAATCCACAAATTACCTGAAAGTGAGGTTGAGGGCTCAAAAGTGATAAAAATATTCTTTTTCAAGTATAGTGACAGCATCCCACTGTGTTACTGACCCAAGAGTCACAAAAGCTTGTCTTTTCATGGTGGCAACAGCTATAGTCTGATCATTGCCAGAAGCTACAATTTTTAAGAAAATAAATGATAATATTCTTCAAAACATATTTTTTTTAAAAAATGAACTCCAGGATAATTCACTTTCCTAAAGTGGCCACCATTTCTAAAATCTACATTTTTCCTTATTCAAGGACAACCACTGGCTTTATGACCAAAAAATGATGATAAAAAAGGCAATTATAGATTGCATTGTAAGTGGTTAAACTTCTGCAGAGTGAGGTGAGAATTTTGCCAGCAATTCATTTTTCTTCTAGGAGAATATAAGAGACAATTAAGTACCAAAACCACAGGTGTTTAACAGAAAGAGGACAAAATGTAGGCAGAAAAATGGGGTCAGTTTTTACTGCTGTCCTCAGGAACTGAGCACATTTACAGAAGGGGTCAATTAGGATCATTCCCTTAAAGGGTAATTAAGCCTTAACCCAAGGCAGGCACACATAAAATTGGAATTTGTATTGCAGAGTAGTATGATCTCATAGCAAGGTGTTGTGACAGGTGGCACAAGCAGGGACCTCACTTCACAAAGGGGAAAAAAAAAAAACCAAATTTAAAAGACTCTGTAACTTTCACTTTGTAGTAACTGCTTCAAAAATACATTATTTTATGTTTGGATAACAGTCCTGATTTGTGCTTCCTATTGCACATTATATATTAGTGGAAAAATGAATAATAATTATAATTATAATAATAATCAAAACCTGTTCAAGTGCATTTTAAAGTACTTGAGAAGTTCTTTCTGCTCTTTTATTTGAGAAGAATATCTAAAATCTCACCCACTCCTAAATAATTCCTTCATGACTGGCACAGGACACATTCAACACATCAGATGATATCAAACCCAGATCTTTAAAACCTTCTACAAAACTCAGAGTCCAGATGGTGAATCCAAGCAAACATACAAGGAGATGAAAAACAAATTTTCCCGAAAAGTGGAACACCCCATGGGTCAGGGATGTCCAAAAAGGGTCTGAACTTGGGAATTTAAACTGGTTTGATCCAGGAGTTTGGTTTGGCTCTTGAAACTTGAACCAGTTTCATCTACCTGGCATGTTGAAATGGGTGAGGGTTTGGCTTTCATGCCACAAAAAGATATTAAAAAAAAAAAGTAGATGAATAGAATAACAATGAGAACATGGGTTTGATAATATGATAGTATGATAATAAGAATAAGGCTTTCAAGACCATTGGGATTTTATTTTAGATTTATGTTTGTTTGTTTTACTTGCACCCATACAGAGGAGAAGGAAGTTCACCAAACCAGCTGAGCTGAAAACATCAGGTAAATATTCCTTCACTTTATTGCAAACCTTTGAGGCACTATTCAAGGACAGACAGTGCCCAGATTTGGTGTCACTGCTGATGACACTTCACATTCCTGACTGCTTTTCCTTTGAAACAGACTTTTATTTGCTTCTGACACAGTTTTGAAAAGAAAATGTGCCTCAAGTATGTTGTGAAAGCACGAGGCTGAGAGGCACAGATGTTATTACTTGCTGCCATATGCTGTTAAAGCTTTAATAATATGCATTTATACTAAGTTAAAAATGGTACTCCAGCGCTCTGAATGTCAGCGAAAGAACTGTTCATTCCTTGGTAAAACACACTAACAAATGGAGCAACACTCTGAAAAGTGATGTTGGATTTTTGACTCTGCACAAGTGGATCCTTGAGGACTTTTCCGTAAAGATCAAGCAGATCATTAGGAGTCCCTCTAAACCATTTTATATTGACATTCTTGTTTTCTGAAGCAGCAGCTTTCATTTATGCTCTCCTTTGGTTTATTTGACAGCCTCCACTCACACAATTTTCAGACATAAATGCGAGCCACAGGCTAACATGGAAACAGAGAACAAACCCTTGTGCACATCCAAAGCTTGTTAATATTTCTGAAACCTTTGCCACTATAAAAATTGAGACATGACCATTACCTCACCTGCCCCTCGGACAAAATCTCCAGTGCATGTTCCATTCATAACCTTTGCTACAGAATGCTTTAGTCTTTTTCAACATTCTGCCCAAAGGTTCCCATTTTGGAAAGGTTTTCAATAAAGTGAGGGAATATTTACCTGAGGTTTCCAGCTCAGCTGGCTTTGGTGGACTTCCCTCTCCTCTACACAGGTGCAAATGAAACAAATAAACAAGCAAAAATCTAAATTAAAAATCCAATTGGCTTGAAACCCTTATTCTTATTATCATATTATCAAACCCATGTCCTCATTGTTATTCTATTCATCTGATTTTTTTTTTTTTTTGGTGGTGGTATAAAAGCCAAAACTTTATCCATTTCAACAAGCCAGGCAGTTGAAATCTGGGATAGTTGTCTAGAAGTTGATCAAGATGAACCACTACTGCATGGAACACCCTAATTATTCACAATTCACAGGAAATTGTGCCCAATTCCACAGGGAATTTCAGCCCAGGTGGTGGGAAGTGAATGTGCCCCAATCTACCCCATACCCCATCAGTATTGGGGGTTTTCACTGTACATTGTTGAGGAAACACAAATGATGCCTTCTGAAAAGCCAGCAATACTTTATATTTGGGGATTTTTGGGGTTTGGGCGTTTTTTTTGTTTGCACTGATGATGACAGATCCTATGAGGTTACAAAGTGCCAGTCCTGGTTCTAAGTCAACTCTCCTTCAGGGTAAAATTCCACTCTCAGCATATGCAAACTGATTAATAAAAAATCTGATTTTAAACAAATATTTCTAGTTGAAATACAGTAGGAATGCTTCCCTGTGCTCATTCAGTGTATATTCCTATTTTTATGGGGGCCTTCTAAACCTCCACAGTCTTTAGTAAAAGTCAAATAATTTAATTGCGAAATAACTCAGTCCCAATCAGTTGAGGCCAAACAACTCAGACAAGCATTTCCACACTCTCTGAACGAAAGTCAATGAGACCTGAAGACAAACTGCCTCTAACAAAGTGTTTGCTCAGAGGCCCTGATGAAGCAGCTGACACTTTTCCTGCGGAGATTTAGTCAAAAAAAAGTCCTGCCAATTTTTTCCAGCAGCCACCAGATTTTGTTTGCAGCCTGTGAGAAGGGCCCCTGTACCTATATCCACGAGCATATGGATGTGTAGGGAGGAGGAGGTGACAGCTACAACCAGTAAATGTGAAATCTGCATCATCAACAGCAGAGCAGGGAAAAGAAAAAAAAAGTTCTGTTAATTAAAACTTGAAAGACTCTTTCTAACATTCACTCCAAGTAAATTTTGTCCCCATCATTGGAAAGAATCCCTTTCCCTCTGAGCCTGTTTCACTCTCTGCCTTCCTTATTTGTTTTTATTTAATTTCCAGAGCCAGTCGCTCTCCATCCTTTTTAATAACTGTGGCCAAACTATGATAATTATGGCTCAAGGATGATAATTACGGCTAAAGCATGGGATGGCAGGTGAAATTGAGCCCTCTCTCCTCTGCTTTTCAGGGCAAAGGGGAGCTCCCCTTCTCTCCCAGCCCAGGGGAAGCGCTGCCCTTGCCTCCCTCATCGCCAGGCTCAGGGCTCCCTCTCCTGTTCCAACAGATTTTTCACCACTGCGCTTCCAAACAGATCTGACAGACAAAATCCGGGGATGTCTAATTGAATCAAACACTCAGGAAAAAGTATACTTTTAAATTCCTTAATATCTACAGTATGGAGGCTAATATTAACTTCTCAAATCATAAAACATCTTTCATCACGTCACAAAGATTTGGTATCAGCTCTGGCCACATGACCAGACTGTGGGGCTACAGGTAGAAAGACAACCCAAAAAAAAAATCATTTTGGGACAATCATTACAAGTCTTTAAAACATAAAACAATAGCAAATGATACCATAAATTTGGTGGTTAATCTGCATTTAAAGAGAGATTTTGTAATTACAGAACATATAACATAAATAACATAAACAATGAATATTTCATTTTCTTTTAAGAAGAAATTCCCTGGGATTATTCCATCTGTAAGAGAACCACAGGGTAGGAGCTGACATGCTCTTAAAAGACAAAATTTAAAAAAAAAAATCTCAGAGCAATAAAACATATTAGACTTAATCAACATCAATCTAGAAATATTCAGTGGTCGCCCGCTGCTTTCCAATTAAAATATTTGATTTCAAACCAACCAGACACAATTTATTTTATTAAAAAAGAGGAGACAGATGAAAAAGGGCAGAAATCACAATCTTTGCTTCGACTAGATTAAAAACAAATTTAAAAATGAACACCATACAACTAATGAATAAAGGAAAAATAACACCCTGAAACTTTATCTATGAGAAAGTAATTAAATTCATCCATTGCAGGAGGAAACAAAACAATTTCCAATCAATATTTAGTCAGACAATTCCGGATCTGTGGTGGAAATGTAAGACCAGACTGAGCTAATACATGTAGGACTCAAAGAGAAACTCCACTGTCATCATATAAATCAACAAGTAAATGAAATAATGAAAACATGAAATATAAAAGAACCATGAACAAGTACAGCAGAAATAATGTGAGCTGATGATCAATGAATTTCATGGAAGCCTTTCCAGTGCCATTAATAAAATTCAGAGCTGGTTTTTGTGCCGGGAGCTGATGGCAGTTTTAGGTGACACAATCATTTTTGGGCATTAAAGCACAATGATGACAGTGCCTTCTGTCTGTGCTGGGGAGGGGAGGAGGTGCTAAGATTGCCATTAGGGGAGGATGAAATGTTCCACCATCCACATGGGAACGGGGAGCCAATAAAACATTCCTGGCAATGCCCTTGAGATAACCACCTGTCACAGCACCAGAATGTGCTCCTGAGTTATTTTCTGCTGTGGTTCCATTCCCCAAATCCCTGTTTTCACTGTAACATATTACTTTTTAGTGGCTGGTACTCCATACAGCACACGGATTAATTTCCCCTCCGCCGACGGAATTTTTAATGAAGATAAATTATAATCATGACATTTACATCTCAATGATTTTCACAATTGAAACATTCTCCTAATCCTGGTGCACATGCTGTAAAGTGGGTTACGCAGCCAGATACTAAAGCAATCATTTTATCATTGTCAGAGTGAATATAATGCCTACAGCAATCAATTGGACTTTTATGGGAACAGTTAGCTCAGCTGGTTTTGCATTGAAAAAAATGCACTGAAGTGCCCATTATCCATCTCCACTGTCAAAGGGCAAGCCAGGATCTTGGCTTTCATTCCCAAGAGTGTGGAACTCTGTCTTGCAACCAAAATGAGAAGATGAGAAAGAGCCAAAGTGGACAGGAATGGCCAGCAGCAAAAATCTCAAGAGCCCTGGGAAGAATAAACCAGAATTACCGGGTTTGGGTACAAAATTTGGGTCAAACAAAGGTTCCAGCTGTGGTGTCTGTAGCCATGGAGGGCAGGAGGTGGTCCTGGCCAGATAAGGAGAAATGAAGACAATGAAGGTGCTAAAAATGAAGGTAGAGGAGTGAAAAATGAGAGCCTTCCTTGGAGAAAAGCCTCAGAGGAAATCCCAGCGCTGGTGTGGATGAAAAATGAGGACAAATGGGGCAGTTTTCTCTTATGGTGCTACAGAAGGTTGGGAGTCAGAGATGTCCAAGAGCTGGCAGGATTGCCAGGACAAGGTTTTCTGCAGCTACTCCCCTTATTCCCAGCAGTTCCAGGACCCAGGTGGGCTCTCATCTGCTTCACATCCTCACCTGGTCCTTTGCTGTCCCAAGCAGCCTCACAACAATTTTTGTGACTCAATTATTGTTCATTTCAGCAGTCTGTGCACCAGTGGTCTGATGCACCAATCCCTACATAGAAATACCCAGGAGAGAGGAATGTCTCTGCACTTTCTGATCCAATCCAGGTGCCAAAAAGTACCAAAAATAATGTCTTTTACTTGTTATTGAATCTTAGGGATGCTGCATCAGTAATCATGGAAATTCTTGGATAAGACATGGTGGGAGGGCCACCAAGCCAGGCAAGGAAATTCCCATGGGGAAGGTGAGGAACTCCTGTGGAGTAATTGCTAAGTTTTGATAACCTCAGGCTTATAGGAAAGACAGAAAACTTCCAGTGATAAAGTCCCTTGGAATAATTTCTGCTTTTTTTTGTAGCACAAGTCTCCTGAACATCTCAGCAAGAGATATTATAGCCATAAATCTTTTTATACTTTTGAAGGAAAATGAACAGTAAAGGTTAAGGCTGGAATGTACTACTTAAAATAAAAGAATAAATACTTCTGCCAGCTGTTTAAACATTCAATGGCCAGATCCACAGGAGAAAATCTGTTAATGTTTCTGTTCACACCATCGAACCTCACTCAGAGCTTGCAAGTTGTGCAAGCATAAAACTCAAGTCCTCAACTTCCATACTTCAAATTTGCAATGTTTTTCAGGAATTCAGTGGTAAAGAGGAATTTTCTGAATTTATTCTGGAAAGGTCCCAGCAGCAATGGATGTATTTCAGGTACATCACAGCACAGTCAAAGAAAACAGAAGGAATTAAATACAACAGAGGGTTAGGAAACAAAAAGCTTCCATAACACAGTGGAGGAGATCAGATCCCATCACAGTCAGACTTTGTGCATTGAATCACATCATTCCAATGAGCAGGAATTATAATTATAATCTTAATTCATTGGCAAACATAGTTCTCGAGAGGAATCAGGTCCATGCAGGCACAGTACTTGTACACACAAGCACCACTCAGAAGGGAATTGGATTTTTTTTTACTTAATGCCAGGCAGAAAATCTGCCTACTGACAATTATCTCAATAAAAATTGATTTCCTTGTTATTGAGTATAGATTATTTAAGTTAATAACATATTCACCTGGGCACCAATCATGCATAAAAACCACAGGCCAGCAAGAAAAACTCCATAGTTAAATTAATTCCACAGAGGAAAACTGGGGGGGAGGGGGAAGGTTTTGTTATTGCTGAAATTAAATAAAACATAAAAAAAATCATTAAACCAAGTGGCTGTGTAAGGGCAGCTCAGTTGCCCACTCAGGTTGGTAATGAAAAGCTGGAGAACACTCGCCTGTGTCCACAGTGGGTTTTAGGATGCAGTTCTGTAGCTGGGAGGGATCTGGCAGAGCCCCAGGTTTACCTGAGCCTGAGCAGCTCTCCCGGTGTCAGACTGTGTCTCCAGACAGGCTCCAGCAGCCCTGGCATTCCTGGAATTCCTGCACCTCCCTGCTCCCCAGCCACACTCCCAGGGCTGACACTTAACTGCACGGTAAAGGAGAAGTAAAATTGAGGGAATTTCAGAAAACAATGGCAGATGCCCACACAGAAATCCGTGGGCAGCTGGTTGAGAAGGAGAAAAGCACTTTTCAGAAGCCTGAAGCTACAGCTGAGGATGCTGGCCTAGGGAGAGGCAGGATATTTATCTGACCAAGATCCACTGGAAAAATCCAAACACTGCAGCAAATTCAGCCAAGTCAAAACACCAATCCCTGGAAATCTCTTCTCCAGCAGTGTGGATGTTCCAGCAGAAGCATCTCAGCCCTCTGCGAGCTGTTTCATCCCTGTATTGCAAAGGCTGCATGTATTCCCCCTACCCTACCTTGAAATGTCTCGTTCCTGTCTTTGATTTCAGCTGGTTCAACTTGACACCCTTTTTTCACCCCCCAAAAGCAGTTTACTCACTGCTGAGCTAAAAAGCCCACCGTGACACGGGCAACACTCTTTGTACTAAAAACCAGAGATGTGGAGAATGGCATTATGCATGGCAAGAGCTGGAGATGCTGGGAATAATATTCAAAGAACGGGAACGTGAGAAGTTCGAAGCTGCCAATGGGAACAAAGGGAGCAGCAAGAAAGGAGACTGTAGAAAATGTCTTGTCAGTGACTCCTGGCCTGGAATTGAATCCCTAGGTGAGCCTGTGGCAGCCTCTGGAATGCTAATGAGGTGTTTAACATTACCCAGTATCGGGCTGAGTTTGCAGACTAGAGAAAAGAGAGAATGGGAAATGGGAATACAAAACTGCTGGCAGAGCTGGGGGAAACAGCAACCAGGGGGAGGATCCCGCATGAATCCTGGAAAAACAGGCTGGAAGAACAACAAGAACCTTGGTGGCACAGAGAATTTTACAACCATGGCACTCACAGAGCTCCTGGCACTCTGAAGGACACAGCAGACCCACTGGGATCAAAGACCTCCTCAAGGGGTGACCCGTGAGCATCTCATTCTTCTCTCCCTGGTTTTCTTTGCATTCAGGACATATTTTTACTCACCTGAGGAGATCTGAATTGCAGCAAGGAGTATTTAGTGTTTACACACAGTTTTACACCAACACCAAGAAATATTTTGCCATTAACATTCTACTTTGGTGTATTTTAGTAAGTAATATTTTTAGATCAATGTCCCAGATATTACATGTGGAGTATTTTCAGATCATGACCAGCCATCAGAAATAGATAATACTTTAGTAGCAAGAAAATTAAGAATATAATTTACCATCAGGAAAAAACCTTGGAAAATAAATCTGCGAGAACAATTTAGAACTATTTTTAGGATGTTGACTTGTTTTGGATCCTCTGAAAGCTGAAATGACAAAGCTCTGCTTTTAAAGACATGAGATGGAAAATACTCCCATCGTGTATTTTTTAAATCTCATAGAAAGAGACATCTTGTAACAATTCCACGGCGATGAAGTTGTCAGCAGTGTGATCAGGTAACCTGCCAAGGTTTCAAAACACTTTAGATATAAAAAGAGAAAACCGGCTTTGAAAAATACCAATCCTATTTTTAAAAGTAAACTTTTGAGCCTATCTTAGAATCCCACCCGACTGTGCAATCACAAATTCAGGTATTCTAAAATAAATCAAATTTATAGCTATTAGGTTGAACAGCAATAAGATATCTATGAATGTACTGCTGTCATTTCTAAAACATTTAATAGCAGAGACCATATTACTTTCCCCAGCCTCTCACCAAGTAATGTGGTTTTTTTTTCCAGAGATAACTTCAATATTCTGTCAAAAGGTGGAAGAGTTTTGGGGTTTTTTTTTGACAAAAACCAGAGATATCCTTCTCAGAAATGTAGTGACTTTGAACAGCCAACCAAACTTTGTGAGAAGACATCAATGCAAACATCCCATGGACCAGCAGCCAGCCCTAAATCCTCAATTCTCTGCTCACCAAAGTCCAGCTTAACTCAGATAACATTAGGTAACATTAGGCAGTGAGTTTTGGAACTGATGTGGATTTCCCTTCCTGCAAAGTAAAATGTCAGCCTGTTGAAAACAAAGTGTTCTGTGGAGCACTGTGGGCTCTGCTCAGGTTTGGAAGGCAGGCAGAGGGAGGCTCCCAGGTGCTCTATGCCCTGGTATTTGGATAAACTCCCTGGGAACAGCTCATCCTGAACAAATGGGATCCTGAACTAGGAGCAGCTCATCCTGAACCCAGAACAACTCATCCTGAACAAACAGGAGCAGCTCATCCTGAACAAACAGGAACCTGAACAGGGAGCAGCTCATCCTAAACAAACAGGATCCTGAACAAACAGGGTCCTGAACCAGGAGCAGCTCATCCTGAACAAACAGGGTCCTGAACCAGGAACAGCTCATCCTGAACAGGATCCTGAACAAATGGGATACTGAAAAAACGGGATCCTGAAACAGGAACAGCTCATCCTGAACAAACAGGATCCTGAACAAACAGGATCCTGACACGGGAGCAGCTCATCCTGAACAAACAGGATCCTGAACAAACGGGATCCTGACACGGGAGCAGCTCATCCTGAACAAACAGGATCCAGAACCGGCGCCAAGGCCGGGATGTGCTGAGTAAGTTCCACTGGCAAGTCAAAATGCCTCAGGGCACCTTGAGCTCACACACCCGATTTTTCCACTCTGTCAAAAATGATCTGAGAAGGGATTACATCATGGAACCTGCCATCATCTCCTTTTGTCTTCTGTTGAATCGCTGTCCCTCCCCCCAGCCTGGCTTGTGCTATCCCCTCATGTACCTGGCACATTTCCCAGACCTCACACCGAGTTTCATTAGAGAGGGAGAATGCTGATTTGGGGTGATCTGCTCTCTGTCTCCATAAAATATGTCCCTAACTCCTGATTCGAGTTGTAGAGGAAATCTGTGACCAGCAGAGCATGAGTAAGATGAGGAGCTCTTACATAGCTAATGTCTTCCTCCAGGTTAGAAAAGGCAAGAGGCAGAAAACATCTCCCTGGGTGTGATGCCAGTGCCAGACTGGACCCATGCTGACAACCAGCTTGCAACACAGAAGGCAACCTCTTAATAAACACTAAACCCTTCTAACCTGAAAGATTGCAGTCACTCTAATTACCAGAAATTAAATTGTTCAAGGAAGACTCGGAAAAATATAAGTCGCTGTGGGGCCAGAGAACAATGATATTTTTTGCCTTTCTTTTTCCTTCTGACAGGATCTAATCCACTGGGTGGTATTGCAGCACATGAGATTAGAGACAGAAAATACAGATACTTGCTAAAAATGGACCTCAGTGAAAAGTGCTTACAAGATTTTATCATAAATAAAAATTAGGGTTTTTTTTTTCTATGTCCTTTTGCAAGTGCCTGTAGGGTGTTCATTACTAAGAGACTTTGTTTTATAGAACATTTTTGAAAGGGATATGTTAGTTCTTGTATTTCCACACAAATTGGTTTAATCACAAATTCACAGATATTTTAAGATATTTTTGTGCACACTCATAAATTACGATCTGTAAAGCTTTTAATTTGCTTTTTCCCCCTCTTGTGCTCAAAAGAAATATTAGTTTGACAACACTTAAGGCAGCAAGGATAGTTGCAGTAAAAATTATGTTGTAATAACTTCAATGCATGAACCAGCCCATGTAGGACTGTCACTGCCACTATAGGATATAAAAGAAACCACATAATTATACCCCATCCAAAGGCAGTCCTGTTGCCCACCATAGTGGGAATTTCTTATGCTGGAGAAAGTGGATAGGTGCTGAATAGATAACACCAGTTTCCAACAAGTAAACCCTTGGAACAAAATAAATAGCAATAAAATCGATTATATCGTGTCATATGCCTTTTGTTTCTGTGGGAATAAAGTTTTATTTCCCTCAGTAAATTTGTTTGCTGAAGGAATGGATTAGAGAATCACACCAGAGAGATCCTGTAATTCACAGCCCCAGCTCTTATGCCCTGAAAGTCCTTTTTCAGAGACTTTTCTCCCTTAACCATGCAAAAAACCACATCCTTGCATATCCCCACATCACCATATTTCGTATTCTTGCTGCTGTACTTCAGTAACTCCTCTGGTGACAGAGAAGGTTATTCAGGTCTGGAAGGGTCTCTGGTGAGCTGGGTCAAACATATTTAGTTGAGTCCCTTTTTTTTTGATGGTATCATTTGGAAAACAGTCCAAACTGTTTGTCTGAGCCTCGTTCATGCCCTCCAGCACACCAGATTTGGAGACAGCTGCCAAGCCAGCAAGATGTGTGAGCTGCTGACACCCCTGGGTTCATTCAAAATGAGGTGCCCCTATCAGGGGGCAGAAGAAAACAGGGAAAAACCCCATCTAACAGCTCATTTGCAGCTGAAAACCTGTTTCTGAAACCTCCCCTCCTCTCTGCAGCAAATATTTCATAGGTTAAAAATTTAGCAACTTTTAAACTTAAGCTTCTTCATATTCATCAAAGTCTCTTTATCATGCATTAGAACTGCCTCAAAATCACAAGACATTTGCCCAAATAATGGGCAGAGAGTTTTGTTGCAATGCTTGGAGCTGGCTCTAAAATGTTGTCCTTTCCAAAAGGGAAGTGTGGTTGTGCAAATCCATACATCCATAGCCCACAGCAGATTGTGATTTACAGTCTTTGAGAGGCATAATATAAATATTGTATAGCATTACAGTCCTGTCGCAGAATTCAGACTGGTTTGGGCAGGAAGGGACTTTAAAATTCATCTTGTTCATCTTGTTCCATTCCCTGTCATGTCAGGGACACCTTCCACCATCCCAAGGTGCTCCAACCTGGCCTTGGACACTTCCAGGGATCATTATCCTAAAAATATCATCTCTATACTAAATGTTGCACAATTTAATGTGAATTTTACGTTGATCAGCACCAGAGAGGTTCATGCAAACTGATCTAATAAATGCACCAACTCTCCGATCAAGCATTTGTGTTTAAAACTCCTACAAAGCTAAAACTGAAAGGGTTTTTAATTTGTGTTTAATTCTGATTGTGGATTGCCCATTCTGTTTGTGAGGACTAAAAAATCCTGGCTGGGTCTTCAGCTGCTTTAGGTGACTCCATCTATACCCATGGGTTTATTTTCCTTTGCTAAAATACTGGGATCCATTCAATGTTCCAAGACAGACACCCTCAGATATTAAACCCCCTTTTTGTGACTGTTTTGATGTGGGTTCTTTTTTAATTAAGTTCTCTATTTTTGATACAATGGGCAGTAGAAGCAGTAGAAGCTGTGACACATCATTTGGCCTCTCACATCACTTAATAAAGGAACATGTTTGATATGAAGATAGGATCTAGCCACATAATATCCCTTTGTACAGTTCAAGAGTGACACATTTCAGAGGCTACCCTTTACTAGAAAAAATCACATTTCATTGTTCACTTCGTGCTGATATGATCTCAATCCATGAGATGATGTGAAGGGAAGGCAGGGCCAGAAGAACTGTGTGACTTAAGCTGAGGAGAAAATAAAACCTTCAGTAAAAGTAAATAAATAAATCATTGCTAAAGCAAAGTATGAAAAAACTGCACAGGAAAAAAAATACAATTAAAAAACTCAGTGGTTATCACTGTAGATAAATAATGCAAGAAATTCTCAGGAGATATAAGATGTTACAAAACAGTGGTTTGAAATTATTTTGAGAAGTTAATGTAAAATGATTTTGGTTGGGATTTCTTAAAATGTTTTCTGCAAGATCCCATGGTCATATTTAGGTATCAGTAGATATTATTTGAATTTGCCTTGACATAAACACATTGAAGAACAATATGTGGAAATTTACAATATGGAAAATTATAATATGGACATTTACAATCTGGAGATTTACAGTATGGAAATTTACAATATGGAAATTTACAATACAGAAAATTACAAATGTTCAGATACAGACTGGGTTTCCAAGGAAAGATCAATGTTACTCACCCACTAGTTTTTCCTTTTTTCTTTCTTTTTTTTTTTCCTTCTAAAAAACTAGTTTCTTGGAAGGAAAAAATGAGATCAATCTAATCTATCTGGACTTCACTAAAACACCTGATTAATTGCCACGCTGGAAATTACTCGTTAAAGCAGTGTAGATGAGGATCAGCAGAAAAAATGAGGGTGGCCTGAGCCCATCTGAAAGAGACAGAGGAGTGGAGTGATGAGCTGAGGCTGAATTTCCCCATGGCAGCATGGATTTATCCCTTTGGCACTTTGATGCCTTACCTAGGGAATCACTGCCTGCCCACCCACAGGATTCTCCCAGGTAAATACAGGGCTGTGCAGAGGTGTTTAACCACTGAGCACTCTCAAAGAATAAAAGCACATAAACTGTGATCAGGATTGTATTAATCTTCCTCCTAAAATTACCTGTGAATGAGAAAAGGTAGGTGTTGGCTTTTTTATGACATTGTGGCACGTCACCGTGTGAGTAATGGCTGTGAATAAACATTGCACCCAGGGAATTTGAATCTCCCTTCCATCTGAAGTTCCTCACGATATCCATACCCACAGATTTATGTTCCCCACCCAGCCAGGCTCAGCAAATGACAAACCCTGGCGTTCAATTGCATTAAATGATAATTAGTCAGTCCACTTCTAATCTGATGGTTAATAGATCACATCAAATAGATCATGTCTTTCTTATGAAGGAGATTGAATTGGAATTTCATCTATAGCATTAACGTAATGCATCACGATAATGGGTCCCAACCCCACACCTGAAGTTTCAAGGGAGTCTGGATACAGAAATCAACTTAAATCCGAGATTCCTGCCTCAAGTGTCTCACTGTGCAATATGCCAAACCAGAATCTACCTATTTTTCTCCCCCTGGACTTGGGATAAATTGAGATTTTACATTAATAGTGAATTATATTATCTGAGTAGAGCATGACAAAGGCAGGGCTCCCAAGATTTAACCAGGAATAAAGGGGTGAGGAGAGAATCCCGAGACAGAAATCTGAGAAAAATCCATGCTGACATTTGTATCTAAAATATTTATACAGCCGGTATAGGCTCTGTGAGAATGCTCCTCCACTGCACAGTCACTCTTTGTAAACTCAAAACACATTTTAAGAAATAAACAACAGGAATACTAAGAAGTGAATCACAGAAAGAATGGGATGGATTTGCTCAGCTGGAGCTTTTAGCTCACAGAGGAAGAACAGGATGAGTTCTTGCCATGAACTTTGCATACAAAATTTTTTAAAAAGTGCATTTGAGGAGTCAGGAGTAGCACTTACTGAAATCCAACCTGAACCTCAGTAAAAAATGGGAGGAAATTTACCTTTTATTTAAACCCATTATTGTTATTATTATTGTTAGCATTATTTTCACTCTTCTAAATTTGGGAATCAAAAGCTGTGGATTTCTTTACCATGCACTGTGTTTCCTCAGTAGGAATCTCCACAGATCAAGCAACTGCCACAGTCTGGGCTTAGTGAAAAAGGGAATTGATGTTCTATCAAGTGAAGTGCAGCCTTGATCTGGTAAAAAGTTACAAATAGGAGTAAAGAACTTCATACAAGTCGAGTTATTGATTTCATTTGCTTTGTACTGAATCGATTTCAAGGCAATTTGTTCACACAGAGTCCATCTTTTAAAACATTGGAAATAATCTTCATCATTGTTGAGCTGGAAAGTATTTCAGCATCAAAAAATGGCATCCCTTCAGAAATTAAATGTAAATAGAGAAGGCAAATCTGCTATAATGTTGCAGTTGATGAACTTACCGTTCTTTAGAAATACACAGCTCTGGATGCATTATGGACTGAGATCTTCAGCAAAGAAAAAGCTCTGAAAATATTTTTTCAATGCTCCATCTGAAAACTTAATTATTATTAAAGGATAAGCAAATAGATTTGCAAATTCAGGGGTTTAAAAAAAAAATTAAATACTAATTCCTTCTATCAGCAAACTGCCAAAAGTGTTATTTTGTTATTTGAAGGCTGAAATTGCTGAAGAATCTACTTTTTGGAACAAAACTTCCCTGCTTTAGAAACACAGCCTCCCTGCAGCTGAGCTAACCCTACACACAAACTATCTCCAGCAGACCTCACCAGAAATAATTTCACAAACTCTCCACACTCCACAGCTCTGTAGTTCCTGGTGGGCTGAGGAGTGTTGGGGAAATTAAACAAAACAAACAAATAAAAGAAAAAAAAACAAACAGGAATAACCAAACTTCCCAGCAGTCTCCTCGTGTCCACCTTAGCAAGAAATTCTGAGTGCACAGCTGGGGAGACAAGGAATTCTCTTGTTTAAGAGAGGCCCAGACAGCCTAAAAAGAGAGATTAATGACATGGCTCAGTTAGAGCAGCACAAGTCTAAACTGCCTCAACTATTGTGTCTAAAAGTTGCATTGTAAGTGAGTAAAACCTGAGGAAACCATCACATCAGAAACTCAAGTTTACCTGCTGCAAAGCTGGTTTGTTGCTCTGCACAGCCCTACACCAGATTTACCAGCACTTTACTAATGGTTTTACAGAACAAAAGAGAAACAAAACCAGATAATCAGCACCTTCCTGTGCCTAAAGGGGCTCCGAGGGAGCTGGAGAGGGAATTTTTACAAGGACATGGAGGGACGGGACACAGGGAATGGCTTCCCACTCCCGGGGGGCAGAGATGGATGGGATATTGGGAAAAAATTCCTGCCTGTGAGAATGGTGAGACCCTGGAATGGAATTCCAGAGAAGCTGTGGCTGCCCCTGGATCCCTGGCAGGGTCCAAGGCCAGATTGGACAGGATTTGGAGCAGCCTGGGACAGTGGAAGGTGTCCTTGGGGTGGCACTGGATGACCCTAAAGGTCCCTCCCAAACCCAAACCATTCTGTCAATCTGTGATTATTTGTATTTTCCATAAGTAAGGGACAAAGAGATGAAATACACTGCGAAACACACTGCTAAACAATGTAGAGATTGAGAGAAAGATTCCTCTGTATTTAACTGCAATGAGCTCACTGTAAATCAAAAGCTTAAAAGTTTTAAAGTTGTAATTGGATCAGCAGGGCTCTGACAGCTCTCTGGTTTTATGGCAGTGTGGATCTAAAAGAATGGCTCTTCCAGAAAAAGAGGCTCACGAGAGACAAGCAGTAAAAAAGATCCAGCCTGGGATATATTTTCAAAGGAATTTCAAATAGACTATCAATCTCTTAATGCTCCTTTTGTATTATAAGCAAACAGAGCTTCGGTTTAAACTTCAGAATGCAACCTACCCTACTTTGCCAAGTTTTCCTCAGTGCACCTAAAAACCCCATTATTTGACAGATGACAAGGACTTTACTTGATTGTCTGCAGTGTTTGATTTACACTCTTGACAAGCACAGTCCATTAAATTAGGGGGATGCCAGCCAAAGGGAGCGATGGAGGTTTCCAGAGCCGCAGAGGAGGGAGTCAAAAATAAATGGTGAGGTTTTCACCTCTGCAGCCCAGGCACCCAGCTTGCTGTTATCAGGACTGTTATCTTGCAAAGATAATTATTATGGCTCAAAATAAAGTTAGAGGCATGTGGCAAGCCCAGGCAGTAATTAAGATTCCGTGGAGAGCAGCGTGCTGAAATTGATAGCAAATGCTTATAACCCTGTCCCTAAAATCCATTTATCTAAGTTCCACTGACTTTCAGTGGGACTTAGATATCTAAGCCAGCGAGGTGCTTTAGAATAACTAATCCAGAAGGAGCTGCAGATAAAACCCTGGGCATCTCCAATGCAGAAAGTTCTGCCTTGCCATTCCTGAAATACAAAATGCCATAAAATGTCTGCCCTGAATAACAGCACGAGCCCAGAGCTCTGCTGAGAGATTCTAAACAAAGGGTCAAGTCTTGGGGCATTGCCTCACTACAGATGTGTGAAGCCTCCTCTTTAAGGGCTGGGGACATTTGTAGCCTTTTTTAATCAATAAAAACGGCAACAATAATTTGGGTTTTTCTCCACCTGTGAGTTCCAGGTAAATTCCATCCCTCCCATCAGCATTCCAGGCACGCAGAGGGCACAGGGAAGGGAAGGCCACCTGTCAAGCAGAAAGAGAACAAGTGCTGTTAGGGAGGATTTTACAAAGTGACAACAGCAGGAGCAGCAACAGGGACAGTATATATGCTTAAAATATAGGCAGGAGAACAGCCTTGGCCAAAAAAAAAAAAAAAAATATATATATATATATATATATGTGTGTGTGTGTGTGTATATATATATATATAATGCTCACAGAGGAAATTACATTAGGGAGATCAAGGACCAAGTTGTATTTTCAATTTGTACAGAACCTATAGGGCAAATGCATTAAGTGTTAGACAGCCCAATAGAGCTTTGAACTTAGCTTGATCTCATCATTTACAGTATTATTTTATTTCTAGTTCGTAATTAAACTTTTAGCAAAAGGCATTCTGTATCACCAACACAGGCCAAGGACAACGTTTGGGTGTCAGCCTTGCACCCACATTGCTGGAGATAGGCTAAAAAGTAGAAATATTGAGCAGACAGAAAATATGACACGTCTTACAAGGGGAAAATATCATGGCTTGAAGTATGTATTATTAAAAGAGAAATAAAAGGGGGTGATGGACATGTGTAATTGAAATCCAGATTATACAATCAGGAAAAAAAAACAACCAAAAAACCAGGAAATAATCTAGTGAGGTATGAAAATATCCATTAAATTATGTCTCCACTCTGATCCTCAGAGCTTCCCGAATTTTTGGCACATGTGGATAAATGGCTGCCTAAGAGTCCCAGTGTGGTCTTGACATCAGCACCGCCCCACACAATCACTAAGCCCAACTCAAATTTCTGAGTTAATGGGTGTGTTTTTAAAACACTGCAATATTTCTCCAATGATAATGTTATTATTAACATTAATAACATTAATCAAAGGTCCAATCAAACTCCTCCAAGAACATTAAAGTGTTCCATATCGGAATTATCAAATTTAGGAAAGATTACCCTCAGATCTGGCATAAATTACAAAACCTTCCTTTAAAAAAAAAGCCACTTCTCTTAAATGGAAGCCTTTCCAACAGGAGCAGTCATTTATATTCATGGCAGGAACCTGCAGCAATATGACAATAACTCCAAAGTTTACATTACGGATTCAGAACTGGAGATCAAATGCCTGCAGCATCCCTTCCACTGGTTCCAGGTTATCATCCCAGGTGCATTTGTGGAGAAAAACAGAGTCAACAACATCCTCAGAAAAGAAATCAGGTGTATGTTGTCCTGTATTTATAATTGTGATAATTCTCATTTCTTTCAGGGCATTAAAAATGAACTTTCTAGATATTTTTGTTGCTGTTGTTGTTGAATAATTTTTGAATTACATTTTGTTTGTAGACTCTAGGCTTACTTAAAATCTTTTTTTAGTCCCATGTTTGAAGAAATACACATATTTTGGCAAAATCCGAGCAGGCATATACAGGAAAAGGATCAAGGTGACACAGGCTGGTTGGTGCTCAAAAAAGGATTATTATATTCATTTATTTTGTTACTGGAGCCCACAGACTGCACCTATTGTTCTAATCCAATATGAAATGGGAAAAATACCCAAATAAAGGAAATAGCAACCTCTGTTGAACAGGTGCAGAGATCATTGCTAAGATTGGGGTTTTTTCTATCTTTATTCTGAGCTGCTTCAATCTTCCTTTCAATAAGTATATATTTTTTTTCAGTCTCACATATCAATGACTGCAACTGTTGGTTCATTTTATAATAATTGCTGATTCTTGACTAAAAAAATATTAGAATCACATGAAATACAACCCCTACAATAAGAAGTTGAATAAAGGGGAATATTTTACAATAAACTCTACTGAACCCTCCAACTTGTGGACTTTTTTGCTTAAGTGCCACCACTTCTTTGTACAATAGGTCAAATCACAGGGGATGAAGCCTTTGTGCTTTTTTAATTAATTTCCTCATTTATCTTGATGATCTCCTAGATTTACTGAAGCAATCTACAAGAGTGTTATTTTAATAAAATTGCTGTCACCATTTCTCTGCCCGGAGTTTCTAACTGAGAATATTGAATAATCTACTGAGGATTTACAAGTTTAAAACAAATTGGTCACTGTTTGCAACCGTTCCAGAATGTTGACACTCACCAACCAGAAGCATTTCCTAATCCAAAATTTATCATGTTTGTGAGAGCTACAGAATATTTTACCATATTTATCCTAGAAAACATGTTAGAGGTATTTTCAAATTTTATATATGTTAAGTATATGTGTTTTATGTATAATTTGCTTATAGACACAGGCTGTAGAATTGACCTTAAATATCTCACTTTGTTTACTAATTATATAGCATTTTATAGTTCCTCCCCATTATTAACTTATTTAATTAAGTAGGTTTTGATGATGTCTTTATTTCCCTGCCATGAAAGCTGTAGATCTTTTGGAGTGACACAAATTTCTTCCCTGAGGGAAGAGTTGCCCCATTTCACCCCTGCTGAAACTCTGGCCAGTGGATTCCAGCAGTGCTGTGCTCCAGCTGCAGTTCCAGTCCAGACAAACCTCTCATCCTGCAAAAATCTGGGTCCACAGAGGTGATGAAGCTCATAAAAAAGTCTTGCACTTAACAATATCGAAAACTGGATTAATAAAATTAACACACCTGCACTTTTACCGCGTTACCGGTCGTGTCCATCAGTGCTGCAAACCTTGGCGCAGTTTGGGCATCCCCCAGAGAGAGAACTTTAATGTGATTTTAATGAGACTGTGGGACTAGAGTTGAAACACGTTTTTGTTTCTCATTTAGACACCTTGCCTTTTAACACTCCATCACTATTCATTAAGCTTAAACTGCGTTTTTAACCTCTATTCAAACCCAGGCTTTAAGGTGAGGTGGTTTCTTGAGAGCCCTCAGGCAAGAACTGCAAGTCCCTCAAACTGCAGCCTCTTCCTGGCAAACAAACCTGCCCAAAAAAGGAGAATATCAAGGAAATCTTGACATGAAAAAGCAACATTTCACTTCTTTCTTCCTTTTTTTTTTCCCTTCTTTTTAAGGTAAGGTTCTTTTTTTCTAGCAGTTATTTTTTGTCATTACAGTGAGCTAAGCTAGGAAAGGTACAATCCCACAGAAAAAAAATTTACTCCAGGAGTCCATAGATTTCCATCTGTCATGGATGAGTTAAACAGTGCAGAGCCCTAGAGGAAAGTCAGGTACTTTAGGCCACGTTTAAAGCCTAGAGAGAAAATTGGTGTTGACCTTAGATCCTGCTGGGAATAACTGGATAACTCGAATCAGTATCTTTATTTTCTGTGCCCTTCCTCGTGATGAGCACAGGGAATCCAGCTGGAGCTGAGGATGGCTGGATCAGGCATCAGGCTCAGGACAGGGAAAAGAGAAATAAACCCAGCTAAGGGAAACAGATTTACCATCATTCCTGAAGAACATCTTCCTCCAGCAGGCAGGAGCTGAGCAAAGTTCAAAATTCTCATCGAATGTGGTTTAATTAACACAAACTAATTTAATTAATCCAAACACGATGTTTATATTTATTGTTCTATTTTTAAAGGCAGAGGCTGCGAGCGCTAAATTAAATAAATGCGAGTTTCTTTGTTCAGACTGACAATGGAGCATAACAAGTGAAAGGAACACACTCTACATCCTAAGCAGCCGTGCCTTCATTTAAAAATAGAGGTAGAATGCCATCTACTTGTTATTTCCCTATATTACCGGCTGAGGGGAAAGAAAAGCTCCCACCCTTGGGTTGCTGCAGTTTTTAAATCTATCATCAGTGTCCAGAATCCATGGGAGAGGAGCAGCCAACAAATTATTAGCATGCACCCGACACGTCCAATGCATCAGTTACACAACACAGCCCCGCTCCCCGCCTTCCAAACCCTGGAAATCATTCCAGACTCTGAAGTGAGAGACACCCTCTGATGCTCGTTCGTGCTTTAGGATCCGCATCCTGGGCAGGGATTTGCAATACAGAAGGTGTGGGAGTAACATTTCAGTTCTGCTCGCCAGTCACCCTGGGGGTGGCTCCAGGAGAACAGCTCGGTCCCCAGATAATTTCAGAATCAATGTCACAAAGAGTGCAGGGACCTGATTTTGTCACCCGCTGGACAGGGCAGCAGGGTTGTTATCCAAGTGCAGACACACAGAGTTTGTTATCCAAGTTTTTATCCAAGTGCAGACACACGGTTAATTGCTCCTCTTGTTACCAGAGTCAAATCTCCCCGTGGCCATCAGGAAAATCCACAGAGAGCTCCTATAAACCCAACTGAAAACTCAAAGGGCGATGCTGAGGGAGTGGAAATGTCCCTGCCCATGGCAGGGGGTGGAACTGGATGAACTTTAAGGTCCCTTCCAACCCAAACCATCCTGTGACTCCGTAACACCTGCGAGCTTCGATTATCAAAACCTCCATCAGCTCTCTCCCAACTCTCTTTGCACCTCATCACCTCCTCGTTTGCAGCTTATTTTGTTTTACTAGCAGACTACGGCGCCTTTCAATGGAGAAGTCTCTTTCCTGAAACTAAAAAACTCTGGTGTACCTAAAAAAGAAAAAGAAAGAAGAAAAAAAAAAAGAAAGCAAGTGTTGTCTTTTTTTATTCCTTCCCTTGCGAAGGAGCCATCTGTGGAATAAAAGTCTTGGAAATAAGATCTATAATTGCTGTGTATTGAGTTAAGTTGCCATATCACCAGCTTTTCAGCAGTCCTCTCTCCAAGTGCTAGTAGCTCTTTTACAAATATTTATTTGGAAGCTTTATAAACCTTTTAGAAGCCTTAACCATACCCAAGGGGCTAAACAAGCAAGTCCCCCGTGAGAATTTCCCTGCTATACAAAAAGGGAGAGAGCAGCTCCAAACCTGAGAATCATAAATATTATTATCTGTCTTATTGTATTTGCTTTCTGGCTTTTGATCCCACAAGGGATGAAGGCTGCCACAGTCACTCTGAAGCCAAAATGACTAAAAATGTGCTTCAGTATAAAATAAAACTGTTTCATGCCTGTATTCATGGGGCTCTGCAGGCTGATACTGTGAGAAAACAGCCAATAGCACACAGGATATGGTTAAATAAGGTAGCAGTAATAGTTCTGTTCCTTAAGTGCTGCATATGAAAAGGTATTCTGAGATTTGAAAAGTATTTTAGAGATATCTGATGAAATGCCAAGTATTTTTTCTCCAATCGCCTTCTTTTTTTTTTTTTTTTTGGATATAGATCCAAAGAAGGGAGAATACAAAAGTGTAATACAAAATATCCATTATTTAGTTCTACTCTATTTACAGAAGCCACTCGATCTTACACTCTTAAAGTTATTATGGAATTGATTGGAATCACAATTAATGTGGTAATACACGGACACTTAGGGATGGTACAAAGCAGGCGCCATTCCAGCTCCAGACATGAAAATACAGAATTCCTAAAGACGTTGGCTTTGCTGCAACTTGTGCTCCCTCTCCTGCCTACTTTGAGAACCTTGGAGCATTCTCCTTCATTTTTTAGTTTATATAACTGAGCAAAATGATAACATACATCTTCCACCAGTTCTTCATGTTCGAGATGACTTTGGTGACCTTTTCCAAAGCTTCTGGTCCTGTTGAGAGGTATTATTACTTGAAATAAAATCTCCATCATCACATTCCCAATGTTTACATTTATGCTTACCAAAGAGAAGCCCTGAGATAAGGCATGATGGAGAAGAAGAGATAAAATCCTCCAAGGAATCAAACTTGGGTTAGTTGTTTCTGTAATACACTGGGGGTCTCCTTGTGCCTTTGGCTAATTCCTCCTCATCCTACTGTAAGGAAAATCCCGCTGGGAAAAGCCAGTGTCCATAAAGGAGACAGAGAATCCTGCAGCTTTATTTGAATAAAGGGAGAGAGCCCACCATGTTTTTGAGGGGTTTTTTGAGGTTTCAGAGGGCGCAGCCTGCTTTTATCTCAAATTCCTGCCACACGTTGCCCTCCTCCTTTTCCCACTCTGAGGTACCAGGGAGGTGCCCCAGATCCCCCCTGAACACGGCATTTAACCCCAAAGTTCAAAGGTTCAGACCTTTGTCTGTGTCAGGAGCAGTGTCCAGGCTCCGTGAGGAACCTACTGCTCGAAATTAACCCCAAGGTTCAGAAACTGCCCCTTGTCTGGGTCAGGAGTCAGAGTGTCTGGGCTCTGTCACAAACCTGCTGTCCAAAGTCAGAGGAGATATTAATAACCCATTTTAATTCCATTAACCCCCATCCCCTCACCCATGGAATTGTTTGTGAAGACATCAGCACACGTCTTCCTTCTCACCATCCATTCCCAAGAACTGAACCTCCTCCTGAGGCTGGAGGATGGTGGAACCATCCAAACAAATGCAGAGGGTGGGGAAGGATGACAACCCACCCTTCAAAGGATGACAAGCCCCCCTTCAGGAGCTATTCCTGCACAATTCCCAGTCAGAAATCAGCAGCCTGGACAAGCCACATCCCCAGAGTTTGGTCACCCAGCACACCTGGGACAAGGGGAATGCTTCTGAGTCTGTAAGACACTAAGAGAACCATTACAGCCTGTCTGTTTCTCCAGAGAGAAACCCCAAGAGAACCATTCCAGCCTGTCCCACTGTGAAGCACAACCTGAATCCTGACAGGAAGAAACCTCAAAACGACCTTTTTGTTCCAATATTTAAGATATCTACAAAGATGGAAACTCCCTTCTTACAATGACCCACATGGAAAAGAGGACAGGCAATGGGTACAAGTTCTTCCTGGGGAGATTCCAGCTGGAAACAAAAGGAATTTTTCTCTCAATGGGAACAATCAGCCACTGGAATAATCTCCCCAGGGAAGTGGGGGATTCTGCAACACTGGACACTTTTCAGATTCAGCTCTACAAGGTGCTGGCCCATCCTGTCTAGACTGCATTTTGGCCAAAAAAATGCTGGATCAGGAGATCCAATCTGTTACTCTGTGATTCCATGGATGGTTGTCAAAGGCACATCAACTCTGACTGGGCCACAACAGCAATCAGTTTTAGTCATTTTTAAATAAGAAGTCTGTGTGAGTGCATTTAAGCACGAAACTCTCTGTGCACTTTGTGCATGCAAAACGGGAGCATCTTTAATTTCTGCAGTTCCACCTAAGTAGGTTAGGTCAGGTCAGTACAAGCAATTAATATAAATGAACAAGAAGTTCATAAAAGCAATTTAACTTGAATTAACAATTCATCTACTCCCAGACTTGACTACAGCAAAGAGGCTGCTACTTTTACCTATTCATATTTTTATTTATGTAGCAGCCACATGGTAGAAGATGGATGCATGGAAGGATAAATCTGTGGAGATGATTCCAGAATCAATGTCACAAACAGTTTATAATGCAAATAAACATAAAAATACGTCAGGAAAACTTGTATATTGTTTTCTTTTTCGAAATGAAGCCCTGCAGCCCTCAGTTGTGAGCTAGCATTTTCTAGGTAATCTATCTTGTATTCCTAGAATTAATAATAATAATAATTATAATGAATATTATATAACATATAAGTGAAATGACTATATGTAATATATCAATAAAATAATGGTATCATATATTTTTGCATTATATTCTACCTATATGTACATCTACCATATATTATCTATATATACTACATGTGTGAATATTATAATATACATAATATATATGATATTTATAATATAGAAATATATATATTATATAATAATATATATAAAAATTATTTTATATATATATATGTGCAATATTCATTAAAAATCTTAACTGTTTGCCTCAGCCTTTCTTCTTCAGATACCCCTTTTGGAGCTGTGTTATGTAAATGGAATGAAATCACATAAAAAGCAGTGGAAATTCCAAAAACCTGCACCTGGTCATTTCCATCCAAAAGCTGATACAACAGAACTCCATACCCAGGGACGAATATCTCTTACAATTGCTATGGAAACTGGACTCTTAATATATTTTGACACATTTGTCTTATTTTGCCTGTGATTTTTGAAGGAGAAACCTGCTGGCACAGAATACCAGATGGGAGAAACAAATGACTGGAGACAGGTGGTGGCCACGGACTGGACATGAGGAAGTGGGATGGAAAATCCTCCTGAGCACGGGCCATGATCCATCAGGAAAACAAACACAAAAAAAAGGAGGTTCTGGACATGATCTAGGGAGAAGGAGAGGCTTTCTCCAAGCTCCCAGAAATTATTGCCCAAAAATTGTTTGTTGCCTTTGCTGATCCTTACTGCCAATGCCTGGCACACAATGATGGTGCCTCCATGCAAACTCGCTGCACACTCCATGAAATTTTCCTAAATGTGAATGGAAACACTCTTTTCCAGACAGCCCCAGGGCAGGATAAGAGTTTTGGTAGGATGAAATTTTCATGTTTTGTTTCTTTTGGAGGTTGTTGAGGCAATCAGTGAAGTGAGAGTTGAGCCTGACCCAGCAGAGAGCCCTCCACGCCCATCCACAGCAGCAGGAGCTGCTCCTGCTGGATCTGCCTCCAAAAGGTGCCACAACACCCAGCAGTCAGCACTGCACTTTACAGTGTGCAAGTACTTTGCAAACACTCATTAATTAGTCTCCCAACTCCTCCTGAAGGCAGGCAATTAACTGGATTTTATTTTAAAAGCGGAGAGGTTAAGTGACTCGCTGGGAAAGAGGGAAGGTGCTGGGATTCAGCCTTGGCTCGCTGTTTCGTGGTCAAGCAAATATTTCTCTGCTGTCTTGTCCACAAGGTCCCTCTTTGTGGTCATCTCCTTTATTTCACTGAGCCCTTCCTCCTCAGCCAGCAGCTCCCCAGTAATTTAAAAGCACATAAAAGACTGGATCCAGCACTAAAAGTGACTGCAATTGCATCCAGTTGCTGAGGAGGAAATTGGATCTGCTCACAGATACTGGGCACAGAGTATTTCAGCCTTGGTTTAAGGCATATCACTGGAGTATTAATCAGCAGTGGCTAAAGCCATAACCTGGAGCGATTAACACTAAAATTAATCACTGGACTATCACCCAGGGAAGGCTGGTGTGTTAGATTACAACTGGTTTGGCTGAAACTTGCTGAAACTGGGGTATTTTCTGTAACATTTGGGGGGCAAAAAGAAAAAAAAAAAAAGGTATTTCCTCAAAAGATTTCATTTCACGGGAAAAAGTACAAACAGAATCTTCAGAGAAATTATTAGAACCAGACATTATCATCTAAGTTAACTCAATGGTCCTGCATGCTGATCTACAAACTTGCAATGAATTTGTTTGTTTTCACTAAGGATCGATGAATCCCAGATTTTTTTTTCCAAAGGATTTTAAGCCTCAGCCATAGTTTAGATGAGACCTCTCCTTCCACTGCAGCCAGGAAGGACCTTCCTGTACCCCATTTACAGAGAAAATACCATATTCCATCTTTGGTGATCAGTCAGACACAATTTGGGGGGAAAAGACAAAACACCTCGGAGATGAAAGGATGCAGTTTTCCCTTTCCGGCCCCAAAAATCGAGGTTTACCATGAATCCTCAAGGCAGCAGTTGGGAGTGCTTTGGTAGAAGACATGGGCACCCTCAAATTCCAACTTCCTCTCTTGTGTCGAAGGATACACAGACAATTTCCACTTATGGAAAAGCTCAAGAAATTTTCCTCCCTGAAAATGCTTCCTTTGCTTCCTAACTTCCTTCCCTGCAGTTCAGTGTCTGGGGAGGTCACCAGCTGAACTCTGGATTGATGTCACCTGATGTCACTGGACACAGCCAAACCAGCCAATACAACCATAAATAGGAACTGCACTTTAATTGGATGAATTACTCTTTATTTCAATAAACACAATAATTACTGTGTTTGGCTGCCGTCCAGGGCATTGATTGGGATAAGGAACAGAGCTGGTTCATGTGGCCATATTTTTAATGGATTGAGATCTGCCTTTTTTTACAAATACAGCTCTGAGTGGCTCCCAAAGCTGCCCAAGCAAGCCAAGAGATGTCAGCCCTCACACCCAGCAACCACTGATAGAATTTTGCTGTAAAACAAAACAGGTGGTGTTGGGGTCAAAATTAAACTATTTTTAAAATTTGGCTTGTATTTATTTGTATTTTTAGTAATCAAAATTTAGAAGTCATCATTCCAACTCAAACCATTCTGTTTCTTTACCTTGATTATTCCCCCTCTTCCATTTCTCTCCATGTAAAAACCATCCTGCTCCATCTGCCTTCTACAGGTAGCAAATCATATTTCCTCCTCATACATAAACCTCCTACTACTATTCTAAATGTTTTAAACGAGATAAGATAGACCTTACTGTGAATTCCTTTTCCAATCTGGATCTTCCATCTTCTGTGGAGAAGTTCTCCATCTTCTGCAGTGACAACCAAGTAAATCCTCCACCTTCTTCATTTGGGAAGACAGACACTTCAGCTTTGGCACTCTGCTTCTGCTTGACATTCTTTCCTCTTTTATTTTTTTAGTACCAAAAGCCAGGACAGAATTCACCGTGGTACTGCAGGGAAAAAAAAATATGATAAGAAGCTGCAGGAAATACGTTCAATAAATTGTCATGTTTCTGCAACACTTGTTTTCCTGAGGGCTTCTGGAATTGCCCATTCCATTGGCACTTCAAAGTCGTGCTGCCCATCATAATATCCTTGTTATCATCCTCTGAGTGCTGCCTTTTCTCCATCTCAGTGGTTCTGCAGCAGGGAAGGGTAATAAATGTCCCCTGCACTGTGGATTTAATTCTTCCCTCAAACGCAGCATTAACTTGCCCGATCACAGTGAAATTTTCTTTCCCCCTTTTCTTTTGGGATTGCAACAACTGCGTCTGCACAGTTCTATCCATAAATACAACTCTCCAAATTCCCATTCCCATGGATCCTGCCTCAGCCTTGGAACAGTCTGGGGGGTCCTGATATCATCCTGCTGAAATCCAGGGGCAAAACCAACCGTAATTTCTGCTGTTACTCTCACTTCATCAGCATTCCAACAATCCACACGCAGCCAAGTGTCCTCCTCATGCCTCTGCACCCCTTTGAAAGCTTCTCAGCAGAAGACATGCACTGATTTCTATAAATATGCTAATGCATCATCCAGCCAGGCACTGAGGGATCACTCAGCCCTTTGCCAGGAGGGAAACAGAGATCTTGGAAAGGATTTGGGCATTTGTCTCCAAATGCAGAGACTACATGGACAAAAGAACCTTCTTTTACAGACTTCAGTGACTGGGTGAACCAGCTGGGGAATGCCTGAACCAAAAAAAATTGCCCAGTAAACACGAAAATGTAAAAGAAACAAACAGAAAAAAACTCTCTTGAAATAACCCTGCAATCAAGCCAGAGATGGAAACAATTATTTGATAAGAATTATGAGTTTGAGTCATTACCAAAGACAGAGTCCTCTACAACAATCTAATAAACCTAACATTATTCCTGCTATTTAATAGCCTAACATCTTTTTGGGGAATATAAATTATTCAACGTTTAAGTGCCTTGTAATTTGATTTAGACGACAAATGGAAGAAAATACTTTAATTGTGAAATATATTTTGTATGCACCACACAGAGACACCAGCCACCTCCCTGAAACAGGCTCTCAGGAGAGCTGCATGGCTCAGAAGTTTGCTAATGGGATGTGGCGTCCTTCATCATTAAAATCATGAGTGGAATCCAGAACATGCTGGAAGCAACTGGAAATGGTTTCTCAATACGGCCAGAAATTCAAACCAGAGGTAATTTTAGCTCCCTTCGTCTTCTCCCCCCTTCTTTTTTGTTCAGGAACATCTGGAACGGGTGAAAGTGGAAAATTTTCAGCCCTTTTGGACATTTTTTCAAGGTTGGCCTTTCTCCTGGAATTGTTCCTTCACCCTTGGGCAACTCTCACACCATTCCCAGACCATCATTGGTCACTCCCTGATGGATCTGACATGGGAATTGTGCCCAGCTGCTGGACATGCCATGAATGGTCAGTACCTCTGAGCTTGCCCTTCTGTATCACATAAATTCTTAATATTTTCTAAAAAAAAAAAAAAAATCCAGAAAATTCTTCCTTGTTCTTCTCCCTGCAAAATATATACCTGCCTGATCACAGAGGCCTGATAGAATTTTTACTTAAAATATCTGAAAGCAGTCTTGGTGATAATTTAGTTTAACTAAAGCCACAATCGTTAAAAAGTGAGAGCCCCTTGCCATTAAAAAAGCTGAGAACAAGAAACAGACAGGCAAAATTAAAATATTAAATCACATTGTGGTTTATTTGTTTGTTTGGGCTTTTTTTCTTTCCCAGAATAAATATATTCAGTGTTGTGAATTATTGATTGAGTGCATTGACTGCTCAGCTGATAGCCAGGAGCCTTCATGGCAACTCCTCATCCTCCCACTAGCCTGGACTGATGCACTTGGAGAAAATGACTTTTTTTTGCCTGCTGTGTTTAATTCCTTTGAAGCAACAATTATCTGCAACTATCTGTGAAGTTTTTAGCACTATAAATCTTCAATCTCTGTTGGATTTTTGACACCCTGCTGTAATAAAAATAATAGTGGCTGGTTTGGCTTTGTTTGTTGGGATTTTTTTACATTCCCCGTGATTTCTGCTTATCAGTTTTACCTTTTCTGGTTTCTCCTTTCTTCTTAAATATCCAGCCTGAAAATCTGCAAAAATCATCATAAAAGCAAATATCCCTGTAAGAATGTGTAGATAAACCAATATCCTTGAGATGAACACGCATTAAAAAAGGGACAGAGGAAATAAGTCATCTTAGATAAACTGATAAACCTGGGGGGAAAAAAAGTACCAGATCTCAGCCACATTGATATGAGTCAATTGACCTCAGAAAAGTTGTATTTTACCCCAAAATATGCCTTTGTACCTTTGCCCACGTGCAGCACTGATGGCACTGGCAGCTCCTGCCACCCACTGATTGATCCAGCACATCAATGGAAATACCTCAAAAACTGAAGGCTCCAATTTAAACAAATGAAGGAATTTCATACTCGGGGAGCCCTTACAAAGACAACTTTTAACATCTTTAAAAAGTCCCCACCTTCCTTATTACCCTGCTCTTTAGAAATGCAGAAACAAATGGCCATTGAGGGGAAGACACACGGCTTGCCTGGGGCAAACTGGGATTAAATGATGAAAATCAAAGACTTTTACTTAAAGGACGACTCAAATAGATGAGAGGGAGCAGTTTAAAGCTGAGAATTTACAGAAGTAGAAATATCATTGTCAAGAAATACGCTGAGCCAAGCTCAGCAGAGCTGCTCCAGTGTTTTCCATGGAGATCCACCCAGAGCTCCAGCAGGTTTAATGATGATTTTTTTAATGATACTTTTTGTTTGAGACCACCACAGGCTGGGGAGTGAGGCAGACCCTGCCTCCTTTTGCCCACCAGCAAGGAGACTTTTAAACAGCCAACATCACTTCCAAAAGGCTTCTCCAGCAACCATGAACCCCTCTGGTTTATAAACAAAATCCATGTATTTGCTTCCTAGAAAAAAAAAAAAATATGAGTTTTATTTCACAGGGTGTGTTGAGATTTAAAAAAATAAAAAAGAGAATTTTCACTGTTAACAACAAGGCTGACATAAAGTATATTTTCATTAAACTCCACAGGTATCTAATAATAACTAGAGAAACCAGAGAAACCAGAGAAGATGGAGTGTATTTTCAGAGAAACACCGAGAGTCGCAAAAATATCATTAAAGCAATTTCATGTGAAAGTTCTATTCAATCTTTCTAATGTAGCTCAAAATAATTTTGTGATCTGAAGTACAAAAGTGTAGCTAAATTTACTGTCACAAATGCTTTGATGACAAGTGTGCTAAGAAGGTTTTTAATGGCGAGAAAAGGCGAGTCCTTTTTTCTTAATTACTGCACCACAAAGCCATTCTGAGGCACATTGTGACACTTTAAATTTCCAGGGGGAGTGCTCGTGTGATAAATGATTTCAATGGGCACAGCAGATCGTGTTTTCATATAAATAACACACTCAGCATCAAACAAAACTATTGTGAACATTTCTGCAGATCTCCAAGTCCATAGGTCTCTTACCATTTTCCTTTCTGCTATGATTTCAAAGAAAAATTACACCATAGGGGCAGAACCTGTACAGCTTTACTACCATACTATTATCAGGAAATTTATTGTAAATTGGCAAATATAATTTCACAGACATTGGGGCCTTTTATCATCACTCGTTTGCAGTTTCAGAAGTGTCGCTTCAAAGACAGAAGCGAAAGAAGAAAATGACCTGTAGAGTTTGTGCACTGAAAACCTAGTGGTGACTTCTTATATGGGGAAAGGTGAACAGATTAAATTAAATAGGTGAATAGGAATTTGGATGCAGCAAGATTAAGACATGAGGAATGCTTTTAATGCTTTGTGAACTTCTTGGAGAGAAAAAAAAAAAAAATTTATTGTGTGGACTCAAGGCAGGAAGGGGTTGACATTGGGTTTTAGGGGATGAGTGAGTGCTGGAAAACTTTCCAGACCTGATTCCCTCACACCTGCAGCCACAAAAGCCCTGCAACATTTGCTTCCCCGTGTTTAGTTACCTTGGCTGCAGCAGTTTGCCAATGATTAATAACACCTTTGCACAGAAACAAATAAACACGGAGGCTGCACTGAGCCGAGCACTGAGGGCCCTGAAATGTAATTAGCCACTCGCACGCTTTTTACTGGCAAATATTAAACCACACAGCAAACAGAAATAAAGGACAAAAGTGAACTGTGCAACGCCATTACTCAGTAAAAATGATACATTTATAACCTCATTACTCACGTTTTATGGTAGTGGTTGCTGGAACACGGAGAAGGGGCTGTGCAAGGTCACACTGGCAGAGTTTGGGAGAGAAACCAGACATCTCATTCCCCTAACCCAGTGTTCTGCTCCCTCTTTTATATTGCTTTTTCTCTTTTTTTTTTTTTTTTTTTTTTTAATTTAACCATAGATAGATCACCATAGCAAACTTACAAAAGGGCCTCGTGTGACACAAAGATAACTCTGGATTTAAGATAAGCTGCATCTCCCCAGCTTCTCTGGCAACAATGGAGTTTGTTGATTGCAATAAACCGTGTGGAAATAACATCAGTGTTACCAGGAATATACAGAATTCTTTATGGTAATGTTCAGGTCTCTCTGAACTCAGGGATGGAACTTCTATTGTGAATAAATTGTGCACACAGTATTGGATTTGAACTTCTGCAGCTTGTAAATTGTCTCATCCAAGAGTGAACTGCTGCCAGCCCAAATCCTTCCATTCTCCCTGGATCCACTGCTGAAGGAAAGTGGAAAAGGCACAACAATCTCTCTTTGCTGCTTGATCTTCATGAGAACTCATTTGTTAATCACTCTTTTCTTCTTCAGTTTGCCTCGAGGGATGGCTCTGAAGAAAGAAAGGTAAGGGGAGAATGAGGGTTTACCTCAATAAATCACAATAAAAATGATCTTTTTCTGTAGAAAAAAAGTTTAGTTGGGTTTTTTTTTTCCTCCCTCCAGAGCTTCCTCATAATTCCTGTTTTTTGCAAGCAATGCCAGACTTCTTTAGACTGAGATTCCACCAATTTGTTTGACCAAAGCTGGTTCTGTGATATCCCTTTCCAAGGTCTGGGATTTCTGTGCTGTAAAACCCCCAAGGCTGTGCCTTGTTCACCTTCCCACTGTTTCAGAAATGCCTGTGACACCATGTCTGAACACACTTCCAACCCAAAACAGCCTCACCACGAGCCATGCCTGGGTTTGAGCAGATTTGGGCTCTGCTCCAGAGTCGTGCTCATCTCCCACAGGCTCGTGACTGAGAGGAGGAAAGAAAATTGTTAAATCTTAATCCAGCTGTGAGAGAAACTTGGCAAATAAAATGACTAAAAGCTGTCTAAGAGACAATGAACTCTGTTCAAAACATTTTTGGGTCTTCACTCAGCACAAAGCAGCTAGAACTGATTCCAGTGGAGTCCATGGCATCTCAGCAGATTTCTTTTGTTGTCAGAGACCTGCCAGAACAGATCTTTAGTTCTTCTTAGTTCAGTATTATATTGAAATTAAGACATAGATTTGCCTTTTTTTAGTGAGACCAATTCTTATTCTTCAAGCTGTAAAGACATAATCCTCAAATGCAGGATTTTTAATGAGAACCAGGCCAAGGTTCAGGTCAGTGAAAACATCAGAGGAAGAAATGCGGAAGTTTGTGTCTCACACAACTCAGAAAATCCATAAATTATAACCATAAATAAAATTGGCATCACCTCCTTTGACAGCTGAATATCACCGTGATGGACCAAAGCCTGTGACTTGGCACAACTAGGAGATGATTATTCAGAAAAATCCCAAGAACCCATTCCCTGGGGCTGTAGAAAGCACCACCAACACCAACAAATGATGCAATTTGTGACACTGACAAATGAAAGGATGTCTGTGGGAACAACAAACTGGGCCCAATCCTTTAATTACCCTTTCAGAACTCCTTTATGTTTATTTTTTTTTTTTCTGGGAATAACATGACTAGGAATTCTGAAGCAATTAAATACCCACCTGATCTTTTTCATCCTGCAGACTAATGGAGCTCAGGATGGGTTTGGTGCTCCGAGCTGCCAAATGACACCACAAAAACCCTGGGCCTCTCTCAAAATAAACCCAGTGTCTCATCCTGCTGCCCTCAGTCACCTTTGGCAGTGTCTTATCCCACAAATACATCAACTCAGAGCCAAGTGCTTAGTTGCAAAGTGAGGTCCTTTACAAAGTGAGCTCCACAGGATGAAAGTTTTTTCTCAGGCTGCATCCCCCATCTTCTCTTTGTCCTTGCAACACCTGAGGCTGCTCAGTGAGTGGAAGAACACGGCACCACAAACAGAGGAGGGAATGTCAGCTGTCACTGCCAATATCTTGCATTTGTTTCTTTGCTTGCATGTACTGGGAATAGAGAATTCTATGTCAGTTTTATTGGCAGCTGGTTTATTTTGTATTTACAATGACCTAGATTGCCAGTTTACAATCTGCCTGCAAAGCAGTTGAAACTCTGCTCTCTCCCAGAAGAAGACTTTGGGAATCAGCTGGCAGGGACAAATTGTACAGAACCACAAGTACTTGCCTCTCCTAATGCTTCCATTTCCTACAGAACCAGGGAAAAGAATATTGCTGCAATGTCCCTAAATTTAGGATTCACAACAACAACAACCAAAAAATAATAAATAGATCATAGAGTAACAGAATGTTTTGGGTTGGAAGGGACACCCCTCCCATGGGCAGGGACAATTTCCACTGTCCCAGGTTGCTCCAAGCCCTGTCCAGTCTGGCCTTGGACACTTCCAGGGATGGGGTAAATTGATAAAGATGAGGAAATAATTCTGATATGGGCATATAACACGGAGCTGTGACTTGTATTGAGAAACATTTGACAGCAATCTATTTGCTTTCCTTCTCAGATTTTACAAGCACTGACATAGCTGCAAAGCCCCAGACATGTTTATATTTTAAATATGTTAGAAATGGGCCTCAAGTTTGAAAAAATTCAATGAGAGTCTATTAAACATTGGACTTCACAGCCTTTATTTTTTTTTCCCACTTTTTTGTGCTGATGTCTTTCAAATCTGAAAGACAATTTGGGCGGATTCACTGCTTGCTTCAGAACAGTTGTGGGGTTTTTAAATAACACTCCACTACCCAAATCTTTCTCTCTCCAGTGCTCACTGAGAAAAGGAATTAAACAAAACTATTCTGTAACATGCCAGACTACAGAATATCATTGCCCCCATCTCTGGCTCTGAACCAGGAATTCATAATAACACCTTACATAAGCATTATTTTCATTAACAGATTGATAAAGACAATGTCAAGCCCAAGAACAACCCCGACAATAAAATTGCAGCATCATCCTATTATTAGCACCACAATCACTCAAATGCTGAAAGATTTTTTAAAGGAATTTTGGGATCAGGATTGTGTCAGCAATATACTAATGATGGCAATTCATGGTCACTTCAATCACACGTTTCGGGTTTGTTGTTTCAAGGTAAAGGATTTGCTCTTGTTCTTTCATCCTTGTCTCTTCTGCTGTCACCCACTGCACCATCAACGTTATTAAAAAAGTTTCCCTTCATGTTCCCTCTCAAGAAAAGGTTTCCCTTTTGCTGTTGTCCAAGTCCCTCTGCAGGGAGGAAATTCAGATTTTTATAAAGGTGAGAATGCACTGGGGACACATTATAAACGTATTTTAAGGGCAATTTAAACCCTGCTAAAACAACATTGTCTTATTTGGCACGGCCATCCAAGGGAGAGGTAAAACATTTCCTCCTTATAAAAATGGTGGAAATCTTAAAATGATGCATTTCTGCAATCCAAATGATGTTTTGCTTTCAGTCTGAAAGAAAAATCCTCTGAAGGACAAGATAAAAAGAAGCTGTGAAATCTTTACGAGGAACAAGGAATGACATGGGTCAGTTTTGCAGGGGCTGTCCACCTTCTTCCCATGAAACTCCATCTGTGAATTGATGTTTGGGAGGAAGTTCTCATCACCCCTGTCCTCTGAATTAACAAAACACTCAATTTTCCCAGGGCACGTGGCTTGTTTGTTTAATTGATCAGCCTCTCTACGAGGGGAATGTGTTCTACACTTGGAACAGGTTCATAACTGAGGAGATCCAGCCCCTGTCGTGGGGATTCCACTGGAGTCAGCAAGTCCAGCACAGGGGCAGATGGAACCTCTGTGGGACCACGCTGATGCTCACATCAGATACTGGACTTTGTGCCAGGAAAAAAACCAAAAATCTGTCAAAAAGCACCACCAGAACTCTGATCAACACCTTCCTCTTGGATAAAGGGATGTTTTATCAGCTTTTATCAGTTTGAATACTGATAAAAAAACATGTGCTGCTTGTGTAAACGGGTAATGCTGCAAATGGAACAGTGGCTGACTTTTTAATTCAAATTACTAGCAAATTATACAGCTTCCTAACAACCTCCACCACTCACAGGGGCACACAGCAGCCCCTAGATGTGTTGTTTGGGGACCTGATGGAAAAAAACACGTGTCAGAGGCTGGAAAGCCCTGTAGAACAAAACCTGTGCTCACAGTAAAAGCAAAGAGGTAACACCTCCCCTGGTTTGTTTTTGTAATTCATCACACCTCCTGCAGTGTCACAGCAGTTTTGCGGCTTGAAAAAGTTATTGAGGCTAAAATTAATCACAATTACATTTTTTAAAAAAATTATGAGAAGGGAGAGAATGCAAAATAAACACCAAATGAAAAGAATCTGAGCTAGCATTTCTCATTGTCCCAGTCTGTAGTTGGAACATGTCACTGTTGACAGGTGAAGGGAACAAGCCTTATTATTCTTGGAAAAAAATATAAATGTAATCCAGAAGAGATGCACATGAGAAGAGAACCAGTCAAAAGGGTCTTTCTTTCCCCTTCTTTATATTTGGGCACTGAGATTTATTCCTTTAAATGTCACATAATTCCCACTCCTCAGGACTTGGTTTTCGACATATCTGTAGGCCCAATCTGCTGCAGTTAGAATTCACTTTTCCTGCCAGACTGACCAAATGTTCAGAATAACTAAACTTGGGACATTTCTATTTGCACCACATAAATCTGTCTGCTTTGATTCACAAGGGTTGTAAACTCCAGGTTTACCTGGCTCCCACTGAACTGAGCATTTCATTATTTCTCTTCCTCCCAGCTGACAAGCAAGAGAACGAGGGGAAACAGCCACAAGCTGTGGCAGGGGAGGTTCAGGTAGGACATTAGGAAAAAAATCCTCACTGAAAAAGTGTGAAATGCATTGGAAGGAGATGCCCAGGGAGGTTTGAAGTCCCCTTCTCATGCTGTTTTACACACAATGACACAGACTGAGATTCAGAATGCTGAAAATGACTCCTTTATTTTTGGGATGTGTCTCCTTTTTATACTATTTTACACAGACCAATTTGATTGGTGAAACAAAGGCAAAACCTCTCCAATCACATTGGTCAGAGCAGAGGGACATCAAGAAGTCCCTCCTAGGAAAAGGAACGAATAACAAAGGTACAGTTACAAAAACACTTCTCTTGTTTACAGTAATTCTTTGGGAAAAGAATTTCAGAAAACCAAAACACCTCAGGCACAAAGCAGGGCTACAGGAGAAGATGCCCAGGGAGGTTTGGAGTCCCCATCCCTGGAGGTGCCCAAGGCACATGGCCCTCAGTGCTCTGTGCTGGGTGACAAGGTGGGGATGGTGTACAGGCTGGAAGCAACGGTCTTAAAGGGCTTTTCCAACCTCAGGGATTCTGTGATTCCATAAACATGGACAGGTAGAAGCTGCCATCACCCCTCCAAACTCCAGCAGCATCCCACCCCCATCCCAGTCCTCCAGACAAGCAAGCCCAGCTCCTTTCTTCCTGCTCCACCTGAGCCATGATGTTCAGCAAGCTGAGAATTGCTTCTTCTGTGGATCATTTGCCTGATCACTCTCATTTCTACAGGCAGGAAAAAGATTTCCTCTCCTGATGGATAATGTCTGCACCCAGGAGAGGGTGACAAAAGCTCCCATGACTATTTAATGACTTCACATAGTGACTGGCACAGTCAGTGGTGAAAGCTCCAGAACTAATCCATCCCTGGTGATTGCTCCAAGATTAGGATAATACATTACACTTTTTTTTCTCTTTCCCCCCCCCCCCCCCTGTATTTTTGGCTGGCACAAAAATCAAATCAGATGAGGACCTTACTTGGTCCCTCTCTCACCTGAGATCTCTCCCTCCAAGAGTGACCCACAGCTCTCTGGGGTTAATCTTGCCAGGCAGAGGCGCTGAGCAAAGCTGTCCCACCCTGGTGGAACTGCCCCATCTCCTGAGGAGCATCTGAACACCTGCAGGGAGGGCACAGCTGTGCTCCTGTCTCCTGTGTGCTCCTGGCTGACCATTCCATCTGCCCAGCTCCTCATGAGGAGCCCACCACAGCCCCACCCAGCTATTGATTTTTTTTTTTTCTGAAGTCTGTGGAACCCCAATTATCCTCATGAGGATAATTTGTATTTTTACTACAAGTAAAAATGTCAAGACAAGTGTCAAGACACTACAAGTGTCAAGATCAAGGAGCTTGGCTTGTCCAGAATCCAAACTTTCGACACTTAAGGGACTCCATGGGTGAAGCCTGGAGTATGTAAGAATTTTGGGCGTGAAGAAGTTGAGGAATTTGTCACAGGTCAAGGAGAAGGGTGTAATTATCTTTGTTATCCTTCACCAAAGGAGACATCTGGGATTCATGTATCCATGTTGTCTTAGGGGTACAACCATAAAAAGCCAAGCTAAACTTCTAAAAAGACCAAAAAAAAACCCCCAAAAAACCCAGTCCATATTATCATCTATAAATTTTGACCACAGAACTGAGTAATTTCTGTCCCCAGGCAGAAGTGGAAAAGAGGCAACAAGAGTAGTCAGGGAGCACCAGACAAAAATTAGTTATTCACTTTTAAAATATGCCTTTTCGCATTGTTCTATTAGATTTTGCACTTTACATTAAATGCTGAACCCTTGAATGATTTGTTCTAACTCTTTGCAATCTTAGGTCTGTATTTTCCAATAGAATTATCACATAAGAGTGATAAAAATACAGATTTTGCAATTTAAAGTTTAATGAGAAGTCTGAAGTTGAAGAGCTACGTTATGATCTCTGGATTTAAATAAAAACACAATATGGTGCTGTTTGGAGATTTCAGAATTTCTAATGCCCACCTAGCTCTGAAAATGCTCAGCTCTGATAATTTGTCTCTTTTACCTTGAAAATAGAGAGTAACAATCAGGCACAGTGTCATAAAACCAACAGTAATAAAAAAAGGGTGAAACAGCCACCACCAGGTCACTTCTACACAGAAATGACAATTATTGCACAGAGAGGACTCAACTGTTCATCCAACCACACTGTGCAAATGCAGGGGTGGGATTTGCATATGCAAATGTTGTTCTTTTCGTATTCAGATACACACACCTGCAAAGTGTTTTTTAGAGGTCAGCTGAAAATATTGCCTAAGGAGTTCAGACATTTTCAACACCTCGGATATTTTCACAATTATTCATCAAACTGTCTTGCCCTTGTTTTCTAAATCACGCCTTTAAATCGAGCTAGCAAGACTACAAGGGAAAAATATCATTAACAGATTATCCTGAAAGGAAATTAATGCAAATTAACAAATTGCCAAAAAGGAAGAGGAATAGGAATATCTTTTTAGGGCTGCATTTCCTCTTGTCACACAGCACCCCTTACCACGACGTTACAGAGATCAACCAACAGGAAAGATGAAAGACCTGCTGTGGTCTTCCCTGCTTCAAACACTTCAAAACATGGAATTCATCCAGCAAAGGATCAAAAGTTGCATCTTTCCCTGGAACTGCATCTGGTTTTCACGGCGCACAGGCAGGTTACAAATATTTCTGTGTACATTCTGTGCATGGAAAATGTCTTTGGCAAGGACTCAGGCACCAGGGAGAGTGTGTAGAGGCCAAGGTGTTTGCAGGGGACCCGCTGGAAGAGAATTTTGGCCATTTGCAGTTGCACGTTGTGATACAAGAACAGCTGAAGTGGATTTTGTCTCCAGGAGCACACGCTGCCTCTTGAAAATGCCCTTCAAAACACCACAGTCCAAATGAAGAGAATGGCTACTCAAAAAAAAAATTGGGAAAACTCGACAATTTGGACAGGATTGTGACTCCTTTGGTTGAGCACCTGAGCCCCATAAGCACATCTGATTTCCTCAGGGTCTGGGTTCTAGTGAGAGATGTCATTTCCACAGCAGCCAGGGATGCAAAAACGAAGATAAAACTCCAAATTTCCAAAGATAGCAGAGGATGAAAGCACGGATACAAATCCAGAAGCCCAAAAAAGTGGCCAAGTTCCACAAATGCTCAGAAGGCTGATACCTGATAGGGCCCCAGGCTGACATCAGAGCACAGAAATTCACAATTATTGTCTTGCAGCTCATTTCTTGGGGGACCCGGGAGGTGAAACATGGCTCTGCCATTTATTCTTCTAATCCCAGGGTTTGAGACATTCTGCAGGAATTCTGAGAAATGAGAAAAGAATCAGTGTCAGGTAGAAACAAAGACACGTTCTCCTCATTTTTGCAAACGTCCACCAACACCATAATCAAGAGTTTTTACCTTGCTAGGCCAAGCTTAGTGAGTTTCATCCCAAAAAGGTTAAGATTAATTCTTTAGGAGATGCTAAAGGGGAGTAAATCCAACCAGACACAGTTCCCCAGTGGTCAGGGGTGTGGTGGCTCAGGACAGTTCTGTGTCCCCTGCCATGCAGGAGCAGTGTCACCAGTGCTGCCCTCCCAGTTCACCTCTCTGGTGGAAAAAACCAACAGTGAGACACTTTCCACATCCAAACAACTCCTGAGATTGTGTCCTCCCCTCAGCTAAGCAGAAGGAGAGATCACAGACCTAAATCCCAATTTATCACCTTTTCCTGCTGTATTTTCATCATTGTCAGAGCAGGACGTTAGAGCACATACAACCGGTGGCAAAATCAAATTAAGGCAGTAGCAGGAGTTACTCCTCCATTTGCTGAGGACACCAACATTTTATCCTTGTTTTCCTTGCAATTTCCAGGACATTCTTGAGAACAACCTGAACTTATAAACCATAAGAATCTGCCTGCACTGCCCTTTGTGTTCTTGAGCACCAGTCTGGGTTTGTATTACACTGCTGTGGCACAAGAATCATAAAAGAACCTCAAAACCACTCCATTAAAAGACAAGTTCTGAGCCCTCACATCAGCAGGTTTTTTTCCAAGAGAGTTTCTTTTCCAAATGACCCGGCGTTGTCATCTCTCAGCTCATTTGTGGTTTGGGGAAATGAATCAAGACTTTCCAATGCCTGCTCTGTGGTGAAAGATGCCCATAGATAAGTAGGACTCCTTTTATTATCAATATGAAATGTTATATAAAGAAATATGCATTTCCAAAGAATGAAATACAGACAGATCTTTTGAAAATTTGTGTCTCTCAAAACACATTAAAGAAACTTCTTAAAACTTTTCTAAATAAAATCCTTAACTCTGGAGATAGGCTTTTGAAGAGGAGAAAAAAAGTAGTAAAAACAACAACAAAAAAACCAACATAAAGTCTAAAAACCACAAGGAAACATAATTTGATGGGAATTGCAGGTCATTCCTGCTGCCACCAAGAAAGGAATTAGGGTGTGGGGGACTGCTTAATGCTCCATCATGTGGAACATAAGTCAATAAAATTTTAGTTATTCAGTAAAATGCCATTGCAAAGTCTCCTTGTTTGACTTTGCCAGAGTGTCAGGTCTGAATAACTTTGCTGGGAACGTTTTCTGTTTGCTCTCCTTATCTGAGCCATTTATTGCAATTGATGCAACAATGTGTTATCACATCAATATTAATAGGAACACAGCAATAAAAAGATGACTTTTCATGTTCCACAGTCATGTGTGGAAATTGTATTCAATCATACAAAGCATTTCATAAATTGCTGGCAAACTGTGGTAAAACATAGCAATTCAATAACATCAGAACATACAAAGAAGTCAAAAATAGTAAGTCTAATCTTAATTATTTTTTGTCTGGGTCATACATGAAAAAATTGGTGGAATAAATTGAACTGATTCTGGATCAGCACGAAATCTCCAAATGCAACAGGAAACTTCTGCATATGGAGATGAATACCTCCACAAGCAGCTCATTTAAGGCTGCAAGGAGCAAACCAGTGTTCTCTTCCATGACCCATCCCTCATAGCTCTGGCAGCGATCTTCTGTTTAGAGCCAGCTGTTAAAACCAGGTGGGGCAGTTTGCCTTATCCCTTCCAGGACCCATCCTCCCTCCAGGGGATATCTGCTGTCCATGGGCCATCCAGGCTCACTGCAGGGCTGATACAATTCCATCATCCCACTGGGAGATGCTCCACCCAGGGGGAGGAGCCCAGCAGTCCTACCTGGATAAAACCTGGGATTTGGAACACCAGCACAGCCAGTTTGCACTGGGTTCCCAGAGGAAAACTTCCACCTTGCAGAAATGCTGTGAGGAATAACACAACAACAATTACTGACAGCTGAGACAGAAAGAGGATGGAAACCACACCAAATTTTAGGTAAATAAACAGCCAGGCAAACAAAGTGCAAATTCACACAATCACCAAGAAACAGGTGATCTGCATGACCTGTAAGTGGGAAATATGGTCTCGGTAATAAAAGAATCAAAGAGAAATCAGCAGAGCACTTCTTTCCTGCATGGCATATTTGCTGCCTAAAGGTCAGGAAAAATGAATTGTTATCAGCACCTGGCAGCCACACAGGGATGCAGAGGCATCCAGCTCCACCTTCCCCTTGGTCAGGCATCCCTTACCCTCAGCAGGTTCTCATGGATAAAACTTCACCCCGTTCTTAAAAAAAGGACCGAGCTGAGGACAAGGAGATGAAATTCAATATCTAATTAGCCATTCACAGCTGGAATAGCCACTTGCCATTCTGAAGCAGACAGCAGGAAGAACAATGGAGAAGGGAGGGTTTTCACACTCCTTGCACAGCTCCAGCCCTGCAGGATGTGGAGTTCCTGTGGAGGGAGCGGCGCAAATGTCAGTGACACGGTGACATTTCATTTCTCACCGAGGTTTCTCTGGTCAGGTGGAGCCCAGGCGTTACTCACAGCCTAATTTTAGGCACTGCTCTCTCCACAGAGGCTTGGCAGACAAAAACCCCTGAGGTGGAGCCCCCAGGGCTGCAGGGACAGCAGCTGACTCCGATCCAAAGGCGTCGCTGCCGGTTCCGTGTCACGCCTTGGGTCACAGCATCCACGGATTCAATGACACAGGGAGAGGGCAGAGCAGGCTCAGGGATGAATGAAAAATAAAGCCTGGATATCTGCCAGCTGTAAACTCAAAAAAAAAAAAAAAAAAAGTCCCAATTCAATAGCCCAGAAGTGATTTATGCCTGGCATTTAGTAACATAAACACTGCGTGTGTTGAACAAGATTTATGTGCAATTTGGGCATTGCTTGTATCTGAATCCATCTTTAAATCAGAGACACCCCACGCTTCTGACCAGGAAAAACAACCAACCCCTACACCCAGGTAAAGCAGGATATGACAACAAGCTGGAAAGAGCAACGTTTTTGCGTGTCAAAATTAATAAATGTCATATCTTCTGCTCATGCAGAAAAAAAAAAATGCAAGGTCACTTTCAGCAGCTCCAGTGAGCACTAGCGTACTGTATGTGGGGTTTTAACATAAAGCCATCTGGTATGGAAACTCGAGCTCAGCAGATGCATTTGGAAAACAGAGCATTCATTTTTATTGTGCACTAAAATTACGTTTAAAGTGTGCTCAAAAGCATAACTAAAACAGATTGTCCCTTCCAGCATTTGTGTTGCAGGCATTGATGGGGCCTCTGTTTGTGGAGTCTGTGTTCAGACCTTTGGTCTGCCTCCTCTCCCTGTCATGATATTGAAAGGGAAGCATCTTTCTTTCTGATAAATACAACTCCAAATAATCATCTAAATGCTCTCTTAGGCTTGTTAGCTATTCAGATTTTCCTAAGGAAATACAGTATTTGATTTCAAACTTTGTGCTGGATGAAAATCCATTTGACCAGAAAAGCACAGCATTACAGGCTGACTGGTTTTTCTGTTAGCTGCATTAATTCTAGGTCTTCACAGCAAAATAATTACATAAGAAAAAAAGGCAGACAAAAATATAAGGCATTTTCTCTTCCTGGTACTGAAAAAGCCACAGATCTAGAACAGTGATAACACCATACCCAGCACCCTTTTAAATAACAAGTTCACCTAGAACTTGTTATTGTGAATCCACATTTTTGGAGTTTCAGTGTGATTAGGTTTTTGTCTCTAGAGACTGGAAATTGGTTGCCTTCAACAAAAAAAAGACAATCCTAACAAATCCAGCAGCATATTTGGTCTTGGATACAAACTACAGTAATTTAAGAAGTGAAAATAATTTTTGATCTCTTTGTTAGATTTCAGGGAGACAAAATGTTCTAGCAGAGTTTTCAGTCGGGATGGTCTTAAATCAATAGGGGCAGTACTGTTTTCTTTGTCTGCTGAAGAGGCCAACATAAGGAAACATTCTCAAAACTAACTGCCTTTTCCATAAATCAGAATTAACCTGCAAGAAACATTGAAGTCTTTTAAAAAGCTGGAGAATTTTTTTCTTTTTTGCCTGATCAACTCTTTCCAAAATCCCACACTCACCCAATTCTAATTTTTCAGTGTTTGCAAAGAGAATTCCCCATCACCACCAACTTTCCCTTCATTTCTGCTAAACCGAGCTTATGTTCCGGAGAGCCACAGCTTTGAAGTGCTTTGAAACACTCCCTGGAGTTTCTCCTCTCTGCTTCCAGACCCACACACATCTCCACTCTCACATTACTTGTGACTTAGGTGGTTCAGACCAGAGGATCTCCATGACTCCAGATTCTTGTTTCTCTCACAGATCTCCCATCACAAGTGGAATATTGCCAGCACAGATCCCACTATGCCCCTACCAGGAAAGAATTTACCCATGCCTGAACTGCAACAGTGCTGGTTCTTTTCCCTTTTTTTGCCTTCCCTAAATTCCAGCTCTCAATTTCTTCTATAATGCAGCAGTCAAGCTTATAATTTGCACTTGATACAAACCTTTAGATGATGCTTTCAATGAAGGGCTCCATATGCACAAAAAGATAATAAATGCATGAGTTGGATTGCATATCAGCAATATTCCTCCTTGGAAACTCATTTTTTATGTTGAAGCTCTGGAAAACATAGAACACCAGTCATATTTAACTTCCTTTCCTGTTCTACCCCTTGGGTGTCACAGGTTCATGCAGTGGCTTTAAAGACTCTTGTTTTGTTGTTACAAAAAACAGTTTGATTCTAAAATACTAAAAAAAAAAAAAGAAAGAAAAGAAGAAGAAACATTAAATACTTTGGGGTTTTCTTTTGTTTGCAGAGAATGAACATATAATTGCACCTGGCAGAGGTATGGAACTGCTGAAAGGCAAATCGATTCTGAATCTATGGGCCCAGAGTAAGAGCAGAGAGAGGTCTGAGAGCCTAATTATCTCAAAAGTGATCTGAGATGTGCAGTGAGCTTCCAGAAACGTCCTGCTTGTCAGCTTGTGTTACTGAACGGAGCCTTGTGGGTGGTTAAATCAGTGACTGGCTGAATATTCCCAGTTAATGAGGATTTTACCACTGCCCTGAGAAAGAACAATGCATCAAGTGCATTTTCAACTCTGCTCTCTCTGCTACTCCACCTTTCAGGATGCAAGTCCTGCTCTCAGAGCTGCAGAGAGCTGCTGGAGGCAGGAGTGCAGCCCGTTGCAGGTTTGGGGAGGCAGTGGATGGCACAGGTGGCACAACATACGCTGCGTCCTCAGCGGGCGCCGCTCGCGCCGCAGGGGCCGCCGTGTTTACAGCCATGAATAAATGAAAGGACATAAAGCAGAATCAGCCTGCAAATTTTTTAATCTACTTGTCAAAAAGTGGTTTGAGGGATTAATTCTGTTCAGCTATGGGCTCGCTCTATGCTCCGGCCTGGATGATCACAAATTGCATTTGTCCAAATCAAAGGGGTTGTTTAATGCAAGTGAACTGTGTGTGTCGTGTTCGAGGTGCTGGAAGGGTTGTAGTGTGTGATAATCCACTTCATGGCCTTCCAGAGCTGAGGGGAGGATGGAGTGGGGCTTTTCACAAGGATATGGAGGGACAGGACAAGGGGGAATGGCTTCAAACTGAGAGAGACGAGGTTTAGATGGGATATTGGGAAGGAATTCCTCCCTGGGAGGGTGGGGAGGCCCTGGCACAGGATGCCCAGAGAAGCTGTGGCTGCCCCTGGATCCCTGGCAGTGTCCCAGGCCAGGCTGGACAGGGCTTGGATCAGCCTGGGACAGTGGAAGGTGTCCCTGCCCGTGGCAGGGGGTGACACTGGATGGTCTTGAAGGTCCCTTCCAACCCAAACATTCCACAATTTTATGATTCACAGACTCCCACTGTCTCTGCAATGGCATCTGCATAGAACCCTGCATGGATTTTGAGAACAAAATATTAACAACATAATTCTGTCATTCAACAGCAAAATTCGAGGCTGAAGATGGCAAATTAGCCTGGAAGTGAATACAAACAAGTTAATGAACTTTTGGATGGACAAGCCTTCAGAAGCAATAACAATTCTGGCAGTCACAGCGAGGGCTGCCTGTTTTCTATTAGAAGCAAAGAACAATTCAGGAGCTCTTAAGGTTTGACATTTACAGAAGGTCAGGCTACAGACTCTCTTCTGGCCTTAAACAATGCAAACAAAAGGAGTTTTCTCTCTCATAAATTTTTGTTAGACGAGATACTCTTAAAATCTCCAGAGCTGTGCACAGATACACTAGATGAATATATTTCCATCTTTTAGACCCAAGGTAGGTGGTGAAAAGAGAAAGAACAGATCTCAACATTACAGGAGTAACGTCCCTGAGAAGTATTTCTTATTTCTCTTGTGAAAAAATAAATAAATGGCAATAAAACAATGAAGAATGATGCAGAACCACCACCACAAACAGCAGCAATTGTGCCATTTATTGATGGATTCCCTAATGACTGTTTTTAATAAGGTCCTGATCCAAGGAATTTCTTAATACAACCATAACAGAACCAATTCTACAGTCTATATATATCACTACTGGCTATGGAAATTTAATTTACAAATGTTAGTTTAAGTCTAGTGAAGTTCTCTTCCTTTCATATATGTTTAATTGACAGACTGTCCTTTGTATTTAGGTCCAAGACACACATAAATTAAAATAATGATGGACTCCATTAAAATAAGGCAGTGAACCCCAGCTACAAGGGTTTGTTTTCTTCACCAGCATCCACAAATAACTCCTCAATTTTAATGAGATTTCTCTCCGTTTACCATACACCCAATTAGGGAGCACTTCCTCTCTCTGTGCTTTACAATTTTGGGAAGCTTTAGGCAGAGAAACACAAAGGAAAGGGGCTGATGGAGCTGGTACTGCTGCAGAAAAGAGCAACATTTAATATATACAGTGGAGCTACATTTTATATAGGTTGCTCTGGTGTAAGACAATGACTTTTGCAGCAGCCTGCTGGAATTAATTGTGTGGATGTAGAGGTGAAGTTTAACCCAGGGTAATTTGGTG
>JANPWX010000443.1:1654500-1759760 GCA_024734555.1 Trochalopteron elliotii | reverse complement strand
TTGCCTGGAGCTCCACAGGTACAGACAGGAGAATACAAATTGTTCCTCCTTCCCCAGCCTGTACCCAGGGAACCTGGGGGAATTCCAGCTGCTCACACAGGAAAGTCTGTAGGACCAGATGCATCCCTGTCCACTGATGCATGTCCATATTCAGGGAGTCTTGTGGCATTAATTGTGTGGATGTAGAGGTGAAGTTTAACCCAGGGTAATTTGGTGAGAAAGGAGAGGTCAGTGCCACTGGGAGTGAAAGTTCTCCCCCATAAAAAGTGTGATTTGAAGCTGTGCTTCATTAGGCTAATGGTAATAATGAAATCACTGTGTTTGAGAGTGCCAAAGAGCAAATTTACCCCAGAGGTGACTCTGGGCAGGGGGGTAACACAGGACACTCCTCAGGGGTCTGTAAGTGCTGCACAGGTGGATGTGGATGAAGTTCACATGCAGGACTCAGAGTATTTAACCACAATGATCAACTCTTTCATAAAACACAATTGGTTTAAGTCACTGTTTGCATTTCCATGTTTCTACAGCTTCAAAACCTGTGCCTTTCTCCCCCAGAGTTTTCACCCAGGTGACGCTGCCAGTGTCACACTGGGGAGTGCTGAGTGTCTCCAACACACCATAGGAGACCATCAAAATATCTTCAATTATCTCAGGAGGAATAGTCCAAGGGGAAAGAGTGCCTGACTTCAGACAAGAGCAACCTCGAGGATTTCCTTGTTTGCTTCAGGATTCCTTGAGGTGAGAAAGCTTTTTGCTCTGCCATGGCACAGAAGGTCCAACAAAATTCCATTATCCCCAAGTTTTTTGCCACCAATTTTGTCAGGACCACAGATTTTCACCACCTGTTTCCTACCTCCTCACACTGTCTATACCCACCCACGTTGTAGGGTTTTATCTGCTCTACAACCTTTTGAAAGATATTTAATCCCATTAGTTTGGAAGGAAAATGGCAAACATTTCAACAGATGATAATGGGGTTTAATGGTGTGGCTGGGGGGTTTTACCACATCAATGAGAAAACAATTCAGAAATGTTGCTGCAATTTCTTCTGACACCATTAGGAGCTGCATTAAGGCAGTTGTGTGAACACAGTCAGAGCAGAAGATGTGCACAATAGTTCTCCTAAATATGAAAAGAAAAGAGATTTTCAAAAAGCTTTGCAAAACTTTTGCTGAAATATTTCTGATTACCCTAACACAACATATGGGATGGTTCTCAGCTTTTTCCTCATAGCTCCAGCTTCTTTAAATCTCCTCATAAAAACCTTCTCAACATCATTTTTTTCACCCAGAAACTCGATCCCATTTCTGGTCTAAAAACATAAATTCCAATCAATAAAACTCCCAAATCTCTGAGTTTAGTATGTATTAAGCCACTATACCATAGACTCAATTAATTGCACAAAAATAAATAGATCAATCTGCATTCTATCTTAATTTCACAGTTTGTATATTCCCTAAACCCCTTGCAAGAGAGGCATTGTTATTTGCCTACCTTCTTCTTGTTCTACCTTAAACCTTTAATTAAGAAAAAAAAAATTAAAAAATGTAAAAATTAAAAATAATTAAATTAAATCAGGACCAATTATCCTGCATGACACCGTAATTTTCCACTCTTTACTTTTCCCTCCCCTAAGGTTGGGCACAAGAAGAGATTCTCCACAGCTGGGGAGGGTTGGGGACAGCTCCTGCAGAGCCATCAGTGCCAGTCTGGGTGCCCCAGTGCTCCCAGTGTCCCAAGGAACAGGGACCAGCACCAAACCTGATCCCCTTCAGCAGCACCCCAGAGCTTGACCACTTCATTAACCCCCCCCCCAAAAAAAATCACCTTCTAAAAGAAGAGATGGCACAGAACCATGCAATGGGTTGGGTTGGAAAGAGCCTTTAAGTGCTCCAGCCCATTGTCACTGCAGGGACAGAATCTCACTTCACTGCTCTCTCTTTGCTGCTCTTGCTAGAATTAAAACCACTTCAAGAATTTTTTTTTAAAAAATTATTATTTCATTGCAGTGACTACTTATGTCAGCAAGTGATAGCCCACAGGGGACAGAGTTGAAAAAAACAGGGCTTTGTTTGCTGTTGTAATTCTCCACACTCCCGGGCCAAACTTTCTGCCAATTTAGCAGTAAACAATGTAGGGAAATGTAAAGGTATCACATTGCAGACAATTAAAACCAAAGCTGCTTTTGTGTAAACTCCTGGGCATAAGTACATAATCTGCAGCCCTCAGAGAAGCCCTAAGAAACCAGAGTGACTCAGAAATGTTGTTCTTTGCCTTAAGTGTTTTCACCTTTTTTTTTTTTTTTTAATCAACATGCTCTGTTTAAATGACAGCACAGCAGGTAGACAAGAAGCAAAATCCTAAGATCACTTGAATTTTGAGGAAGGGGATTCTGCCCCTGTGCCCTGCTCAGGTGAGACCCCACCTGCAGAGCTGCCCCAGCCCTGGATCCTGCACAGGAGGGACCTGGAGCTGCTGGATAGATCCAGAGGAGGCACCAGAATGATCCCAGGGATGGAGCAGCTCTGCTGGGAGGAAAGGCTGGGACAGCTGGGATTGTTCAGCCTGGACAGGAGAAGCTTTGGAGTGAGCTCAGTGTGGCCTGGAGGAGCTGCAGGAAAGATGGAGAGAGACAATTCCCAAGGGATGGAGGGACAGGACACAGGGAATGGCTTCCCACTGACACAGAGAAGGGTTAGATGGGATATTGGTCAGGAATTCCTCCCTGTGAGGGTGGGCAGGCCCTGGCACAGGGTGCCCAGAGAAGCTGTGGCTGCCCCTGGATCCCTGGCAGTGCCCAAGGCCAGGTTGGACATTGGGGTTGGAGCAGCCTGGGACAGTGGAAGGTGTCCCTGCCCATGGAAGGGGTGGCACTGGATGGACTTTACTGTCCCCTCCAACCCAAACAATTCTGTGCCCCTCTGGTTTTGAATTCTCAGCTCTACAGTGTCCTGCTATGCCCAGTCACTGAGAATTTTTATCCTTATCAGAGCACAAGGGGCATGCACTGGGAGGAGCAGGACAGACATCTTACGCTCTCTCCCACTCTTAGTATTATTTTATTATTATTCACAAGCCTCAGGGCTAGATAAAAAAATAAAAGACCAATTTAATTTTCAGGAAGATAAAATTACGATTATTCCTTTACTTAGCTTTGTGTTCCAGCCACTTTCCTAAAATGATGGGAGGAGATGCATCTTCCAGCAAACCTACCTTAGGCTGTCCTACACCATCCTCAAAGCTTTAACTCTTCAATAATTTTTAAATATGGAAACAGAATGACAGAACCAACCAAACACACAATCAAACCAAGCAAATCCACAAAAGTAATCAACATTTAGCTGGGTAGACTGACCACGCAGAGGAGAATCCATTTTGTCCATGTTTTTCCCCTGGAAACACTGGAGCCAGCCAGTGTGGCAGCAATATTCCAGATGGCTGTGGAAACCTCCCTCCATCTTCTGCAGCAAAATGTTGCTGTGATGCAAGCAGACACACACATGTGCTCCTGCAGAGTGACACATCCCCCAGAACGGAAGGAGAAGAAAAGCAAATCTCGTTTACAAAGAAGTCTCAGCTTAGGAGGCAATTTGAAAGATTAGAATGAGGAAACATGTCATCGACAAGGCTGGTAATTAGAAATGATTTATTGCCTTCCCTTGTTAAGCTTATTATTAAGAGAGAATATTTTCCTACTCCTACTGCTCCTAACGTATATAAAACCTCAATTATTTATGTCTTTTGTTCTTTACAAAAGCTGCAGGACAACTGTTTTAGTAACTTCCACTTAACTGAGATTCAAAGCACTGTGAGCTGCATTTGCTCACTGAAAATCTTTCATGAAGGCAGCAAGTCCGAGGAATTTGAAAAACTCAACTTTATTCCCCAGTGAAAAGCAATCAACTGCTCTCTCTGTGTCTGCGTTTTCTGTGCTACCAAAGAAAAGTGTTTCCCAAAATGACTGTGCATCTCAGCATGCTTTGCCTGCAAAGCTTAATTTTTCCTGACACTTGTCCCAGGGTAAATTTTTCAAAAGAGGTTGCCTTAATTTTAAAATCAACTTTTAATGATACTCATATTTCAAAAGGCTGGATTTTAAATATACTGATTGTTCTTTTTTTTGGTGTCACTTGGATAAATTCATGAAAGGACCCAGGCCACAGGACTTTAAAAAAAAAATAAAAAAACCCTCAAACCCATCCAGAATCAAACACCACAATTCCCTGGCTCTATGCATCACTGTCCTTAACTCACCACATAGCTGAGGCCCCTTGTGTAAAGACCTCATAACACCCTCATAAATTAAGATTTTTTTTTACTCAGCTAGCAAAAAAAAGAAAAAGGAAAAGCTGGGGGAGATAATCTCACTTCCATTTATTTGGCTGCTCAGTAGTTAGGTTTCTCAGAGGCACAGGAATATCTATATCCAATTCCTTACCCAAAATAGATTCAAGTCTATATCATTGCTTTTTTGACAGGTTTTAACCTCTCGGTCCCAAGCAGCTGAAGCTTGTTCTGGTGTAAGGGCAGCTGTCAAAGCCAAGCAATTTTACAAGAAATGATTAAATGCTCAATAGGTTAAAATCAGAGAGCAGACACAAGCAGAATCCTCCAGCATCACTTCCACGACACTTTCATTAGTGGTGACACCCATACTAAAAGCCAGTTGCATGAAATATTCAATGCTTACCTGCAAACACACCTCTCCCACAGCCCCAAAGATTTCCTGTGAAATTCCTGGGACTGAGTTCAGCACTGTTTTCCTCCAGCTTGTGTCAGCACAACTTCACTGATTCCAAGTGAACCCAGCTCAGAGCTATTTTTTCCCAGCCGGAGTCCCCTGACAGCTCCATCAGCACAATAACAGGTATTTTCCACTCCTGCACAGTGCAACTCCTCTACTTACTGAACAGCAGCCTCAGAGCCCTGCCAGCTCCTTGGAATACAAACTGTGGCATGCAACACACCCAAGCTGTGCCCAGGATCTGCTCCATGATTGAGGTGTTTGCCTCAAATCAGCTGAACGAGAAATGCTTCCTGTTATTGACTTTCCAGCCCTTTCTTCTGAAATTTCCCCCTGCTCCCAGTTCATTGGACAGCAATAAAAAAGTGCTGGTAGTGGAAGCCCTGATAGCACATCTGAACACACTTTCTTTGTTTAGGAAAGCTGGTGTGGATGGAAAAGAACAAATCACCCCTCGGGACCAGATCAAAGAGCAGGAAGCTCAAAACCTCATCATTTTTTCAATCATGAAACCATTCTAATCAAAAAATTACTGCCTTTGCCTACAGGCCCTGGATCTCTGGTGTTGCTTTTTGGGGTAAATGATGTGTATTTTGTCCTCCATGCATGATTATCATACATAACATGCATTTAAACACCCTTCAATGCCATCTCCTCCCAATGGCCCCAAACACCCATTTCATGACCCTACCAGAGACCACTTCCCCACCCCTCACAATGAATCCTCTCACCTTTCCCACTTACAGATACCCCTACAAAACCACAAAGGATGACCCAGTTCCATCAGAAATGCAGCCTGTGGGGTCAGCATGAGACAGCACCACAAGAAATGTCCCTTTCTATGGGGTTTCCATGGATTACCTGGGTTGGGAGACCCAGTCAGGTGGGAAAAATTCCCTCCATCCTTCCTGGCATTTGAGAGTCCCCAAAGAGAGCTGGAGAAATGTGAACTGCAGAAAATCTGCTCCTCACCATCTGTATCTCACTGCTGAACTGGTCCCAGGAGAATCAAAACCAGTAAGGAATTTAGGGATTTAAAACCTTCTTGTTATTCCTTACATGGACACAAACCCTTTTTATGTCACCTTTTCCACACTGATGATTTGATGATGCACTCAAGACTCGGCAAGAAAACATCCAATAATATTTAAATAACGTTTAAACTAGTACCTACTAAAATTAAGAAGTAAACATTTCTGTTTCACTCTTCTCCACAGGCAAATGTATATTTTCATAGATAAGCCAATTATTTTAAATTTGCAGATATAAAAGCATTTTACAAATCATACCTCTGTACCCAGCAATTAATTCTAGGTACTATGTCTGTGCTCCTGCACTACAATTATACACTAATAAAAGATAATTATCCCAGTTTCAAGTGTCAGAAGGTTACATTTCTCTTTTCCATCCTCACATACGCTCTGTTTTTAAATGTTTTAAAGGCTCTCAATGGGATTGAAGATGATCTAAACTCATTTCTGGGGTGTCCTGGACGAATAATTTTATTCTGCAGCAATGTTGGAATAGGAACACGTGTATTTTTCTATCCCATGCTGCAGCAGGCTTACATTTTTCTAGTTTTTATAAAAGACCCTTCTATGACTTTTATGATTTTACAATGCAGAGGTGGGAGAGATGCTGGCCTGTACTGTTGATCAGTGAGGGTTAAACAATGTGAAAGTTTTAGGTTTATAAAGCACATGGGGAGAACAGGATTCACAAGTGAACTTGTGTCTCAACCCTGTAAAACTCTAACTAGGATTTCTCACAAGACTTTTATAAGCTTAAGTGACAAAAAAAAATATCTAGAATAGTTTAATATTACTAGAGATAGAAATATGAAATATTAGTAATACTTTCTGCAAGCAGTTAGCACATGATACTGCAGATTGAATCTTTACAAAGCCAAAAAAGGACATTATACCAATATCTGACTGTGATTTACCTAATTATGAGCATGATGTTGAGAAAGGATGAGGCATTAAAGGGTTTGGGTCTTGAACTGATGCTTCAGTAGACAAAGTAACTTGAATTTGCACAGATTTTCTTGGGAATTTTACAGCTGTATCAATATCCCACTGGCCAATCCTTGGGAACAGCCAGGTTTAGGGTCTGGCAGCAGAGCACAGCAAGTTTCCAAGTGGAACTCTTGGGTTTGGGAAGGGTTCTGCCCCTTGCTCGAGGTCTTTACAGAGAATTTAAGTGCACTAACCCTCTGCTCAAGTGCTTACCCCAACCCCACCCTGGATAAAGACAAATGCAGTTTCAGCAGCACACCCTGTGCTGGATAATGAAGCAATTTCTGCAGTTTGAGAAGCACCTCCTGAGTTTCCCAGCTCCAAGCCATCACTGTCAGCTGCCTCCTCCCCTGGGTGGAGGGTCGGTGGTGGCTCAGCACAGATTCCCCTTTTCCTGACAAATGACAACTGCTCAAGATGTGATGTTCTTCCTGCTCATTTTCTTTCATAGGTGGCTCTATTCCCAGTGCTCCAATGTGATTCAGCTTCACAGCCAGCCTGCTTATATTTCTCCTGGAGATTGCAATTATATTTCTAAACTATTCTTTGTGTTGCTGCGAGGATCAAACAAAAGGGAGGGAAAAAAATGTTAACGTTTCAATGCAGGAAATTTCCATAATATGTGGTGGCTGTCACAATCTTGCTGATAGAAATAATTACTCCTCCTGATGTAACTACACTGAACCACTGAGAAATGGGGACAAAAACTGTGTACCCATCTGTGCAAAGCTCTTTCATACATGCATATGAAAGGAGAGCTAAATGCAGAGATTGGAATGCTCTGGGAGGTGCAGCAGGACACAGATCCCAAGGTGACAGGCACTTCTTACCTCAGGCCCTGGGAGGAGGGAGGAATTACCTCTCGATTTTTAACTGCTACAAAGGATACTGGTGATTTGGGACAACTTTGTGCTCGGCCTCCACGTGATCCACTAGATTATGCATGCAAATCCCCAGTTTTGGCTGATAAACTGAAACAAAAGCCCACTCTGCTGCTGTAGCATAAGCTAATGATATTTTTTCTAAAGGAAGAGAAACCCACATTCTCTGCAGACAGCACACATTGTTTGCAGATAAACCACTGAGAGGCTGCACTGGTAAACAGGAGAACAAATCAAAAATTAAAGACCATTTCCAGGGGTACTGGGGTTCTGATCTTATCCAGACACCAGCCAGAGGACAGTTTAATTTATTACCAGGTGCACTTCTCTGATCACTTCAGGATATGACTTGTACAAGCTGGAGAATTCAGCGTGGCTGGAAGCACCTGGGCACTGCTGGATTTGCTGTCTCAGGCACTTGAAAAAGGTTTCAACAGCAAACCTGCCTGAAAGCAAAGCAAATAAGCAAAGAGGCAGCTCCTACAGACCTCCTGAGCAAAGCTGAATGTGGGAAATGAGTGAAAAGTTGGAAAACATGGCTGAGTCTCTGTGGGCATGCAAGGGGTGGCATACAGACATCACAGTATGGCAAAAATGTGAGTAGGGAGATGGTGGTTGTTGAATTAGAGAATCAGAGAGTGGTTGGGGTTGGAAGGGATATAAAAATCCACTTGTTGCAATCCCCCTGCCCTGGACAGGGAAACCTCCCACTAGGCCAGGCTGGAAATCTGTTCCCTTGCTACCACCTAAGGCAAGAAACCTGGTGTTAAACTACTCTGTAAGAAGTATTGCCAAATTAGAAAGTGTCCCCAAAGTTAGAGAAATTCCAGATTGCCAACTCCACAAAGCTACAGGCAGTGTGTTCTGGAAACTCCTGCACTGACCCACCTGAGCTAAATTACCTTCCCTGCCTGGTGACAACCAGAATCCACCAGCACAGCCCAATTTCAGCCCTTGCCAGGAGCCACAGAGCCCTCACAGCACACCTGACCCCCTGCACAGCCACACCAGCACAGACTGATGCCTTAAGTTTTATCTTTCATGTATTTCAGACTCTGTGCTGCCCAGGGGTGCAGTTCTGAGCTCACACTCAGTGTCACTCAGCTCTGCACACAGCAGGGACACAAAACAAATCCTTTTCCTGCTGCACACCAAGGACAACTTTCAGGCCCAAAAGCACAAACAAGGGTGGGCTGAAGGGAGGAACAAGACAACCTGAAGTTGTAATTGGACAATTAAACCCCAAAATCCAAATGGACCCAAACTTATAAAAGTGTGAGGCCTCGTGACCAGGTGTCCATTTTTGTGACCATTTTGGGTCCATTTTGTGTCCACTTTATGACCATTTTGGGTCCACCTTGGGTGTAGCCCTGGTCAGGCCCTGTCCTGCCCAAGGTGTATCCTAAAGGCCTCTCAATAAGTATCTACTTTATTCTCTAGCTCTGCCCAGTCTCTGTTCCAGCTCAGCTTTCCCAAGGCATCAAGACAGCCCTCCAAACACCTTCCAGCAGGAGAGAGAAAGCTGAAAACACCAGCCTGGGTTGCCTGGGGGTGGAATTGCACCTGCAGCCCATGAGGAGCACAGTGAGCCCCTGACCCAAAGGCAGAGCTGCCCAAATCCTCCCTGCAGCAAACCCAGCACAGCTGAGCCCACAGCTCCAGGGCTGCCATCTCCACACACCCACCCTGACCACATTTCTTGACTGCAGGAAATTTATCACTTTTTTGGCAAAATCCTTAAAAAACAACTCAGTGCACAGTGCCATCAGGATGGCCAGGCTTAACAAAACTGTTACCAGAATGCCCAGAGTCCTAAACTCCAGTAATCCTTGTTCCTACACAACCCCCTCTTCCTTAGAAACCCTGTGGAAATCTGGGTTTTAAAGATCACAGACTAATAATGACTCCCTGCAGAGCTACTGAGAGTTACCCAGGCTTTTCTCAGTGCAGGAGGAGACCTCGAGCATCTGTGCAAGGAGAAGTTTTGCCAGCAAAGATTTTATCCCCTCACTGAACCCTCAGCAGCTCCTTACCAGCTGTCAGGGAGAGGAGATCACGGATCCTGTTGGATTTTCTGCAGGAGTTCAAACATCCCCAAGCATCCAAAGCAGAACTTGAACCATCCTCCTCCTCCTCCTTGAAGCTGAATATTCAAGTTTAGGCAGGCAAAACGAGCAGTTATTCTTAAGTCTTTTAAAATAATAGCTATTTAAATTAGTCCTCAGCATATTTATTTTTTTTTTACTTACTTCGGTAGATTTTGTGGGCTTATGTTTTCTTACTTGTGACATGAAATATCATAATGTTTAGAAATATTTTCATTGTAAAATATGCACAAATCACTTTTCAGAGTCTTCTGGGTTCATCCCTTTTACTTAGAATTGAAGAATTTAAGTGAAAATTATCCAGTTAATAAAATTACTGTAAAAAGACACTACTACTAATAATAATAATTTGAAACATGCCTCAAACTACAATTACTCCTCTTAATTACTACGTCAAATATTCTTGTGTTAGATAAAATTAATGACCAGCATCATTAACCTTTTGAATTATTTTAAAAATTCTGAGTGAGAAAGCTTCGAGAAAGCAGAACCCTCTATGGAGTTCTTCTAGCTGAGAAGAGATCAGGAAATGGCAATAATTTTCCAAGTCTTTACACAGTGGCTGTGGGTTTGGATAAACAGGGACGGAATTACAACATATCTGTCCCTCTGGCAGATGAAAACTCAAGGAGGGGTTGTGATTCAGAAATAATCCCCTAATTTCCTATAAATTAAAATGTAAATAAAAGCTGCAAAGGAACCTCCCCAGTTGATAGGTTGACTGTAAAAGTGGAGTTTTTTTCTCTCATGGTGGACTGAAATTTCACCCCAGGTCTGCTCTCAAAAGTATGAATTATGCACAACAAAGGAAGGAATTTGATCACCTGCCCTGCAGCCTTTCCCAGTGATCAGATTCACACATGGAGGCTTCTCCAGTGGACTTTCACCCCGTCACGGCCAACACAATGAGGGTTAATCAATATGAAAGTTTTAGGTTTATGAAGCACGAGGGAAGAACAGGATTCACAAGGGAACTGGTGTATTGTGGGCCTGATATTTCTGGCTCTGAGAGATTTTAGCCTGTCTAGCAGCTGCTAACTTTTTCCCAAGGAAAAATTTCTCAAGAAAGTTTCTTCTCAAAACAATCTTGGCAAACAACTCTCCTTTCTCAAAACAATCTTTTCTCCAGGTGGTGTTTTGCTGTTTCACTGGAAAACCAACAGGATCAGAGAGGTGTCATTCCTATTCACCAAACAAGTTAAGTCTGTATGGGAACACCTTATAACAGGTAGTAAAAATTAGACAGTAAAAGCCTTTTTTCTATGCTCTTTGCCTTCTGAAATATTTAGAGTCTCTCATCTTTCTTTCGTGTCCTACAACGACAGTGTCTCAACCCTGCAAAACTAACTATGATTTCTCACAAGACTTTTATGCCTTGTGTCTCTATGTCACAAATTCCTCAAAGCAATGCAGGAGAAAACCATGACTTCAGTGACCACTTTGGGACATCCCAAAGGGTTTTCCCTCCCCAGGGCAGCCAGGGGATCCTGTGGGTGCCATTCCTGAGCAGGAAGGCAGCAGGAAAACTCCAGCTGCTCATCTCTGAGCCCCTCAGGTTCCACCTCAGCCCTGTAGCTTGGAGGATGCTGCCACCAAGAGTCCCGGAGCCAAAAGTGGCACGGTGACAGCTGCTGTCAGTGAGGACAATGAAAATTGGCAGGTTCAGCCGAGTATGAAGCATGACAAATTGCAGGAAGGAGAAGGGAAGGCAGTGCTGCACTCGATTGAGGAGTCAGATGACATTTGCAGGGAAGCTTGTGGGAATTCTCCAGACAGTCTACAAGATGTGCTAAATGTTATTTGCATTAGAACAAATCATAAGGTATCGACTGCAAAATCATTTCCCTTTAATGAAGACTCGGAGGGAAAAAAAAAAATCAGAGTCAATTAGGAGACTGGAACTACAAATATGTGTTGTGCTTTACATATCTCTGAAGCATGAAGGAGCCAATAGAGTGCATTTAATAAAAATGAACAACAAAAATTGCTGCAGCTCGTGGGGCTGACAGCATTCCTGAGTTCATGCCACGCTTAGGAGGCTTCCCCTCCTGTCCTCCCATCTACCCCCGTGGTACATTTCCCAAAAACCACCTTATTCTGCATGAAAAGAGAGATCCCACACAGATCTGTTGTTTCTTACAGCTGAAGTGGAATTGTCACTTCATCTCTTCTCACAAAATAACCCAACTGCACAGCATCAGTGCCTCAGCAAACCACAGCTGAAACCACGACCTACATTTGCTCAGCATCAAGAGGAGGGGTCCTTTTATTTATGACAGATTGGAGAGGGGGGGCGTTTCTTATACTAAATTTAGTTCTTTTACTAAAGAGGTTTTGTTTTGTCTGTCAAATGCATTTTTTCCTTTCACAATATTTGGTTTCAGCTGTTCTGGAATCTGAGTGTATTTCTGATTTTTCATTGCACTGTTGTCAGGTGACGAGTGGGGAAAAAAACACAACAAACATTTTTAAGTGCTACCTGCCAGCCTAAAAGAACTCTGCAAACTGATATTGAAGGCAGATAAATTTTGCTCCAAAACACTTTCAGTAGTACTTAAACAGTGCATTTCACAGCTCTAACAGAAACCAGAGTGCATCTGAATTTCCACTTGCACTTTAAAAGCAGCACAATCAGTAACAATGTTCTGCCATTTCTTTATGATTTACTAAAAGGCTCCATCTAAAAATTACCTTTTTTTTTTTTCTTATCAGTTTGACTGTCATGTAACTCACCTGGAGAGAACCAAGAGAAACAGCAAGGGCCACCCACAGACATCCCTTATCTCTGGAGTTTGTGCTGTTCAGATAAGCCCAGGGGGTGACAAGATATTCCAAAAGTGTCTGGAAGCAATCCTGTGCCCTGTGCTTGCGCAGGGAGGGAGGTGGAACCAGAGGGTCCCTGCCAGGCTGACCCCTCCTGTGGTTCTGTGACAACTCTGCTGAGTTCTGTCCCATCCCTTGGCCCCTCCACGGCAAGAAGTGACAATTACAGCACACAAAGTGACATTTTTAATTAGATACCACACTTCTCTGAGCAGAGCAAGTGACCCAGAACACCTCAGTGACAAGCTTGGCATTTTATTGTAACCTGAAATGAGGTGAAAAACATAACTCTTAATTTAAATGCCTGTTTTTTTCCCCTATTAGGTAAATTTTTATACACCTAGCTCTGAGGGATGGAGGGTACACAAAGGAAAAAAAAACAGACTGGGAGGGGTTTTTTTCCTTCTCCTTCATATTTTATAATAAAATAATTTAAAGTTATTGAAGAATAATTCCAGCACTTCTTTCCTCACAAGTTTCCCACCATCCAGTGGAGTCACAGCACCTTCATCCTGCTGAACAGGAGGTTTTATTCCAATCCTTCAGAGCAGGGAGTTTGAGCTGCTTCACAAAACCCTCAAATACTTCCACACTCCTGAGTTAGAGCAGGAAAATAACAACAGGGGCCACTGGATTGCAACAACAGAATTAAACCAGCCCTGGTGAGAGCTGGGTGTCAGGGAAGGTGATAAAAACCCCCTGAACATCCCTTCTTGGTCACACAGACACAATTCCAGACCTCACACACTCCAAGGAAGCTGGATTCAAAGAAGGGAGGGAAAAAAAAAGAAGCTTGGAATCAAGACTATAAATGTCATATACATTGTAATTCTCCACTTTTGAATCTCACTTAAAATGGAAGCTCAGCACAACCAAACTCAGATGGTTTCATAGCTAATGTCTGTAACTGCTGTGGAGGGAGGGAGGAATTGTCTCAGGCTGGACAGAATCAGGACCTGGGAAAATCATTGGGAAAAACCCTTTCTTAGAAGTTTTCAACAATCTTAAGGGTTTGAGAACATGATGTGGACACTAATTATACATTAGGAACACTGGAGAAGAGATTTTTAGGAAAGCAACCCACACAACAGGCTGTGTTGGCAACAAAAAGATAAAAAATAAATCATAAATCAGTCAATGTTTAACAAATTTTCATCCACCTTTCTACTCCTCACATACAAATGCTGCTGTTTCCCACAGAGATTTTGGCATCTGCAAGCTCTGCTGTACATGAGGGGAAAAAATAGAGCAAGACAGTCAATATTTTTGATAAAAGAGAGTTAAAAGGCAAATCTGAAATCCCTAATGTTGTCCTCCATGTCAAAAAGGAATACTTTTATCTTCCTAGAAAGATTACAACAACAAAAAGAAAATATTCTAAGTCCTGATTTCTCAGGACTTCCAAAGATAAGGTGGCAAAAAATAAACTTTTGATATGATGTAGGGAAAAGGTCTTTGCTGTGTGTCTGAATTCCTCTGCAGCTCAGCAGTTGCTAGAAAACACTCAAGGTTTCAATTAATTATTCGTTTCTTACTGAGATAAGGATAAGCTGCAAACTCTGCCTGGGTTACTAAAATCTGGGTGGAATCTCTGTGTTCAGTGCTGGGAGGGACAGTGGGAGGAGACCTGAGCATGAATCCTTCACTGGGCTCAGGAACAAGATCCCTCCTGTGCCTCATCACCCCCTGCTCTCAAGGACAGGATTTGTCACTCATTTGTCATTCATCTTTGATCACTCATTATTTTCTAGGGATTTCTCTTCCCCAGTTTTTCCTCTGCCTTAAACCACTGAATTTCCAGGCAAAGCAGTGGAAACCAGGGTAAGTGTTGTGACAAAAAAATGGAGTTTAAACCAAGCAGATGTCTGTGAAAGAACAATGACACCTTTCCATGGAACAAAAGCACAACAGAGTGATTGCATGCTTCTCAATTCAAACGTAGACCAGGGCTTTCTTGAGAAAAACTAAAAATAAAATACTCTTAAAACTCACCTTTTCCTTCTTTTTCTTGCCAAATCCAAGTCCTTGTATTTTCATCTCTATCCCTGGAAGTGTCCAAGGCCAGGATGGACAGGGCTTGGAGATACCTGGGATAAATACCCCATGGCAAGGGGTGGCACTGGATGATCCTAAAGTTCCCTTCCAACCCAAATCATTCTGTGATTTTATCAGACATCCTCCTCTCTTTGAACAAAATACCACAAAGAAACATTCCTCCCAATGGAAAATAAGGAATAGCAAGGAAAACAAAAACAAATCAAAACAAAAACACACAAAACAAACAAACAAACAAACCCCCAAAAAAAACACCCAACCAAAAAACAAAACAAAACAAAACAAAAAACCAACCAAGCAAAAAACAAACAAAAAAACCCTCCAAACCCAAACAAACACCCCAATCAACCAGGAAAAGAAGATCCCCACTTGTTCCCACATGGATCCTGTGGATTGTTTTTCTCCTCTCACCCTCCAGCCCCTGAAGCTCTGCTGCCCTTTGCAGGGTCACAGCCTGCCTGGGTATGGAAGTTCAAAACCAGCACTCCAGGGAAGGAACTGTAAGGAATTCAGGAGCATTTTGACTTCAGCAGCTGCAGCAGATCCAAGTTCCCTGGAACTCCCTGCCCTTCCCACAAGGATCCTTTTATTTTACTTCCCATCTTGGAAGCCCAAATGAAAACTGGGGGGTGCTCAGCTTTCACACCCCAGTTCAGCTGGATTTAAGGCTTGCCTTTTGTTGTTGTGGCAAGAAAATAAAAGGGATAACACGTGGGAGAATTCTCTGTGTCATCAGGAGTGTTCCTGTGTGCTGGTTTGGGGAGGGCTGTGCTCAGTGGAGGTGACACTTCATCCTTCCCTGTGGCAGGGTGGAGGGGCACCACCAGAACCCAGGTCCAGCTCGGGATTCTTAAATTCAGCTGCAGTTTTATTTAAATTAATTTCAAAAAGTAAACCTGTAAAAGGATAAGCATCCCAATCATGAGTTGTTTTCCAGCACAATCACAGCCATGCACACAAGGAATCACTCCAAGGTCAAAACATTGAAAAAAAACTTTCCTCAATCTCAGCGTGTCCTCTCAGAATAGAAATTGCCTCTCATTTTAATGACCCTCATCTATTCCACCTCCTTTTCTTAGACTAAGTTCTAATTGTACAGAAATTTAGCAATGATCCTCCTGTGCCCCAAAATTCCAGAGGAACAAATTTAAGCTGTCACAGACCTACGACACCAACCACTGAATCTGGACCCTGGAAATTCTGAATTCCTGGAGAATCCTCACACACCTACAGCTTCATCCAAAGAAAAAGGCCAGACCCATTCCTACCCAAAAATTTTGCATTATTAACTCTAAATTTCTAAATGCCTCAGAACACTGAGCAGCACAACAGCACCTTGAAAAGGGATGTGAAACTACCAATCCACAAACACTGGAATGTCACAAATATTAAAATAAAAATTGAATACAGAAAAACTGCTGTAAATCTGAGGGGGAAAACACCCACAGAGTTTGAAACAATTTTGATATTCCCTTTCAAGAATTTGAATTGATGGAATCGAGGTCAAAAAAATGATGGAATTGAAGTCAAACTTCAATTTTGCAGGCTCGATATGTTGCAATTTCTTCTGAAGTTTTCGAGACAAGAACTTCAATTTTTTTAACTAAAAACAATCTCATCTGTCAGCTGCACAAAATATTTTTTCAAGATGGTTGACTGGAGAAACAAATCAGAATAAAGTGGCTGTCATCAGTAAATCAGCTTTGACAGAGCAGTACATATCACCAATTTTCATGGGAAATACCTGTTAAATTCCCTTCTCTCAGGAACTGTTTTTCTCAGGGAAGAAAAGTGGCCAAGGTAAGAGAAGTAATTGATGTATTATCCATGATTATCTTTCATTATTTTCATCCTTGCTTAACATGCCTCTCCTTACTGCTGTTCAGAGTGATTCAAACCACACACAAATCATCTCTGCCTTCCCCCAGACACCGATCCTGATAAAAACAGGATTTGCCAGCAACAGAATATCAGGGAGAAAAATCTCAATAACCATCAACCACTTGAAGCATGCTAGCTCTGCAAATAAGATGTTTAACAGCAAGGTTTCTGCTGTTTTGCACAATCCTGAAGTAAATGTGAAATGTATTTATTGATTCTGCAATTGACGAGTCAAAGTCACTGTTCCAACAGAAGGTGCTCAAAGAAAAATATATTAACAAAGGAAAATACAGCAGATTTTTATATTTACTCACATTTCTGAAAGTCAGCACTGCAGACAAGGGGTACTGCTGGTCGGCTTTTAATTGGACCTTATTAAAAATGTTATTACTGATGCCTTAAGTTTTATCTGTCATGTCTTTCAGACTCTGTGCTGCCCAGGGGTGCAGTTCTGAGCTCACATTCAGTGTCACTCAGCTCTGCACACAGCAGGGACACAAAACAAATCCTTTTCCTGCTGCACACCAAGGACAACTTGCAGGCCCAAAAGCACAAACAAGGGTGGGCTGAAGGGAGGAACGAGAAGGATGAGACCTCACAACCTGGAGCTGTAATTAGATAATTAAACCCCAAAATCCAAACGGACCAAAACTTATAAAAGTGTGAGAACTTATGGCCATTTGTCCATTTTGTGACCATTTTGGGTCCACCTTGGGTGTAGCCCTGGCCAGGCCCTGTCCTGCCCAAGGTGGATCCTAAAGGCCTTTCAATAAATATCTACTTTATTCTCCAGCTCTGTACAGTCTCTGTTTCAACTCAGCCTTCCCAAGGCATCACCACTGACATACATATCTCTGCCAATGAAGTTATTTAACACACATGGCAGCACGGCTCTGCCCTGGTCTGGTGACACTGCAAAAGTCAACAGTTCTACAGAGGAAGGCTCCAGCACAGATAAAACCACAATTCTAAAACTCAAAAAGAGCCTGCCATTTCATCAGTCCAGAGTCTATCAGCTTATAGAGCATAATTTAATTTTTTTTCTTTAAAAAATCTACAAGCTGTTTTGCTTTTAGCATCTTTAAACCTCACTATGGGACTTTGGAAAACTTTAATTAATAGGAAAAACAAAGTTTTAATATCTCCTCTATATGTTAAAAGAAAATATGAACTTTCTGTTCAGAGGTGTCTTATTTTAGATGAAGGAAAAGAAAAACAGCCCAACAGCTCCCAGACAACACCAAACCCATACTGACAGCCCTGGATGCTCCATTGGGAAAAAACTGGGAGAGGATTTCATCTTCCTACAGCACCATGATTCCACCAGATGCCAACATCATGTACTCACCTTGCACAAAGAAATCACAGTGAAAAAAACTAATAAATAAAAGAAAAAAACCCACTTGTTCCTCACTGAAATATTGGTCAACCCATCAGAGCCTGAACTTTTAAAAGACAAAAGGATAAAGGAATGGTTCTCTCATTGCCATTGTTTAAAACCCAATTAGAACCAAGGATCTTCTATTTTGATGAGATGTGTTCAACATGGACAAATTCATTATCTTCTCTACATGTGCTAAACTTTACTTCATTCCCCAAAGGTTAAAATCAAGCATCAGCAAAAGAGCATTTGCTTTTTACCCCCATCACTGAGGTCTCTAAACTCAGGCACTCAGCCCCAAAGAAAGCTGTAGGAACAGGGACAAATCCCTAAAATTTACCTTTAGGTTACCTCCAGCACCAACCCAATGATCTGTGTCACATACAAATATTTCCTACAGCCATTTCTTACTGGTTTGGAATTCTGATCTACAGGAGATCTGTCTGGGGCCAGCTTCACCATTCAGGTGTAAATTGGGGGTTTTTTTTGCTGGTCTGATTTTGCCCTCTGCTCCTGAGGCTCAGGCAGATGCAGTGAATAATCCATTCACTAATGACAAAATTCAGGTTCCAGCTCAGTGCAGCCCAGACACTGACTGTGCTCAGCCTGCTTTGAGGGCCAGCAGTCCTGCAAAACATTCAAACCCTCCATCCCTCAGAATAACAAAACCACCAGCAAGCTGAATGGTTTTCATTAAAAGAAACTTGAGTAAAAAAGAATTTGTTCTGAATGGAGGCACTGCTCTCCTATGGGCTTGTTTTCATGCCTTTTTCCCCCCCTATTTAAAGAGAATTCACAATGCTCACATTGTGTATTTCTTCCTGCAAAACAGATTCCCTGAACCTGAGCAACTGAAATAAAAATTAATTAAACGTTGGACTAAACTGAGATTATCAAGGTTTATAAATTCTTTCTTTTGGGATAGAGGCTTCTGTTCAAAAATATTTAAAGAAAAAAACCTTATAACTACACAATTTTTGTAGTAACCCACTTATCAAAAGCTTTTCAGAGAGGAAAATGATAATGTTAAATGAAACTTATGGGTATAGTTTATTCATTTTATGGAAAATTTAGAATGAAGAGCAGCAGCTGGTCACGTGGAAGGGACTTTGTGTTCTCTGTGACGTCATTCAGAAACTCACCAAATGGAATGAGTTGAAATATTTGGGGGGAAAGAGCAAGGCCTTGCATGTTGGAGTTGTTCATCCCTATTTTTCTCATTTGTACTCCCAGAGGCATCACCCATGCAAAAGGTAAAAGCACCAGCTGGGATCACCAAGCCTCCAGTGGAGCACAGGCCACGGGGTTTCCCTGAACTAATTTTAAAATCCTCAGAAACTCAATTTGCTTGAATTTATTTTCATGGACTTTGGTGAACACGAACAGCAATTTATTGATTGAAAAATGCTAATTATTGCGAGTATTAAAGGGGAAAACTGCTGCAAGGTGTAAAAAGATTCCATTCAAAGCTCAGGTGGGGTTTGGGTATAAATTTCCATAGAATGGCACAGCACACATCAAATTCCTGTCTCTGAACAGAGAGCAGGAAAGCTCTGAAAACACAGCCTGACTGTGAGGATTTCAAACTACCAGAAATGGCAGCAACATTTTATTTTAACTACCAACAACCTTGGTAGATGAGAGCCTTGCAAGGTACTAAAAGTTCATCCTCTGCCACATATCAAACCCAAGTGTCAGGGTTTGCCAAGGAAGGGAGTGCAGTTGGGATTGCTGAGTGAAAAGTGTTCTCAGACTCTCACTGAAGCATCCTCAGACACTCCTCGACTGCTGAGAGACTCAGGCTCTTGCTATTTTATCTTTTATTTGAAAGTCAGAGCTCGGCTTAAAAAGGCAACAGGATGTGAGATCCTGCAACCCGTTGGCAATCAAATGTCTGAAAGTGTGGCAGTCAGCAGAGTGCAAGACAGAAACTGGGCTGGAGCTGGAGTCAAGGCAAGTGCCAGGAATTCCTGAGCTGAGAAAAGTTCCTGTTGCTGGAATTGGAAGCAAAATGGGTCACAGAATAAACCAGGAAAACCAGTAACTGAGTGCTGTGAGGTGGGTGACAGGAGGAAGGCAGCCTTCTAAAATTTGGTCTGAACACAAGAGCCTTGTACCTCCTGATCTCCCACAAAGTTTAATCCCTGATCCTTCTCCAAAGCCATGACAAAGGTCCACTGAGCAGACACAGCACCAAGATCACAACAGAATTTAACTCCATGTCCTGTACTGAGCCCACTGGTGAGGGCTCCTCTGAGTAAAAGGTCCATGACTCCCTTCCACATCAATGGCAAGGCTCTGGCTGAATTTTGGGGGAGTAAAACCAACCCTAGAAAGAACCCAAAGCTCTGTGGCCCCTTTATTTTAACACCTGCTGGGCGTGAGCAGCAGCCAGGGCCTGCTTGAGGATGAGTTTTGCCAAAGTTGCTTTGATAAATCCCAAAGATTACAGTCCCCTCTGTCACATCCACACCAGTCATGAGTTTAGAAGGAAAAATTTGGTCCCTGCACTGGTGCCTAAATACCTCAAGAGTATGCTAGCCCACTTCCCTGCACCATGTATGATCCTCTTGGTGTTTCAGGCTCCACTGAAATATCCTCAACACCAAACCACTGGTGAAAGCCAAATGCCAAAAAGGGATCTGCATTATTTCCTGGGGAGGAAAAAACCTCCCGTGTCTGAAAAGCAGAAACAGCCCCAGGATTTCAGTACTCAACCAGAGCACCTTGCCCAAAACCTCCCCTCTTTCAGAACTCCCTCAGTGCCTGGGCACTGCAGGGAATTCTCTCAAAATGGGCATGTCCCTGCCACATGTCCCTGTCATGTCCCATTGAACAGTTTGGGTCTGGATGTGGCCAAGCCAGTCCTCCCCTTCCTTCTTCTTCCCAATTCTTTATCTTATCTCCTTATTCCAGCCAGTGTCTGGCTCAGATCTCCTTGTTCAGCTCTGCCCCTCACATCCAGCTCCAATTCCCATCCCATGCCTTGACCTACTCCCATCTCCTTTTACCAAAATTTTGATAGAACTGCCAAAAAAATGGGGTTTATCTTCCCTTAATTTGTTTTGCTGTGGCCATAATGATTAATTCTGTTCTTAGTCCCATTCTGGAAACAACACCAATGGTCCCTTGTTTATAATTCCCCCAGATTTTATCCTGGAGATCACTCCTTTATGATCAACTTATTAAAAAAAGAAACACCAGAAACAAACAATTCAGGGCAACACTTTTAAACTTAGATTTAAAGAAACAACACATCCATGGACATAAATATTTCCTGTTTATCAACTAGGAAATTCTTCAATTACTTTTTTTTTCTTTCTTTGCATTTTGACTAAAGTGAAACCCATATAGCTACACTGCATATATATATATATATAATCTTACTTTTTTTAAAATGTGACACAGAATGTACATTGCTAACTACTTAAATCTATAATCTTCCAGCCCCTGCAAAGCTGCTTCACCCTCATTATTCCAGACTGAGGTCTCCAGGCACTATTCCTCCACCTAATTCCATCAGAATTTAGCTCAGCTCTCCAAATGTAGAACCTGATTGTTCCACGTCTCCTTTCTGAGTGATGCAGATCAAATGAAGGCAATCTGAGCTGGAAGACTGTCACACCAAGTGAAGTCTGAATAAACTGGCAACATCTAAAAATGAGCTGGCACCTCACTGGAAAGCCTCAGAATATCTCACATTATATAACGTGTCACTGGAACAGACTCCCAGCTCCCAGCTCCACGCCAACCTCTGACCTCTGAGTGGATTTTAAGGGCTCTGAAGCTGCATTTTTGGATGGATCCTTTGCTTCCCAATCTCACCCCACACTCCGCTCCCCCTACTCAAGTCAAGAACATTCACAGTTCAGTTTTGCCTTCTCTCATCTCTGGCCTCCTCTGCCAGAAAACACTTTTTTATCTTTATGTTAAGACATGGGCAGTAATCTCTCTTGCTGCCATGTAACTTTAATGTGGATTGAACTGGATTCACTCCTGAGGAAAAAAAAAAAAAACAAAAAAAAAAAAAAAAACAAAAAACAAAAAAAAACCAAGGAATAAGAGCCAAGATCCAGATGGAGGAAAAAAGCTTACAAACCTTTTTATACTTGAACAGGCACAGATGTCTCTCTTTCTTGTGTAGGTACAGAAATGATTAGAATTGATCAAGAACTTCACAGTAAAGTTTTAAGAAACACGGATTTTAGAACAAAACATTCAGAAACTTGTGTTTTCAAAATGTCCTAATTCAAAGCCATTTCCTCCCTTTCACACATTACCTGATATTAAGGGTTTTCTTTCTTAATCTGTTTCCAGTGAGGCCTCAGCTGATCCACCTGTAAATACAGAGGGGTTTGTGAAACTGCTGAAATTTCTATTGTAAAGGTGGCTATTTAATAGATTAGAGAGCTACAAAAAAGGACATCCAGCTAGTTAAAAAGGAACAAAACCTTTCTCAAGTAAAACCATGGCTCTGGTACATCCTCTGACCATTAAGAAAATTCTCCTACCATCTAAAATGTCTCTGGCGCAGTTAGAGTTCAGTGCCTCTCACCCAGTCTGCCCTGCAAGGAAACCCAGAATATTCTGCAACAACCTTTGACATCTTTGAGGGCCATTGAGACATTTTCCCTCTGCAGAACAATTATATTTGTGCAATGAGAAGTTCTGTTATAATCAGTTATTGGCTCACAGAGTGAGGTGCATAGCCCTTCTCATATTTTCCCCACAATTTTTGTTTAAGATACATATAATTTTAATATACATATACATTGAATATATATATATATACACATTTAATTATATACATTTTGTTTAATATACAATATAACAGGCTGAATCTCCCTGATGTTGAGCAGATGAAACCTCTTTGCCCTTGTTGTGGTTCTGGAATTTGGGTCCTGCCCATGCCATCAGTGCAGGAGGCAGCTGCATCCTCCCCCAGCCCACGATGAGATTGGCTCCACAGCCATTCCATTAACTTCATTAAGTTCTGAGTTATGACTCAGCCAAGCCCTACCAGCAATTTCAAAAAACACATCACAGGATATCATTTTTATTCCCTGAAGTACATCACTATTTTAATCTGGAGTTGTAATTGACTCCACTTTTAAAGGAGGTGATAAAACGCTCAGGGATTTGTTGTGCTACCTCCAGATAAGCAACCCTGGCAATATATAAGGGAGATAGCCCAGCCAATGGCTGGGGGAATGATTACAAACACATTAGAATGATCCTTTGCCACATGGATCTGTAATTTTATTTTCTGCCATCTATTAATCTCGGAGCTGGATGTTTTGAATCATCTCTGAGGGGCTGATAACCCTGGTGATGTCTGTTCCCACAGGGTCACAGCCACCAGGGCAGCATGGAACACATCAGGTAGTGTAAACATGATGGGCAGCACCTGATTCTGGAGTAGATAGGGCTGGGAAGGGGAGGGTTATCAGGGCCAATATTGTTTTCTGCTGGCTGAGATAAGGCAGCACAGCTCCTGTCCCTTTTCAGCAAACACTCATGTTTGGTGACAGCAAAGATAAAAATCCTTCCAAGATGGGGACTCCTGCCAGGGCTTGAAGTTGCAGTGAAGGTCAAAAGCAACAAGGCCTCAGGCAGCCCCTGCCACTGGAATTCAGAGGAACCTTCAAAATCACCTGAAACCAGAGAGTTTTGGAACAACAGGCAAAGGAACTTGGTATGGGACATGAGAGACAAACAGAGAAATGAAGCAAACGTTCCCTAATCCTCCCCAATCCATAATTGTGTCAGCTCCTGGGATGGGATGTCTCTGCTGGCTTCAGCACCTGCTGGACTGGAAACCTGCCCTTTGCATCACAGCCATGCAGCACAACTTAACCTTTATCTTCATCTTTTCCACGGATCATTTGGAAAGCACTCAAAAATTAGCCATCATTCCAGTGGCTCAGAGAGAACTCACCTCCTCCATCATTTGTCTTCTGGGAGGCAAAGATTAATTCCTTCAGGGGGAAAACAACGTGGCCCAGGAAGGTGTGATCCCATTGCAGGAATATTTCCTCCTGAATGCCACCAATGTCCAGAATTTCTGTTTATATGTTGAATTAAATAATTTCCATGGCTGTGCAGGCTTCAGCTCCTCACCTGGGAGTTTAAGATGAGAATGCACAGATTAAAATGAAAAGTATTTCTGTTTACACTTCCATGCTTTTATGGTCATCAACTCACCTCAATATCTGAGAGCTTCACCAAAGGCTCTGTTCTCTTGCCTCTCACTCAATGGATGAATCGAGTTTTATCTACAAGGAACTCAACCACAAAAAGAAAAAGTTAAAGGTTCATTGTGTCCCAAAATCTCTTTGATTTTTCTACAAAGCCAGTCTCTGTCCAAAGCCCCACAGCCTGGCACAGCACTTTTAGCAAATCAGAGAATTCTCCTGCATAAATAGTGAACAACACAGGTATTGCTACAATCGTGGTAAACATCACTTGGGCTTCTTATCACACCACACATCAAAGTTATCAATTACAGGCCAGAGATTTCTAGCAAATGAGCCTTAATTAACACTGCTGCCTCCAAATTTCCTCATTCCTGAACATTCCCAGCTGCTGTGGGAAATTAATTAAGGCTTAAATCCTGTGGTTCTTTCTTTAGTACTTGTTGCATGGCAACATTCATTTTTATGTATGAGCTCCTCCCTCCAAATGACTTTATAATAGTCTTACCCAAAAGATGAGCTCTTAAACTCTTAAACACAGATATTTACACATCTTGGTTTAGTTTCTGCTGGGTTTTTCACTGGTAGGACATGAATTATTCACTGATGTGAGGGGTTGTAATGTTCTGGTTGGTTCCAGGCGTCAGTAAAATCAGTCAGAGGATTTAACTGGTTTCTTTTAACAATCAGTTCCACAAGAGTGGAAAGATTATTTGTTATTTCTAAAGGATATTTATTACATTTAAATTTAAGTTTTGATCAAGAGGCAGTTTCCAGAAAGAAATTGTAGATGTGAACTATCAATGGAGGTGACTTTTCCTTCCTGAATTAAACTGGTTAAACTCCCCATGGGATGAAGCAGCCTGACCAAACCCATGCCATGCTACGAGTAATACCGACCAATATTTCTGCTGACTTCAATCAGAATTTCCCAATTCATAATAAAACAAATCCCAGAAGAAAAGCAGCACATCTCCAGAACACAATTGTGTCTCATTTTGCATGAGCTGCAAATAACTTAGTTCATATTATACTATCAGCAGCTACTAAGAGAAACAATCTGCACCTCATTTTTACGACATAAATCCACAATCCACGAGGATTAGGATTTCTGATTAAAAGAAAATAAAATTCTGAGTTTGAAAAAAAAAAGGTATTTCATAAAATATAAATTGAAATAAAATGGAAAGAATTATTCAAAATACACAAAGTTCAGATGAATTTTGATTATGGCTCTGCAGCAAAAATGCCAAGGAATAACATCAAGGTGACAGCAGAGCTTCCTTAAGGTTTTATTCTCTTGTCACAAACCTCATGTGAAATGTCAGTATTTTCTGACCTCACCTGAGATGTCTATGGACATGATTTAATGCCATTTACTGCCAAAAAGATCACAGCAACATTCAAGAATGTGGGTTTAAAGTCTACAGGGATAATTACTAAAGTGAAGATTAACTAACTGAGGAGTTAAAATGAAGAATAAAAAATTAAGAATTTTTAATCAGTTATTAAATAAAAGCAATAACTTTTATTAAAAGCACTCTACTCAAAATCTATGACACAACTTCATAAATAGATTTAAAAAAAAATGATACAGAACTGATTTTTATGCCTTGAAATTGCATAATTCAGTCATGGCCATGGATTAGATCTCAGATTTTCCATTCTTTGTTCTCTCATCACTAGAATTTATTAAGAGGCACAGAATCTTCTCCATGTGCTTTGAAGGTTTGAACATCTCCTGTCCTTAGACTTTGAAGCTGTTCCAAATCTTCCCTAACAAAGGCCTAAATACATTTCAGCCTCCAACAAGACACTGTATTTCTCTGTCTGGGAACCTCTGAGCACCAACACCAGAAATGTGATTGGAGTCATAAAAAATGCAATATTTCAAGGTAAAATGGATTCTATAAATCAAGGGAGAAATGCAGGATGATGGATGGAGATCACAGGATCTTCACATCTGATTTTTGACAATGTTCCAGGTGCTCCCAGACTCTCCTGATGGAAGGAGGAATCCTCCTGCAGCTGCATCCACTGGTAAGGACCTACTGGAAAAAATCTCAGAGAAGATGAGGCCAATCTCTCATGAAGGCTCCAAAAAACCCCATTTTTCTCAAAGAAAATGTTGAATTAACAATCTTATTCTATTATCCTCTCATGAGCAAGTCTTTTTTCTAAAGTACTTAATTTTTTTTTTGTCTATGTCAAAACAACAGGAGTTTTTACTTTGCCTAATCACTATTCCCTTAATATTTGAGTGAGCAGAAACTGTTTGCACTTCCCAAACTGCTGGATCCAGAGAAAGGAACAACCAATTTTTCTCTCTCCTGAAGACATTTTTATTCAAAAAGATAAACTCCACTTCCACTGCAGCTCTGCAATCTGTCAGCACATGAGAGGACCAACAAACCGGTTCCCAAAAGGAGATGGGCTCAAAATGGAAAATTCACACCTCAGTGGCTATTTTTAATTTAACTCTTTCATGAGGTTCTAAATCAAACCTCATCTCAGTAAGATTTGAAGACATTCAGGCAAAAAAAAGTTGTTCCAGTTTTGGAAAATTCCAAATTCTCATTAGTTTTTCACAGGATTTCAGTATTATGAAACTGTCACCAGTCCTGTGGAGGAAACATTCACACACACATTTATTTAACGTGACCTCTTTTTGTCTCACCAAGGCTTTAAATGTCCCTGAGTCTGCTCTGGCAATGAATTTGTCCTATTAGCCAGCAAATCCAGCTACACTCATTCAAACAAGTATTCCTTCTGCTGTCCCTGCTAGTCTCAAATAATATATACAGAGTAAAGCAGAATGAATTATGTGCAGAGAATAAACAAGCTCAAACTCCAACTTATCCCTATTCAAGCACTCAAATTGAATGTGAAAGAAAGCTCCTGATGGATTTTTTTTTCCCCCCTCATTTGAACCAACTCCCCCTCCTCAGTAATATCCCCCCAGATGTTTTACAAATGGAAACAATTCCTGAAGAGCTGAGCTTGGATTGCTCTCAGTGCTGGAAATGTTGTGCTCACCCATCATTGATGGGCACACTGAGCACAGCTGGCAATTTGGGACAATGGAGAGCCACTCCTGGGATGCCTCCCCCTTAGGATAACCAGAGCTGCATGAAATTTATGGGACACAGGGTTTAAAACCCCAAAAAGGTGAGGGATTTGGGATACCTGTGGCTGGCAGCCTCGTGCCGCTGAAATCTGTGGGACAGCTTGGCACCTGCCAAGGTAATTATTTGTGTTAGCACAGGCCCTGCCAGGAAGGCATTAATCTGGAGATGATTAGAACCTGCTGCTTTCTTTGTGAATAATTTATCTATTGACTGTAGGAGTCATTTATTGATAATTTACAAATGGAGAACACGGCGTGGCTCTGCCGGCTGTTGGCAGCCGCTCCCCGAGCTGTCCCCAGCAATGTGCTCTGTGACATTCCTTGTGCTCCAGAGACAACTGGGACCTGTCCCTGTCCATGGCAAGGCTGGAATGAGAGGAGCTTTTGATGCCTTAAGCTTCAGCTTTTGTATTTTCCAGATTCTGTGGTGCCTTAGTGTGTAACGCTGAACTTCATATGAAGTATTATCAAGTTCTCCTCACAGTTTAGTCAGACAGAGCACTCCTTTTCCAGCTTGAGAATCATTGTTGCAGCTTTGGGCTCAAAAGTATAAACAACAGCAAAATGAGGAGAACAAACTAGGAGGATGGGACTTCACAACCTGAAGCTGTAATTGGACAATTAACCCCAATATGTAAGTGGAACAAACTTATAAAAGTGTGAAAACTCGTGACCCGTCACCCATTTTGGGTGTAGTCTCGTCCAGGCTCTTGTACTGCCCAAGGTAAATCCTTTGAAGGCCTTTTAATAAGTAAATAAATAAACAAATAAATAAAATAATAATATAACGACAAAAATAATAAAAAAAATAATAAATAAAAGAGGCTGTTGCAGGCAGCCTCTCCAGGCATCACTTTGAGGTCCCTTCACATCCAAACCATTCCATGACCCTGAGCCACACCCTGGGGTTGGACCCTCTGCACACCCAAGATCTCCACTTGGCCAAATCTTCCAACCCAGCTTCAATAAAAACCTTCAAAGGAGCAGAACAGAGATACAAAACCCACAGCAAAATGGGAGAATTTCTTTGCTGTACCCAGTAGATGCCTGTGTTAATTTATCTTCCTTTTTATCTTCCTCTCACATGTTTATGTGGCACAAACAGCTCCTGGAAGAGGTACAAAAATTAGGGGAAGAGAGCCTCCCACTTCAATCAAAGAAATCTATTCCATGACAAAGGAAAAAAGATGAAAGATATTTGTATTAGCAATAAAAGAATACCAGTGTTGAGATTTTTTTTTTCTTAAACTGTGAAGGACAAAACAGAAATCATATAAAAGACAAAAATAAACAGAATTAATAGGAACTCAAAGCAAGGACAAGCTGCAGGTCCCTGATGGTGTAACAAATTACAAAGCAGGTAGAAACTAATGTCAAGAACTATTTATTCATCTCTATAATGGGAACAACTTCAGGCAAGGACAATAATCACAAAGCAGGAAAGTGTTCATTAATTAAATGGAAACAAATCAGAATTGCTCAGGCACAGCTTGCCAAGGATCCTTTTGGCAGGCAGAGATATGAAATGTTCCTCCTTGTGCTCAGAAGCTTTTGCATGACAAGAGGTTGAAGGAAGTTTATCAAGGCTCCTGCCTGCACAGGTAGCTGCTTTGCAAACCCATTAAAAATGGAAATATTGATGACCTCTATGTCTTAAGGGCTTAAAAAATCTCAACAGTGAATCACAGGCAGTGGTGAATCCTTTGATTTGCTGTTCTGTGGCCAGGACTAATGACTATCAAAGTTCTCTGTGCTTGCCCATCCCCTCTGATCCATCAATTCCCACTCACAGCACCAGATCCCACATCAGATATTTGGGGAATCTCCCCACCTCTGTACCAGCACCATGGGTAACATTTAAATACTCCTAAAAAAACTAAATGTCCCCCAAAAATTGTAAAATTTCATATTTCCCCTGACTGGGAAGGGAGATATAAACCAGATCTTCCCTTTACTAGAACAGGCATCATTTTATTACAATTTATGATATTTTTGTATAACATTATTATTATTATTATTATTATTATTATTACTCCCAAGGCTTTCCTCCTTTGTTCTGTCCATGCAGATAAGTCCTGATCTGTTCTCAGATCCAGTCCTTCAGAGACCTGCAGACACACAGTCCTATTTTTGGAGCAAAGACCACTATTAGGAAAAAAACCAGGAATTTCTGGAGATAAGCAGTGCCCCAGCTGGGGGCTTGGGTCAGGAGTTTGAATTCCACTGCTTGAAGTCCACAATGTTGGGGGGATTTTTAAATTTGACCCTTTGTGGGCATTTTTATTTCAGAGCTTCAAAGGCCTCAGTGGACTGAAGCTCCTGAAACACCCAGGGCAATCTGCATACAGAGGGACAATTGATTTGCAGGTTTTCAGAGTGTCACAAATTGGGAGGGCTGAGTTATGAACTCCCTGATGTACAGAGGAAACCACAGTGAATCCCTAATGACAGCCCCATAAAGATGATGTGATAAATACAACATTAAAAATGCAGCAGAGGAGTTAATCTGCCATAATTTAAGGATCTGCCATTAAACACAACAGGGCTGCATTTTTTGTTGGGTTTTTTTCCACCACTGCATCAACACAGAATGGTTTGGGTTGGAGGGACCTTCCAAAACATGAAATTTTTCCAGATTTTAGGAGATTATTTTTTCCTTCTTTCCTTCCTCTTTTTAACATAGATGGAACCTACATTTTCCCTTCTCCACTTTGTAAATATATAAAGCAAAAAAAAACCCAACCCGGGAAAACCATACCAGCTATTCCACACATCAAAGTCTCCAAAAAAAAAAATAAATAAATCACTCTCCACATTAAATACTACTTCTCTTTTTACACCACCTTTTTCCAAGTGGAAGCCTCCCTGTTTTTCCCTTGCACCATGAGCTTCACCCAGCTCAATGTCAACCCCACAACCAAAAAAAACCAGAATGGAAACATTAAGATTTCCATTATTCTCCTCTCTATTCTGTGAAGTCACTGTAGGAATTTTTATAGGGGGAAAAAGTCATTTCTGAAGAGTGAAATGAATGCAATATTCATGGGGTGATCCAACAGACCATGTTCGAAGAAGCATAAAATTATCTGCCTATGAAGGTCAATTAGTTTTGACATTAATTTTGGTAGCACAAGTTAAACCATTTTTTTCCTACGCCAGTGACAATATATATATATATACATATATACAGCAAATTCTAGGAAAAAAAAAATACAGGAACATTTGCAAATGGCAAAACATTTTCATTATTATTTCAATTTGGAAGGGAACTGGAACATCACTAAATACTTTGTTATTATTTCAACTTCAGGCAATGAGCACTGCTGGCACATTCCTGGTGGGGATGGGGCCTGGCTGTTTTGCAGGAGTCAAACCAAGGGCCATTTAGGAAAAATGCTCAAGAAACTGATGGAAATTAGAAGTTGTTTGGAAGCGAGCACTGAAAACCATAATGAAATCTTATTTCAAATTAATTACACTTTTTAATGGAAACGGTGGAGATGGTGTCAATCTAAACACAAGGAATCACAACAAAATCTAAAGTCAAAAAGAAGTAGTTTAAAGACTTCCACGGAAGGGACACAATTTATCATTCTGCACGAGAAATCTCATTTTCTACTTTAAAAAACATGACTTGCCAAATGAATCCAGCAATAACTGGAAACAGACCAACTTCCACAAATGAATGTTTTATATTTTCAAGTGTACTTCAGTTAATTAAAAAATTAATTGGCCTTGAAAATACTGGAGAGCCTATATTTCATCACCCCCACCCCAGGCATATGGGGGGACATTTGTAACCAAATCCAATTCTCTGGTCTTGAAAAAAAATGCAGAATACAGCATCAGTAATTTATTTTTTAGATTTTTTTTTTTAATAACTATAATATTTGTAAGAGCCCAAAAATGCAGTTTGAGGCTCTAGGAAGACCTAGCTCCCCCCCAGAGAAGATGGGAACACACATGACAAAAACATTGCACACAGTTCCTCACTCTTCACTTTAAAGGCCTCTTAGGATCTTTTCCCCATAAATTTTCATAAATTTCTGACCAAAATTCCCAAGAAAGGAACACTGCAGTCCAAATTTGAGCTGCTGATGTTTTCCTAAAGAGTCTCCACTGAAAAGTGCCATCCCTGGGAATCAGTCAGCACAGGGAGATGTTTTGGATTTTATCCCAACACTGCTCTGCCCAAAGCTTTATTTCCATCCCCACTTCCCCGCACAGGACACAGGATCCTCCCCCAGTTCTGGAAAATAAATCTGCTCCAGTCCATTCCTAATACACAGAAATGCTGGGAGGTCAGAAAAGGCAGGACAGGCTTGGGGAAATTTATGAATAATCTTTACAAAAGAATAATTTGTGGGATTCTTTCCAGAACCAGAAATAAATATAAGGAATAATTTACCATTGCTCAATTTGCCATAACCAGCTGAGGGAGACTGCCTTGGCAGATGGTGTTTCTGATCAACAATTCCCATTATTCCTTCAAATGCCAAATTAAAATGTTCTGATGCTTATATTAATATTGATTTCTCTTTCCTCATGTCTTGTCAAATCTAATCTCAATATTATTTCTCTTTTTTTTTTCCCCTAAAAAGAAGTCATCATCGACAAAAAAATTAAAGTTGAAAGCAGCTATGTCCTAAAAATAACCAAAACCAACAAAACTCAAACCATTTGGTCACTGCACCTGCCAAGGTGTTCAGATGGGAAGGATTTTCCCAGCCCAGTGTCCCAGCATCCATCCCACTCTGTACCCAGCATTCCTTTATGGAATATCAGGACTCTCACCTGGATTGTCCCATGGTGTCACACAGGGTGTGTCCCTGTCAAAGGAGCAGAAGGAAAAGGTCTGTAACAGCTTTATGTTGTATCTCAAAGCCCTCACTCAAATAACACCTGGTTTATGACCAGACAACTGAACTGAACCCTTAGCAACTTCTGAGATAAAGAACTATAAAACTTCCAGTCAAGACCCAAAGAAAAGAAAAAAAAAAAATAGAAATATACATTTTTATCCCTCTGCTTTTACTCAAACAGTAAATTAGACCCAGTCCATTCTGAGCAGAAACACTCCAGCCTCGAAAAGTCCATTTTTACAGACCCACAGCTCCTTTCAGCTCCGAGGAAATTCAAACATCTGCTTCTCCTGGCCCAGGCACTCAGCACCCTGCTGCCAAGCAAGTGCTCCAGTCGGTGCCCCGTGGTTCCTCCCCTCTCTGCCCTTCTGTGGCTGCAGACAAGCACAACTCCGGGTTACCTTTGCTGCCTCTTTGTGCAAACCCTGGTCCCCGTGGCTGCTGCTGCTGCTATTATTAGGCTGCCCCGGTTCCCACTGAAAGTCCTCCCACAGCTCCCAGCAGGACGCCAGGAGCTGGCAAGCTCGGAGAGCCTGAAGGCTCTGCATCTGTTCCCAGACTGACAGGTAGCACAGCAAGTTAAAAAGGCTGTAAATTTGCAGCAGGAGATTTTAAAAAAATAAACAACAAACAAAAAAATATTCCCTGTTTCGGTTTGTTTTTCCAAGCACTGGGTCATGCTCTGCCACTGCTGCTGTTCAGGGAGTCCCTTTCAATTTCCCTGGGGTGTAGATCCTCCTGTGCCATGTGGGAAGTGTTTGTCCCTTCACACTGTCCCCTCTGAGGGACTTGGCTGGCACAGAAGGGTGGGGGATGTCACCTTCTCTCCCCCAAACATTGATTTTTCTGGGAGTGTCTGTCTGCAGGCTCATCCCGGGATTTTTCCCCAGCTGGATCCATGGGATGGGATCCAGGGGTCCAAACCTGGAGCTGGATCCTGACTCAGGTGTTGAAGTCACCAACACTCACCAGAGTGAGCTCCACCTTCCAACGGGCCAGGCTGCTCAGAACCTGGATTTTTAGTAAATCATTTTCTGGGAGAAGCAATGGAAAATGTCAAACCTTGGTGGGAAGTCCTTGTCCCTTCACAGTGTCCCCTCTGAGGAACGTGGCTAGCACAGAAGGGTAGGGGATGTCACCTTCTCTCCCCCAAACATTGATTTTTCTGGGAATGTCTCCCTATCTGCAGGCTCATCCCAGGATTTTTCCCCAGCTGGATCCATGGGATGGGATCCAGGGGTCCAAACCTGGAGCTGGATCCTGACTCAGGTGCTGAAGTCACCGACACTCACCAGAGTGAGCTCCACCTTCCAATGGGGCAGGCTGCTCAGAATCTGTGTTTTTAGGAACTCATTTTCTGGGAGAAGCAGTGGAAAATGTCAGACCTTGGCAGCACACACCTAACTCCGACTTCAGACTGGGACACACCAATTATTCAGTGGTTTTAACACTGTGGGGTCTGCATGACCTGAAGGAAACCAGGCCAGGAGAGGGAATAGAAACACCTAATCACCATTTTCCTCTGCTCCAGCACGACCCTCCCTAATGCCACTGGACAATGCAGTTAAAAACTTGCCAAGACCCAGCTTTGGTGAGTTTTATAGCTGACAACAAACCCACAACTCAGCCTTGAATATTCACATATTCAAGCCCCATGCACACCAAGTCCTCCCACCCTGCCACAACCTGCAAGCAGCCAATGGGCTGAGTAATTAGTACTTACTCAATTAGTAATTCTGAGTGAGGAGAATGGGCAGGGAGATCTTCATGCAAAGCAGCAGAAGTCTGGACCCTGTCACCTGAAAAAAGAGCGATGGAAATAAAAATTAAATCCTAAACATTCCCAACTCCCTGTCCTCAAAGGTGTGTTGAATCAAACTCCTCTGAGGAGCTGAATTCTATTCTGATATTGATATTCCAACGAGGAAAAACAGAACAAATGCATTGAAAAGAGTAAATGTTGTCATTCTGAAGGTTTTCAGTTTACAAATATGACAGAAATGGGCTAAGAAATACCCACACCTGCTCTAACTCCCAGAATTTCCTTATCCCACTCATCCACTGTGAATCAGCAAATGCAGGATGATGACCAGGGCTGTGAAGAAAAGGAACATTCAGGCAAGGATCAAAATCATTATATGGGCACTTCCCAAACACTTTGCTCCCATTCCTACCCCAGAAATCAATTCCCAGGCTTCAAAGGCAGAGGGAGAGTTCTCATCCTCTAATTGACCACTCGTGTAACACTGAAGGAATCTCAAATGAGGATTTTTGTAGTCTGGTAACTGCTCTTCAACCTGTAAATCATCTTTAGAATGTGATCAGAGAGATCTCTGGAGAGATCACAGCCAGCAAAACCCTTGAGAAAGTCCTGGAGAAACCCCACTCATAAAACAGGAAAATATTTCACTCTGCTGGTGTTAGTTAGAAATGAGCTTTTCCTTAACTCCATATCCAAAGCTGGAATCCTTGTGCCAAAGGGAAGAGGTGTGTTGGAACCCTGGATGCCAAAAATATCAAGCCTTCTGCTTTAACAAGTAGTGACCCTCAGAAGAGCACTGCCTTTGACTTGAGGCCGTAAAAACGGCTTCCAAAACTGAGTAATAACACTGAAAGTGTGTGTGTGAGGTTTATAGAAGTGTGTGATGTCACAAAGCAAAATATTTAAAGTTAAAAGTTTTAAAATATAAAATAATTATATATATATATATATTAAACAATATAAAGAGATTTAGGCATTGACTAAATCCTTCTTCACTTTCTTCTTCCTCCTTCTTCTTGGGTTTAAGTGTTTAAGAAAAAAAGTTTAATCTTTTCTAATTAGTTAGTTAAAATTGCATTGCAAACATTGTGTAATCTTTAATTGAATTATAAACAAAAATAACTTAAATGTCGAGTCTTAATTAGTTTTGCTTATTGCTTAAAAGTCCTTAAAACAAAGTAAAACCAGACATTTTCTTGTCCTGTTAGACAGAGCTCAGATGGTGTGAAGCTGTACCTTAAATAAGACATAATAAACAACCAAGACCAATAAATAACCAATAAATAACTAAATAACCAAGTCCAAACAAGATACCATCGTGTGCCAGTCTTCTGTCCAGACCTGGCCAGAGCTGACACCTCCACAGAAGTGGCTCCAAGCTGGTGCTGCCCTGGTGACCAGGGCACAAGGGGACACTGAAATGCTTCAGCTGCTGCATCTCCATGGTGGGGCAGGAGGGGAGAGGCACCAGACTGGATTAAAGCCATTCCAATGGCTGCAATTCCATATAAATCACCACTTTTTTCCCCCCCTAAACTCTCACTCTTCCATCATGCAGCTCCTCTGAATAGCCTCCCCACACCTCTGCACAGCAGAGATTTATGTTCCAACTGTTGTGTAATTTCAAATAAACTTGATTTTTCAGTAGCCTTGAGCAGGGTTTGGACCTGGCCTCTAGTAAAGTTTGGATTTTTGGTTGGTTTTACTGCTTGGGCTCTTTTCTTTCAGACTAACCATAAATTAAAGTTTATTAACTGATAAGAAAATGCCTTTTTGTTTGTGTGTGTGTGTGTGATGCTGCAGTCCTTGATTTCAGGCCATTCCTTTTTCACACAGCTTTACATTAAGTCCATTCCTGTCTGATGTAACAATTATACATTAATTTTGCTGGGTTTTTTCTCCATTCTGTAACAAAAATGCCTCATTCATCCCTGGCAGCAGGTGTCAGATTGCAGGCAGTGGTTCCTACGTGGGCATCAGTGACTGCTCACATGGCCACGGTGCCTTCTGCTGCATCCTCCCCGTTAAACACAGGATTTTATTTGCAGTTTGTACCTGCAAACCTCAGCAATGCACTCGTGCCACCTATTGGCAAATCACAGCAGAGTTCCCATTTCTGGTGAGCACACCTCAAGTTAAAATCCCAAATTCAGAGCTCCAGAGCAGCCTGTAAATTTCCTCATCCTCCACAAAAACCAGAAGGGTCTGCAGCGAATCCTCCAGAATTCTGAAAACATTCTCCTGAGTCAAATTCCTCATTTTTTACAGTTCTGTTTGGCAAAAAAATCCCCAAGAGTGCTGAAAACAGAAATCTGANTTTTTACAGTTCTGTTTGGCAAAAAAATCCCCAAGAGTGCTGAAAACAGAAATCTGAAAACATTCTCCTGAGTCAAGTTCCTCATTTTTTTAAAATTTCTGTTTGGAAAAAAAAAAAAAAAAAAAAAAAAAACCACCAAAAAGAACACCACACCCAAGAGTGCATCATCTATGGGTAGAAGCATAGTGTTTAAGTGATTTTCAGGTTTGTTAATTCATTTCCAAGTATTTCTATTCTCAAAGCTTTTTAAGAAAATGCAGATTTACAGACACATTGTGATAAGTTTGGCAAATATAACAGGGTTCTCCAATCAATAGAGTGTCTCTCTGAATAATCTCTTGCAAAATAAAATGCAGTGCCCAGCCAGTTTGGGGAGTCCTGCTGTTCAAATGGCAATAAAGAACACGACAGGGAAGATTTACTGCTGCCAGCAAGGCAACAGACAGGTTCTCATTACCTAATGACAGAAACTGAGAACTCTTTTTTTTTCTTCCTTTTAGAGTATTTTTCCAGCCCAAAAGGCTGATTTAAGAAGGCAGTGCATTTATGAGCACGTGTCCTAGGAAAATGTGTGTGGTATCTCAGAGCCCAGGAATACCTAACACATGCATTTCTTTTTTCATTTCTTCTGAAAACTGATGTAAAGCTGGCTTAAAACCCGGTGCTGTGTGTGGCTGGCTTCACTCTGAGTTCTTTTCATCTCTGATGGAAGCATTTCCTTCTGCATAGGATGGTCATCCATTTAATTGCACGGTACAGAGAGAAAAAAAAGCAGAGGAAAACTCAGCTGTGGAGATAAATCTCAATAGAAATGTGATGAGTGCTCCTGCCAAGAATCATTTGCAAAAACTTCCTATTCAATGCAAACCATCAGAAGTGGGACATCCACGAGCCCATCTGGGAATCTGGAGATAAGAAGCTGCTATTCAACACCCAGAGCAGTCTGTTCCTGGCCAGGAGCAAACCCACCACTTTAAATCCTGGAAACTTGAGAGAAAAAAGAGTTTTTGAGCTGCCACAGCCACAGAGCCCGAGCTGGGGGACTCGGGGCCTCACTCCCAGCTGGGTTTTGGGCTTTTGGAGCTGAATACCTGACAAATCAAGAGACCAAAAGAGGGGGGAAATCCAGCCTGACAAGCACATTTACCACTTCTCCAAGATGGGGCCACAAAAGGGAATTCTAACGCTGAAGTTGGGCCAGGAGAACACGAGCAGTGCCAGTGGCTCTTTACATTTCTTTTCTCCAGCTATCAGATGCTTTTCTATGTGTCTCCAATCACTGTAGATGGTGGAATATTCCAGGTACTCTGTCTTCTTTTCTTTTTTTTCTCGAGGATTTCCAAAATTCCCTTAGGGCCTTAAGAAAGAAAAAAAGGAGAAGTCACTCTCTTTCCAGATGAAGATGTTTGGAAAAGCCTCTTCAGTATCTTCTGTCAGCTGTCTGGTGGGAGGATGAGTAAACCTGGAGTATCTTACTCCTAACAGAATTCAACAGAGATTGTGCTGAGATAATGCTCATCCACTTCTTCAAGTGCAACAAGGCAAATCATAACTATTAATTGGTCATTATTACAGCATTATTACTAATCCTTTAATACAGTATTTTCACCTATACAGTCAAAATGAAAAAAAAAAAAAAAGCCCAAAAAACAGTTAAAGGAAAGAAATGTACTAAGATCAAAGTGGAGCTGCTTCAGTCAATCCTTTCACTCAAGAAAAAATGCTGGATCAATAAAGAAAAGCCTAAAATTCTCTGTTTATCTGTCAGCATCAATGTGAGGATCTGAGAGAGCTGCACACCCCTCAACTGCAAATCCTACAAATGTTCAGGCAGCTCCTGTTCAGCACATTCTGCCCTGGACTGGGTTCCCATTGCAGCAATTATTCCTGAAGTTCCTCAAAGATGAATTCCCAATGCTTTTCCCTATTTTTCCTGCTCCTCCCATCTCCAGAATCAGCCTCTGATGACTGTGCTTGACTTTCTGTGCAAATTGATTTTGTGCCTTGGGACAGGACCCTTGACAGCTTTAAATCTTTACATTCTGCTGCTCTGAGCTGAGGGAGCTCTGCTTTGCTCCTCCCAGCCAAGGCCATTCTTGACCCCCAGGTAACCAGCACAAGTTAGAAGGTTTTTATAAAACAATTCATTTTTCTGAGCATCCTTTTCTTTCATGTCCCAGCATCACCTGGACAGTGCAGCTGGAAGAGCAGAGTGCAGTGGCCTGAGGCCAGGCTCCAAGAAGGCTGAAGACAGAGAGGGTCTGGCACTCTGAAGAGATGTGGAACACAAAACCTGCTCCTTTTATCTGCTCTCTGTGGAGCATGGCCCACTCTGAGCCAGACAAAGCATCCTTATACTGAAACAACCCTCAACAGTGAGGCAGAAAATTGATCTGCACCCTGCCCAGCCAGCTCCAGGCAGTTTTCTGTTCCATCAGAGTTTTCATCTGGTGCTGTCTCTGCCCTGAGAAAGCAAATGGAGGCATAAACATTAAACCCACAGCAAAAAGAAAACCACTGACCTGCTGTGCCCATAAAAACCCACAGCTGGAGGGAGATCCAGCCCTTCATCTCTGAGCTCAGCACAGAATCTCCACCCCAGCCTTCCAAACTGGGCCTCATTCCTCCAGGAGACACTTCCATGGAGCTCAGCATGTGTCTGACGTGCCCAAGGCAGCCCCAAAGTGGCTCCTCTGCTCTCCTGCTCTGTGACATCTCAGTTCAGTCTCGTATCATCCTGTCATGACAGGGAAAAGAATTATAAAAGGCCTCATAAAATCAGGCCTGCTCTGCTAAATTGCCGAAGTTTACCTGTCTCTTCTTCTAAGTAATTTGCAAGTTCCCAGTCTTGGTATGAAAACAATCTTGGTATGAAAACTCGTTAGCATAACAACCTGTTCCCGAGTTAAAAAACAAATGTACCTGCAATAACAATGGATTTGTCCCATGAGAATCAATAAAGAAGATATTTCAACAATCCAAGAATACAGAGATTTGATGGACAGGTAGAATACCTTTTACTAACCAATAGAGTAATTTGCAGGAAAGCGATTAACCAATTAAAGCTGCATACGAGGTCTGTAAAAACTGTATAAAATGAGTTGTGATAATAAAGAATTGGCTTTTCCTGCATGAAGATAATGGAGTCTTGGCTAACTTATTGCAATATCATCCCATCCTAAATCCTTCTGAAGCCACAGGAGCAGCCAAGAGGGATCCTGTGGGACACAAATGAGAGCTTGTGCTGGGCCACGGGACAGGGATGAGTGACAGGAGAGCTGCAGGCACAATTCCACTCTGCTGCCCCATACACAGGGACTGATGGTTCCTCTTGATGCCTTTTGGGGCTACATGAAAATAGAGGGCAGGCAGAGTTAAGGGAATAAAAAGCAGTTCTGTTTGTTGAGGGGCCTCCAGGTACATTCAGGGCAGACAAAGCCCCCCAGGGCCTACACCCAAAATGGACCCCGGGTCAGGGGTTTGCACACTTTGAGCCATGTGCATATTGGGGGTTCATCTCCCAGTTACAGCTTCAGCTAATGAAGTCATTTACCCCAAGTTCTCCCCCCAACCCACTTTTGTTTCCATCTCTGGGGCCTGAGGCAGTGAGGTGTCCTTGATCCCCAGGCCTGGAGAGGAATTGTTGTGTCTGCCCAAAATGGGGCAGCAGCAGCTGACACTGTGTGTGGAGTTTGGAGTCACACACTAAAGAACTGCAGGAGTGCAAATGTATGGAAAATAGAAAAACTCAAATCCTAAAGCATCACTCTGGCAAGATATTCCCTGGAATTTCTGACCATGCACTGCAGGGCTGAGCTGAGGAGGAAAGGCTGGCCCCAGCACAGTGGTTTGTGTGCAAATTAATAAACAGGAGCTCTCTAATGGCAAATACTGGATGGATCCACCTCCCCAGCAGTGCTGAATTTCACCTTTCACAGGTAGAAGAGAATTATCATAAAACTGATCCAGGCAGGCTCTCAGGAGAACAAGCAGTATTCAAATGCAATCAAGGCAATGTGAAATTGAGTCTGTGGCAACTCCTGGCACATCTCATAATGGATTGCTCAAATATGATAACAAGTACACTGATTTTTCTCTCTGAGGCAGATTAAGGCAGTTGCTCTAAAAACACAAGATTAATCTGACTCGTGCTTTGATACTTATTTGTTCCAGCATCGGGTGAAAAAGTTGTGTGTGATAATGCAAAACCATCCAGCTGGGCATTGAGAGCAAAACTGTGCCCACTGAAGCAGTTCCATCCCATAAATGAAAATTAATTAAGCTTAGGCATCATCTTTGATGGGAACAGAATTTGCACCTGTAAATTTAATACTGATAAACTGTGCTATTTTTTTATCAAACACCTCTACAATTATGTTAATCTTTAGTTGACTTGTGGCACCTTAACTTCACATTTCTCACTTACTTTTTGGGCAGGAAAACTTAAATATATTTAAAAATGCATTAAAATAATAGGAATTGAAATTGAATGTTTTTTATCAAATACAAATAAAATACTGGAGATAAGCAGCAGATTTCCTCTCAATTCTCTAGGAATTCCTTTAGATTTAGTCAAGTGAAAGTAAGAATAAATATCAGCAGTATTCACTAGTCCTGGTGTTTTACTGGCAAAATTCTACTGACTTCAAGGTACTTATAAAAACAGAGGAAAAAAAACCAGCAGGCTTTAGTGAGATCATTTTATACATGGATGGACAGATGAAATGAAATTTCCCACCATTAAATGATCTGGGAAATGACAGGAAAGGTTAAAACAAAGCAAGCAATGATTTCTTTTCCTGCCAAGGAGAGTTTTGCTTTCAGGAAGATTGATGCCCAGAGAAGGGGGAGAAGGGAGTGGCTGAAGGAAAGTGAGGAGTTGAGTTTGTGGCTGGAAATTCAGCAGCAGCTGAAGGGGTCAGCAACCTCTTCCCTTCCCAACTCCTTCTCAGGTGGAAACATTTCTGTAGATGCACAATCAGCAGGAGCCCACTCAGCTCTAAAATCGTTAACAAAAGAGGTTATCTCATTAAGGATGGAAACAGGTCATTTGGATACAGAGAGAAAAAAAAGAGCAAAACAAAAGGGAAATGACAAAAGAGAGAGGAAAGATTTAAGAAATGTATTTATTACATTGACTCCAATACAGAATATACAGAGACCCAAATAATCCTAGCCATTAAATCCAGTTTTCCCTCTTCCTCAGCAGCCTCATTCACCTCATCCTAAAGAAGGAGGACAAATTTCCTTTTCAGTTGTGTTCCCAGAACATCCTGACTCTGAACTGCTCCGGGAGGAACAATTTTCTGGATGGCTCCTGAGTGGAGCCACCTCTGTTCATCATTTCTTCCCAAAGGCCACCTCCTGTCTCCAGCCCCATTTTCAGTTTCTCTTTAACAAACCCTGATCTTTGTGAAAAGCACCAATAACGATAACCAAAAGGTTTTCATTAATTATCTCAGTAAGAACTAAAGAAAGAAGAGCAAATATAATATATGAACAGAACATCACCAACAAGGCCTCTCCAACACTGCAATTTTAAACAGGTCTGACAAAATGCCTAAAAAAATTACTTTTAGAATTTATAACGTAGATGGAAAAGCAGGTAAGATCTTCTGTTGCTTTGGTTTTAATATAACATTACTTTCTTCTCTTAAAAGTATTTTGGCAGCACACAGCCACTGCTTTTCAATCATTCTCATAATTTCCCACTATTTTGAGTGTTTGAATAATTTTGAATATTGAATTTTGGAATATTTGCAATTTTGAACACAGAAACTGGGTTCATCTAAAAGTTATAAGCAATGGCTTTTTTTTTTCAGATAATTGATTTAATAACCAAGGATAGATATCACTTGAATTTAGGACTGCAAAAGGGATTTTTCCAGCACCTTGTGCAAAGTGATTTCTGTGTTGGAGAAGATACCTCACATTCTTTTGAAAGGAGAAAAAAAATACATTTAATTTGAGAGCATATAACATCTGATGCCACCCAAAGATAATAACATTCCTTTTTTCTCCCCAGCACTTGATTATTTTTTCCACTAATAAGACTTGGATTAAAAAAAAAAAGATTTAAAAGAAAACCAAGACACATCTTGACGATTCCTCTGATAATGCTAATATGCCCTTTAAAACGGAGTCCAGCTGGGAAATTGAAAGGGTGACAAGTGGAACCAACTTGTATTAGGTTGGCATGAGACCAGTCACTGGCATGGCCTAAATGACAGTGACTGCATCTGGGAAGGGGTTGATAAGGAAATCCTGTTACAGTGCACTGCTAGATTATTATTTTTCCTTCCCCTCCTTAAATTACATCTTACATGATTTTTCTCTCTTTTTTTTTTTTTTTTTTTTTTTTTGTCATTTCTTCATTTTCTGACAGCAAAATGGTTTCATTTGAAACACTTTTGATTAAGCAAAATGCCTCGATGATAGCTCCCAGCACTTTCTTTTAAGTGAGGAAGAAGTCTTATGTAAACTAATCTGATCCCTCAAAGACTTTGGCTGGGCATCCTTCCAGTCAGAAGTTTAAAATTTATGATAGTGGTTTACAAAGTACCTTCCAAGTGAGGGAGAAGAGAGAGCATAAGCTCTTTAGATGACCTTGATCTCTTCAGCTTCACTGGAGGTAATCCCAGGGGAAGGATTCTCCTCCAGCAGCACGGGCTGCAGATGTTTCCAGCAGAAATTCCAGGAGAGAGACACTCATGGAATCCTCTGTGTGTGCAGAGATGCTTGGGAGGCTCCAGGTGGGGAAGGGATCACCCGAGGGTCCCTGAGGGTTAAGGAAAAGATAAAGGAGGAAATTCAGAGGATCTTGTCAAAGCCTTGCCCTCAGCTAATCCACAGCCCTGGGCTACAGCTGGATCTGTCACTGCTGTTCCTCCCTCCCAAACAACAAATCTTCATCTCTAATTAAGCTGTGACTTCACAGGTCTCACCAACCTGGCACGGCTGTCACAACTTTGTCAAGAGAGGTGGAGTGTTTAAAATAATCCTCCTGGCTGCTGACATTTGTGTTTCTGAGGGATAAACACCATCTGACTTCCCCAGGCTTGTTCTGACTCTGAATCACGACCCAGAGCTCAGGGTCCATCACCTGAACATTGATCCAATGAATTTTTAGTTTCTCCCCATTCAATGTGCTGGGCAACATCAAAATTATAAGCAGAAAAGCCAACAGAGAAGAAGCAGGTGAGTCACACAACTCAAATTCCAAATATTGGCGTTTATTTCATCATTAAGGGTGCCTGAATTAACGAGAAGAAAAAATAAAACATAAGATAATCTGAGTTAAAAATGTGGCTGACTTTTCTCCAGGTCTGTGGGTTGCATGCAGGCTCCTCAGGAATTTTTGGAACTGCTAGACAATTTCAGTCAGATCTGTCAGATTAAAAGTATAGAACGTAATTATCTTCTCATTTTAAAAAATTGATTAAAAGGCATATAAGAACACTGCAGAATGTTAATGTAAATGCAGCACGTTGTGCATTAAAAGATGCAGAGCAAGTTTGCTAAAGAGGCTGAAGCATCCCAGAGTCAGAAGGATCTGTAGCCAAAGCTTATCCAGGCTTCAAGATCCTTAAGATCTTGATCTTCAAGAGCCTCAAGATCTGCTCCCTGTCTAATGACATTTTCCTAACTATGTTCTGTAAAAACAGTGCTCCTGCTCCTTAGAGAATCCCAGGATGGTTTGGGTTGGAAGGGACCTCAAAGCCCATCCCAGTTCATCCCATTCCATTCCTGCCATGGGCAGGGACACCTTCCACTGTCCCAGGCTGCTCCAACCTGGCCTTGGACACTTCCAGGGATCCAGGGGCAGTCACAGCTTCTCTGGGAATTCCAGCCCAGCCCCTCCTCATGCTCACAAGGAACACTTCCTTCCCGATATCCCATCTAAACCTGCCTTCCTCCTCCAAACTTTCCTTGCACTGGCTGGATTTTCACAGGAACTCTTGGACTTCTGAGGATTTTAAGAAGTTTCAAAAATATGGGATAAAAATCAAAGGAAAATTCCAAAGCTCCTTTGAAAACATAAATAAAATTGGAACTCCTGTCCTGGAAAACATGCTGCAGTTTCAATACTGCAAGATATTTTAATCTTCCTTTCTATTCTGTTTTTCTGTGTCATGTTGAGTTCACCTTTCAGGAAACTGTGGGTAAAAATAGAGTTCTGTTGTCAGATGGATTCCAGTCATCACAGGACATCAATGCTCCCAAAAAATCCCAGATCCTGTCCAAGCCCTTGGGAAGAATCTGAGGAATGGCCTGAATGGTTCAATATTTTGATTCACTGATATTTTACCGAGCACCTGCTACAATAAGATGCATTTTCCTTTTAAACTGGGCTATATTTCAGCCAGCTTCCAATCCATTTGGCCCTATAACTTCTGTCAGGTGCAAATTAAGGTAAAATATTACCCAGGCTGAACCCAGACTGCATGGCTGCCTCTGACTAATTTTCCAGTATGGTTTTATGCAAATGTGCATCCTAAAGCATTGATTTAGCTAAACATGTGCACAGCCAACATTGCTCCTGGCTCCCCCAATCATTAATTTAATATTCATTTTATATTCCCAGCAAGTAGAGAAGTTATTTTACTTCACTACAGAGATTAAATGACTTAGAAGAATTCAGTAAATTTGTGAAAATGCCAGGAACAGAATCCAGGTTTCCTGCCTAATTCCACAAAACCCATTCTTCCGGGCACCACACGCTGCAGCTGCACAGTGGAAATGCAAAAGTTAATTACTCTCATTTCTTGTCCAATACAATCTATTTACTACTTCTTCAGGATTAAAACTAATGTTTTGTCCTAGTACAAGCCCACTTTTTCTTGATAAATTCAACATTTCAGGTGTTTTGGTTTGTTGATAGAATTTTTATGCAGAACACCACAGCTTAGGTTGAATTTTTAGCCTATAAATGTTGATTATGTTGAGTGAGTTAATTATGAGTCAAGCCTTAAAATAAGGCATTTTATACCTGGACAACAATTAAAATCTGATGTTACACTATTTGTTAGTTTTCAAGTCTTAGGAGATCTCTTCCCTTTCATGCACTCTTTCAGCAGCCTAAGATTTTTACATCTACAAATATTGAAATCACCTCAAAACGTTCTCCCTGTACATGAACTGCTGCTGAAGTTACATTTGTTTTAGTTTTCACTCTGAATAAAGACAAGCCAACCGACTGTGATCTTTTCCTCCTGGTTCATTTGCCACCTGATTTTAAAAGGGACAAGAGCAAACACACAAAGCTGACAAGGAATATGAAGCTTCCTCCCCACTAAACCCGATTAAAGGAAGTCGTCCTGAAGTTAATGTCAATGGAAATATCATGGAAACATGACTGCTTGTGGTATTTCCAATGGAAATACCAAACAAAGAACTGTCCAAATACTACTCCTCCTGTAAATATCATGAGGATATTTGCTGCTCAGCTCAAAGGCAGGAGGATAAAATGGAGAAGAGGAAGAGGAGAGAAAGGAAAGCACAGTGGGGAAAGCCAAGGAGCAGAGCCCTCGTGGAGGATACAGAGCAACAGAAGCAGAGAAAGCTCTCAGTAATATAATCTGAACTTTAAGGGTTGGACAGGATTTAGAACTCTACAGGAAATGAGTGAAAAGGGGGGAAGAACAGAAGATTGAGCTACAAGGCCATCCAGCCTGGTCTGGAACACCTCTGGAGAGCTTTCCAGGCTCCCCATCCCTGGCAGAGCCCAAGGCCAGGTTGGATGAGGCTTGGAGCAGCCTGGGGTGGTGGAAGGTGACCCTGCCCATGGATGAGCTTTAAGGTCTCTTCCCACCAAATAATTCTGGGATTAGAATCAAAGACACTGAGATGAGAAAGGCACTCTGGGAACTGAGGTGAGAATGAGATGGAAGATGCATTTTAAAGCTTTTCAAAAATAATGAAAGTGTACACAGACCCACATTCCCCTTGCCAACACACCTGTACAATCCTTACTTGTGGCACTGATTCAACAAGGAGACACATTTTACTATTTTCATGCACATGTATTTTTAAAGTGTATATAAATACATACATAAAACAATTCTCTTGACAGTATTTTCTTGTCAGTGGAAATACATTGCAACACTTCTCTTGATCCATCCTCCCAGTACATTATTCCAGGAGCCAAAATGTATTAATGAGGAAGAGACTATACAGCCCAAACCCTTGTTGATTTTCTCAGTCCATCCTACACAAGGTAAAATTAGCACTGGGCATCTTTAGATGCATATTTAAAAGTTTCAGTTTTCAGCTTTTGTACAGAAACAACACAAAATTTGAAGAACTGAGGTTATTATTTAATTCCTTTTGACATCAATCTTTCTAGAAGATTGATTCTGTCTTTTTTCCAACACAATTATAAGTATACAAGAAGTCTAGAAAAACTTTTGCAGTGTAAAAATGCCCTGTAGAGTGAGAGGAAATCCCATTCACTCGTGAAAATTATCTGTATTCCACTGCTGTAAAAATAAACTGAGTACTTCCCCAGTTTTGTAGCATGGATTAATAATGCATAAATGTTCACAAATGGTAGAGGAAAGCTTCAGTCATTTCAAAATCCTTCTGATCAGTCAGCATTCCACAAAATGTCATGGGGAAATCATTCCAAATACTGCCAAGGAAGAAGGAACCTTTGGAGAGTACAATGAACACTCTGTTACTGAACAATTATTTATGACTCATATTGAATAGATAAAAAATTATTCATGTTACAATTCCTCCTGGATGCCTCACAGACATCCAAAAAAGTCCTGCATCAAGGCCAGAAAGCCTAAAAGATGATGGAAATAGAAGTGGAAGAAGGAAGCAGAGAGCAGGAACTCACCAAGTGGTTTCACAGAATGTAAAGAACTGAGAGGAGCCACATCTTCAAACTGCCCAGAGAGCTCTGCCTCCCACCTGCTAATACAGGTATAAAGCTAAAAAAAAAAAGTAATATTTAGCTGCCTTGCTTCTTGAAAAAATTAAATCCAAAGTTAATACAATTTACAAGATAAATACGCAGGACAAATTAAGGATGTATACTACATGAGTATGTAATTCAAACTATATATATACAAAACGAATATGCATTGCAAATTAAATACAAATTAAATCAAATCTTATAATTTCCAACCTCACACTTCCAAAATAGATAAGACCTTGTCACCCTTTAAATGCATTCAAGTACATGATACCTTCAAAAGAGTTTTGTTTATCACACCAAGATGAAAAGAAATTTACTTCAATTAGGGGTTTTGGTGGGGTTTTTTTGTAGCTGCACCAACCTGAGCACATAAAGCAGGCAGAAAACAGCTCAGAGATACACAATCACCTTTAGGATTGACTCAGCATAAGCATTTTATTGATCCTCACATTACAAGATCCCATTTAAGGCAGAAGCCATTGCATTTCCAAGCCCAGCCTTTACTGGCTCAATAAACATTTCTATATTTCCACACTCACGTGGCATAAATTAGAGCAGGAGCAGCTTTTCCACACGCCCTGAGGGGACTGAGCCCCATAATCTGCTGATTGAGCTGCCTGCTCCACTGATCCTGCCTGACCTCCCAATAAAGGAGGTGCCTGTGGAGCCCAATAATGGGAATTCCCTTGGGCTGAGGCATCAACACCTCCCTGACCCAAACCTCGATGGTGCAGAGCCCAGTGAACATTTTCCAGGGCATGTTCAGCTGCTGGTTCTCCAGAAGGAGAGGTTTGAGGACATGTTCTAAGAGCCAGGCAAATGCTGGAGAGTTTTCATTTCAGCACAAGGATTTTGGCACTGAAATCCATCTAGAGTGGAGTCCTCTCTTTGATCAAAGAACTCCCAGCCCTTGTTTTGCTCAATACCTGCTCAAACAAATTATTATTATGATGATGATGATGATGATGATTACAAATAGACACAGACATACACAGCCCAGCACTGAATCACACAATCATGGAATTATTAAGGCTGGAAAAAACCTTTAAGATCATCCAGTCCAACCATCAACCGAGTTCCCCAATAAACCACACCCTCAAGTGCCACACCCACAAGTTTTGCTTTGGTACAGCTGAGCTTGAAGAATTTAGAGATCTCAAAGGGTGACATTTTCATCTGAAGGGGACAGGAGCTCTCCTCTAAGCCACATTTCAGCTCTCTCTGTAGGAACTGGCTCGAACAGATGGAATTAGATCAATTTTCCCACTTTCATCAGCACTGTCAAATAAATTCAAGACATGAGTAGTTAATAGAATAAGGAGTTGAGCTGACAGCACATCTGATAAATCAACCAGGTATCAGCAATTTGGCAAAAATAAACAGCTTGGCTGGAATAGTAACAAAGGCAAAAATTGACAAATAGAAGCCTTGAAAAGCATATCTGATTAAAAAATATACACACAGAGGACAAGGAAGATCTGAATATTGCTGTTCAACACTGCAAAGCAAACAACTACCTCAGTTATGAATGTTTTCATTAATTATGACTTTAAAACCTGTGATTCTCAGATTGAGGTTGGAAAAGACCTCCAGGATTATGGAATCCAATTTTATAATCTGAGACTTGAATTGATGCACTCACTGCTTTTGGAAGCATATTTTTGTGTCTGAGAGAGGAAAGGCCAACTCAGAATTTATAAGCCCTGTGCAGTGATAGCTCCTCTTCACCTGATGCCATCCCAAGAATGCCACAGACAAGGGGGAACCAGGATAGTGGTTTTTACTCCAAAAGACAAAAAAAGAGGGGTTGGTTTTCTTTACTGTTGGCTCATTGGGGATTTTATCCCCCTCCCTGTTGAATATGTGGCAGGACAGATTATCCAGAACACTTTGGATAAAATAAATGAATTTTATTTCATTTTTCCACGGCATGCTGTAAAAAGCAGCATTCCAGCCTGGGAGAGCAGGAACTCCTGAGGTGAGGAAGGCACAGAACTGGGGCTGTGGCTCCCCTGGTGATTACAAAGTGAGACCTGAACCTGGAACTCTCCCATAAATGAGCTGTGCTCCATGGCACATTTAAACTTCTCTGGATTTACCCCCTTCATCCCACAACACAACAAATTCCTTGACTGCACAGCACAACAGCAAGTAACACAGGAGGGTCTTGGCACCAACCAAATATTTGGACTTTGAACCAAGATTTTTTCCTCATCCTGCTTAGATCTGGGGTCCTTGAAGAATCAGCACCTACAAGGGAGAGCACACAAAGATATCTTCTGTGTACAGTTTAAAGTACATTGAAGATACCACAAATAAAAAGAAAAATTCAAAAGCTGCACACGACTGACAGTAAAACAGTTTAGCCCAAGAAGGCCTCCTTAAATAGCAAAGGTCTCTGAAGATACATAACATCAATGTATATTCTCCTTGAGGAGCTGTAAACATTTGAGAGCTTCATTCATCCTAAAATTCAAAGCAAAAATCATCAATGAAACAAAAGACAACCAACCTGGCAGCAAACTCCCATTCCTTCAAAAAAAAAATTAGAAATTAAAAACTATTTGGTTTTCCAGCTACAAAATATTCAAAGTTCACAAAAATCCTGTTACTCCTTAACACATCATTTTTCTTCAGACAACTTGGGCACAAAAGCAGCTTGACTTTCTTTGCACCTCCTGATTTAGCACTATTAAACCCAGCAGAGCATTCTCAGCAAACATCCTGCTGACAGTGAACATCTCAGGTCAAACTGAGCCCTTGGGGATCCATCCCACCTTCTCCAGATTTTCTTTTTGACCAAGGCAAAGGATCCTTTTCTTTTGCTCTAACTCACCTGGGACAAACCCCACCTGAATTCAGAAACTGATGGAAGTAAGGATTCCCTTTTCTAGAACTTCCCATTAACAACACAGCAAATGTTTAAACATTTTTATTTTTTGTTTTAAACATTTCACTTTCTAAGCTGGTTGAGGGATATAAAATGTAAACGGGGCTTGCAGTCAGGTATTCCCAGAGTTCACAGATTTGCCTGTCAAGAGCCTGGGTTCAATTTCATCTTGAAATTGATGCTGGCTTTTTTTGTACTAAAAAAAAAGCCTCATATCCTAATACTTCAGGGTTGTTGATGACAAAATAATACAGTAGAAATTTAATAAAGCCCTTTTTCTATAGGATAAAGTCTGTGGAACTGACAAGGTGTACACTATAATTAGCAACCTGCACCTTCATATACTTGTTGCCTGAACAATAAGCTCAAAACCTGAGGTATCTCTCCACATGTCAGCAATCCTTTCACCAGCACAACTTGCATACTGATGAATATTATGTAAATGAATTTACAGATAAAAAGGAAAAATACCTATTCTGATGCAAATCACACTCAGCACATAAGCAGTGGGAGTGACTGAAGCCTAAAAGCCTCTTGTGCTTTTTCACAGCACACAAAAAAAAAAAAAAAATACAGGAAAAAGCTGTCTGGATGTTCTCACTGCTGCTGACATGGAACCACGAGAAATCCAAAATTTAAAAAAAAACAATCCACAACAAACAAAACATTGAGTATTTCCTTTAATTCCTGCCTGTTTAAGGCAGCTGCACCCGAGGTGAGGCTGAGGTTTGGAGGGTTTTAGCTGCTGTGAGCATGACAATGACACTCCTCTGGGCAGCTGGAGTGCTGCTGTGGAGAGCCCAGTGATGCTTTCAGCTTTGATACCACCAGGAACCTTCTCCATCCCTTCCTTCTCGACTTTGCAGGAGTATAGTTATAGAAAAATCTGTAAATCAGGTGGAGGAAAAACACAGCCCCCAAAATGCATCCTCCATACGCTCATTTTAAGTAACAAAAGAAAACCTCAGTAACTAAATCAGTAAATATTACTGAACACACAATTTTGTTAAAGTGGCAACTCAGAAGAAGACAGCAGCAGTAGTAGGGAAGCACCCCAGCATTTCTCTGCTGATGTGAGCTATGCCAAAGCACAGCTGGAGGTATGAACTCCCCAGATATTAAAAAAAAGGTGATTTTTACCACTTTGTACATGCATATTTCCCTTCTAAAAATCCTGGGGCAAAGCAGGAAACCACAGCTCATTCCTCAGGCAAAAGCATCACTTCTGGTCTTAGATACTTTCTCCATCCACATCCAAGTGTCAGAATGAAAACCCAGAGGAAACTTCTGGCAAGTGGGGAGCTGGAAACTTCCAGAGCATCTCTGGGTTGGTGACAGCACCCAGTGCAATGGAACCCCTGAGCAGCTGAAGGGACAAACTCAGGGGGCAGATTTGGTCCCCAGACACACCCTGAGCACTGGCACTGCTCAGCCAACTCCCTCTCCCTGCATCCCAATTCCTCTGGTATTGACTGGTGCCAGGTGATGGAATTCACCACAGGAGGTGCTTGATTCCATTTCTAATTCCCTGTGTACACATAAACTTGCTCCAGCTAATTTAAGTGGGTACATGCCAGCCCAAACTCCTGTGAGGATGTTTCAATTTTAGTCTAATTTAATGGATTATTACATTTTAAGCTGACAATGTTCCTGGCTGATTTACACTAACGTGAAATAAAGTTAGTTTATGCTGCAATAAGAGTGGCTGAGCAGCCGATTGGACCAGCTTAATGAAAGTGATGTAAATTACACCTTCATTTAAAGAGGTACAGTAATGCATATTAACAAGCCCTGAGTGATGCTTTGAATATGAAGAGAACAAGGATGACTGTAAAGAGCTGCAGACATTGCTGGATTGCTCATCTCAGCCTCCCAAAGCTCAGCTCTGAAGGACTCAGCACTGAATCTGGCCTGGGAGTGGTCAAGGAGGATAAAAGCAGCATAAGGAACAAAGTAATTAATCTTATTTTCTATGTGGATTGCCTTGAAATTATGTAAATTGAAAGACTCAGCATTTCTCCAAAGTTACATAAAAAAGGGGAAGGGCACACACATGAGATTACATGTATTCAATCCACTGTGATGGAGGAGGTTGGCAAATTCATCACTGAGAACTTGATTCTAGTGCTTTAGAAGTTTAATCTTCAATACCATCAATTTTGTACTAAAAAGCAATTAAAGAATCCAAGCAAAAAGTCACTGAGGTCATGAGTTTACTCTGTGTTAAAGTTACTAAATTCTGTCTTCTGTTGCTTGTTATTTGGATAAATGCAAAGTGCACAACTGTAAAGTGGGGCTGGTAGTTACACTTCCAAAGAAAACCAAATATTAACTACTCTGGCTCAGTTTACTTAACTTATGTTGCATTTCAAACAGGAGAAGTTGGTTATTAGGCACTTCAAGAACTTTTATGTCCCCCAAGATTTAGTTCATTGTGCTGAAATAGAGTGCAAATAAAATATAATAAGGAGAAAATGATGGTATAAAACACTGTGTTGTAGTGGGGAGAAGGAAGCCCAGCCTTATCTTTCTTCTGCAATGCATGCTCCATTCTCTTCTTGAAATGGGCTCATATATAACTTTAAGAGTTTGGAAATAAAGCTTTCCATTTTACAATCTGTTTAATGTCAGCTGCTCACTATTTCATGGTGGCCACTGTGACAGTCTCATTCTGCAGGACAAGATACTCCCACTCCACCTGTGAACTCAGCCCAAGGTGCTGAGTGAGGCTGACCTTAAACTTTGAGATTTAACACTCTTCATACTCTTTGACTTTAAATTAATACAACTTTTTAAAAACAAACCAAACAAAAAATGCAAACAAGCTTATTCTTCCTTTCCATGGACATGCAGCAAGTTCTCCTTCTTGTTCTTGCTCTCTCAAATGTGGGCAAAATTGTAGACACAGGGTATGACATTTTCATCCTGCACTGCTAAGGGCAGGCCCCTTAAGGCTATGAGAAATAACTAATTAAAATAGATGAAGACTTACCCCTAGGTCCAGGCCTCTTTAAAAAAAAAAAAAAAAGTCACTATTTTATTATATCCATGACTCCCAGAAGAGCTGAACTGCATTAAATTACAATTTTATTAAGTTAAACAATTAATATATGCAGAAAAGTGAGTTTGAGAGAACAAATATCACAGCAAACTGCAGCCATCCTGTCTCTTTGCTGAAGCCTCCCACTGCTGCACTGCACTAATCCAGGTTTATTGCTGCTTTGCATCAGCAGAGCAGCACAAATTAGCCAGGGCACACCAATGACTGTGGCCCAGCAAAATGTTCCTGGGGTTTCTTAACCTCTTTTGGTGCCTGAAGAAGGGAGCACAAAACTCAGCAGTGGCTTCACTGAACAGACAACAATTTGCACTAAAACTAGGTAACCCAGCAGGCAGAGCTGATTAACCCAAATTCTTCAGCACTCTCAGCCCAGGTGTTACCACAGACAATTCTGTTCATGCTTTATCAGGGCTTTTTTTTTTCCTAATTCCCTCGTTCTAACTTGGCAAATGATCACTGCTGACTCCTAGCATTGCAGGGCATGCTGAAATCCAGACCACCTGTATTCCACATAGCCTCCAACATCCCATAATAGCTCAGACAGCAGAAATAACCAGGAATGACTGCTCTCCAAAGGGAGGATGGTTTGCCAGCAATAAACCCCAGCAGGTTCTTTTGCAATGCAGTTCCCCATTAGCACCTACATGGGGAGCCCTCAACGGGCTCAGAAGCCAAACACTTCAGCACTGAGTTCCCACATAAAATCTGTCCCAGTTCAGGCAGAAATAAAGCTCTGATTCTCTTGGAGAAGTTGAAGGGACAAAAGCAAAGAACACTGAGCATGCAGGAGGGTGTTGTGCCCACGAGTCACAGCCACACTGAGCCCATCCAAACAGCTCTGACACCCTCACAGGGCAAAGCACAAAGAGCCACTTGTCCCTAAAAACAAGAAGTCAGAAATTAAAACCCCTTGCCCTTCAGAAGAAAATGTGAGAAAATGAAAGTCCCTTCCCTTTAAAAGAAAGCATGAGAAATGGAGCCCCAAATGCTCTGAGTGTCCCTTTCAGGTGCTACTTTTAAACCACTGACTCACCTAAGAAGGTGTGATCTGCAAAACCTGTAACAACTTGGAAATGAAGTTATGGCAGACTGCTTTGGGAAAAACATATCCTCACCACACTCCAAATTTGATTTGTCATATAAAGGGCTGCTCCTATACAGATGTTGTCCAAGCCTCTCTGACAAGGAAGAACTCCTGCAGAGAGCCTTCCAAGGAGCCCTGTGTAGCTGAAGTAAAAAGTAGACCACCTCTGTGGCTAATTAGGCAGCCACATTAATGAAGATACTCATTAATGAAGGCAGGATCTAATGGTTAAGTCATCTGGGGAGCCTTCCCAGCCCTTACAAGAATCCCATCTCCTCCTGAGGAAGTCAGTCCCTGGGCAGCAGCATTGGGAGGGGATGGGAAGGGCACAAGTCCCAGGTCACCCACCAGAGCCCCAGGCAGAGAACAGAAATGGAATTAACTTCAGACCTCCTGTCTCACTTTCCACCTACCCACTCCAAGACCTCAGAATTTCACCCAGAAAATGCTGCCTGACAACAGAGGCCTGGACAGAAGCTTTGTGTTTGCAAAATGCGCACAGTACCACATTTACACCATCATTTTTGGTTTTTTGCTAAATTGTTGAGGCCAATAAAGTTCAGTCTGAGATTATTTCTTTTGGCTCTTCAGCTTCAGCTATATTTGGGAGCTGCTTATTTGTTATTTCTTAGACGACAAACTTTTTGAGGAGCAAAACAATTAGGGCAGAAGGTAAATCATCTTCTTAGCATATTCTAGGAGAAAACTTAAAGCCTGCTCCTGTTGAAGAGCTGACACACTCCACAGTTTAATCTTGAAACAGATCCAGGGAGGTAAAAGAGCATCAGAAGTTCAAGGGCTTGAGCTGTAGCCAAGAAAAAGGCAAGTTAGCCAAGGTGCTCTACAAGCACAGGCACAGGCTGTGCATAAAAGCTGTGTCTGTCCTTTTTATCCAAGGGGAGGTGAGGAAAAGCAGCACAAATCCCATCAGCTCTGTGCCTCAGTTTAGGCACAGCAGAGCTTTAAACATCATGTGGCAAAAGCAATAAATTGATGTCTTCTTAACGAGGTCTGGTTTGAGATGTTTGAGTATTTTACATACATACAACATTGAACGTAAAATAACTCAACACATTGTAATTTCATTAGAGTATAATGTTGTAATGACATTATTGTCATTACAAATGCAGCATTATTGACACCATAAATGTAAATAAATAATCAGGGCAGAAGATAAAACAGTGAAGTGGGAAAAACCAGCCACATTTTATAGAAATTGTTTACATTTGGGAACCATTGGGAGGTGTGGGAAGTCTAGTTCTGAGCCTTCCCAAAACTCCAGCACCTGTCAAGATGTATTTATACACAGCTGTCAGTAGGATGATTTAGGCCATGTTTGTATCAGAATATCCTCAGGAATTGCAGGAGCTGAGTCAGTTCCCAGCTGCAGGGGGACTGACCTCTCTCTTGGATTGCTACCACAGGAGAGGAAGGAAAACCACAGCTGGAAATGATGAGGTTTGTTCTAGAGTTGGCAATGAAATAATGAGAAAACTGCAAGTGGTGTCACTTTGGGGCCAAGGTATGGTCAGGGACTGGAGCAGGATGAGACACTGAAAATCACCAGAGTAGCTGTGAAATACCACAGACAGCCCCTCTCTAAAGTGGCTTCTTCACTTTCCTTAGCAAGTGGTTTCACTTCTGTCAACAGAACACAAAAACCTCTAAAATCTTCACTTCCTCACTTTGCACAACCCAGGATTCCTTCAGTGCCCTGCAGCAGAGAAATGGTGAAGACTACAAGCACTGCCTTTGTAAAACACCAGTGCTGTCAATTCTCCCAGCTACGTGACTCCTGTTCCCATTTTGTTCTAGAAAAATCATGCAGCATCACAGAGCCCTGCTGAATCTAGTCAAGTTCTGGAGTAAAAACTCTGAATTTCATTTGAACTGTCCATTCTTGTGAGCTGCCAAAGACTCAGTAACATAGATAGAGATTTCTTTTGGTAGGAACAAAAAATAGAAAAAGCTTAGAAAAACAATTAAAAGAAAATCTGACTACTTTTTATATAAAAGATCTAGGAAATATTTTAGAGAGCAGCACATGAGACTTAAAAATTTCTATTCAGAGGCATGCAAGTGCATATAAAAAGAATCACACATTGATTGGCCTTTTGTTTATCAAAACAAGTTTGGAGCAAGCCTTAAAAATATTTTACAACCACATATTTAGAAATAAGCTCCTCATGCAGCTACAAAAGATTATGGTGCATGGCCAGTTTAAAAATATAGGAACTCTCTGTTGAAAAAAAATAAAAATCTCAGCTGTTATTTAGGATGTCAGGCATTACCCAAATGAATTTCAATGGGAAAAAGATGAAGATCAGCAACATTGTTAAAGATAAAACCAGAGCATGGTAATGGATAAATAGGGTATCTTGGGGCTTTTTTGTTGTTTCCTAGGTTTAGCTTATTTGGAATAGCTGTGCAGTTGGTTTCAATTAATTCTCATCTGCTCCAAAAGAAATCTTTGATCTTAAAGGAGTCCTTCTAGTCCAAGTTAAAGAAAGAAGAAAACAAAGAGCATGAAATCCTGATGTGTCTTGTTAGCAGCACGTGAGGGGTGTGAAATCCTCAGCTGGGATCACACAGCTGGGCTGTCCAAACACGGATCCCAGTGGGAATTATGGGCACAACATCCAGAGCCACAGCCCAGCCCTTGGTCAAGAGCTTCAATCTCCCCATCTTCCACAAGGCTGAGCTGGCTGCCAGGCCAGGGCTGGAATTTGGGGCTCTGGGAATGTATCGTGCATTGTTATAATTAAATTTTCTGGTGTGATTTTATCCAGCAAGTGTTACTGTTCATTCCTTCACCTTGGAAAAGAACAGGATCAAAATGGCTGGACAAAGAAGAGTTCCAGGGTGAGTGGATGGGACCTGCTCCACTCTGAAACAGGATTTCCCCATAATTTAAATCAACAGAGTCCCAATTATCCTTTTAATTGTCAGGACTCTCCTGGTTCAAACCCCACACGACAAAACCCTTTTTTTCCTTCAATCCCCATCCCTTCCTCACACAGATCTTCCTCCAAAGCAGTAGAACAAATGATGTGTAGGGTTGGATGAGCTCTTCAGGTATTTGTAGTTCCCTGACAAACAACAAAGCTGGAAAAATCTGTCAAAGGAGCATATTTGGTCCAGGCAATCACTTATAAACCATTTTCTGCTTTAAAGTCTCTTCTATTGCTAAGAGATGTTGTGCAAATGAAACAGCCTCAGCTCTCAGACTGGCTGTTTTATTTCCAGCCTGAGATTTCCTGGGCACAGATAGATGCAGAAGAGAGCACAGCTGCTCTGGGTCATGCAGGAAACCCAGAGCTTTGGAGATGCACTGGATTTGCTGTAAATGCACAAATTAACCCTAAATCTCAGGCTTTTGGAGCAGCCAGGGCTGCTGTGGCTCTGGCAGACACCCTGGCAAACACTTCCAAGGTTTGTGGAGCTGAACAGGTCACTGTCACTCCCTGCAGAGGAGCCCTGAGCGATCACACTGTTCCACATCCAACACCCAAACACACAGCACCCTCAGAGTCTCCATCTGAACAACAAGAATGGCTCCTCAGGGCATCTTTGAACAGCATTCAGATGAAAAGGATTGAAAAAAAAAACCAACCTTCTAAGGGTAAAGCAAAGCCAGGAACAGCAGTTACACAATAATCCAGTTCAAGTGATGGATAGAAGCTGAATGCAAGCCCGAGCTGTGATAGTAAAGATGGATCAAACAAGAGCTGGAAGATTTCTTTTCAAAACAGGAGGGCTCCTCTTTGGTTTGTCTCCCCTGCATTTATTTGGATGGCAACAGGAGCAGGAAAATACACTCACACTATTTTTAAAATGAGAAATAACAGTCAAAAAAAAAAGGATGAATAGTTTGGCATAACTGCAGGATGCCAGCCCTCATGAACCTGTTCCATCAGTGGTTTATATTGCAAGGAATAAAAAATGTGCTAAGGAGAAGCTAAAATCAATGGGTCATACCCCCAAAAATGCATTTATGGAATATTGGAGAACTAAAAAAAGTTGAAAAAAATCTCACCCATCAGAAAACTGTGAGATGGAAAATCAAAGTCTGCTTTTAGCTGTGCTCCTCCAAGGCCTTCAGGATTGGTCCTTTTTAGAACACATTGCTTTGCTTGCAGAGCCTCAGAGAGGAGACAGATGATGCAGCTAGTACTCTTCAGCACCACTCTGGCTCTTTTCTTTTTCAGGAATTCTTGGTGATCTGTCCAGGCTCTTGACCACAGGCTCTCCAGGAGTTCCCCCAGCTGGCACTAGATGGGGTCTGATGTTCAGCATCTTTTGTTCACAGACGGATTCGTTCTTTTGGGGAATGGAGAGTCAGTAACAAGATTTCAGCCCAATTGAAACAGTTAGGACAGCTTATTTCAGAAAAAAAAAAAACAAAAAACCCCAGAGCCAGAACTCTGCATTGCCACATTTCCCTAAATATTCATTAGATCATAGTCACTCTGTCCTAAAGTGGGTGTGGTAATCTCAGGTAGGTGACTTAGAAATGCAAGAAGGGAGATCACAGACTCTTCCCCTCACACCTCCCCATCCTCTGGAAAGTTTCCCGACCAAAATAACCACCACTATTTTCCAAAATCTGAAGGAATAAAAGAGTATGGTTACAAGTTTTGCCTCAAATTTTTATAATTATGATGATGATCTGAAAATTACTAAGAAAAAGCAACCATTGCTATAAATCTCCTGGCCTTGAAAAGAAACTGCTACAGAGAACAACACAGAGGCAAACACAAACAGTGAAGCTTTAACACAAAAGAAGCAGCTGAAGAATTTTGCTAAATATTAATGTCACTTTTCAGTCCCCAATTCTCTTCCTTAGGTCTTTGTACCACCTACAAAAAGAGCCCCAAAAAATCAGCCCCATACAGAAAACCACATTTCTTCCCTTACCTTCCCAGTCTCTTCAGATCTGTTTGAAGCAGAAAAAAAAGAAACCTGTCATTACTTTGAGATCACTTACCTGTCACTGGAAACTCAAGGAGTGAGTTTTTAAAACAGTTTTAGTTCTTCTTAGTCATCTGTTCGTGGAAATTTAAATTTCATTGTAGTAAAAAACTTCCATCTGAACTTTTTGACTAACAATTTTCTCTTTCAAAAAACTTAAAGAGAGAGGAAAGTTTCCTTTGATTATTTTTTTAGAAGTTCATTTGCAAGCATTCTTTCTTTTTGAACAAGAAAAACCTAAAGTTTCCATGACTGCCAGGCCATTTTAATGAGTTAAAGAAAGAGTTTTCTTATAAATTATTCATTTCTTTCCTCTCCTATTTTTTAGTTTCTTTTCTCCTCACTGTATTATATCACTATTCCATATCCTCGGCAACAAAATCCTTAATTCAAAATAACCACATTTGACTTTTTGACTATAAAAGTACAATAAACCAAGTGATGTACAGAAAACCCCCTGCAATTCCAATGCATTGGATACAATTTTATTCTTTTTAATTTCTTTTTTTTTTCCTTTTGGTGGGAGGATAGAGTAAAAAGCCTGAAGAGGGAAGAATCTAAGACTGATGAAGGTTCAAGAAATGCCCAATAGCTTTATCTTGTCTGCAGCACTCTTTCAAGTACAATATCCAATATTTTCAAAAACCATAAAGGACCTGGCCAGGATAGGAAGAAAACTCCCTGAATCTATCTAATGGTCTGTTTGTATCCTGAAACAGGAGAAATAATAGCCTGGTAATTCCATCCCAGGGAAACAGCAGACTCCAATCTTCCACTCCTGACAAATGGATTTATCCCAGCACTGATTTAGAGCTTTATTGGGACAAACAGATATGAAGCATTTTAACCAACAACAAACGACTCCATTGCTTGTGGCTGAGTGGAAGAGACTCAAAAACGTTTCCTTCATGATCCAGTGATTAGAGAGACAGTCACAGACTGTGAAGATTTAACACAGAAGCAGCAGCTGAACAGTTTTGGTAAATTTTAACAGCACTTATCAGTCCTGAAAAACACACCTATCAAATACACACTGTACTGATTATACCTTACAGGAAAGTGATCTCACAACTCCCAGGAGATCCTGAGCTGAATCACAAACTTATCTTGGTTCCTTGAAATAATCAGAAGGTGCCTAAAGCTAATAATTAGTACTTAGACTACAGTATCTTCTCTCCCACTATGAAGATTATTGTGTCCTGGGTTTTTTTCTGGGGATTTGTACTCATTTATATTCCAGGACTCACCTCTTGTGAGAAACAACCCCAGCAGAGTAGAGGCTACACATTGAGAAGGGTCTTAGAATGTCACTACTGATCTATGTAGGAACTAAGAGCCACAAATGCCAAAAGGTCAGAAAAAAGGGGGAAAAAAATCTTGGACATGTTCCTGAAGGGAGGAAAAGAGATAACCAATAAAAGTGTCAAATCTTGTAAATCAATTTATTATGATGGTCCCTGAGGCTGAAGGATGGAGCATGAAAAGGAAACAAGCAGCTGAAGTTCCAAAGAGGTCACTCATCATATATTAAACATCAGGGCAATGGAGTGATAAAACTTACACAAAGAGTCAAAAAAGATGCACAAAACCCCCACCAGAACATAATTATGGCAAACTGCACATGAACCAATGTCCTATGAGGAGCAGTTTCATTCATTGTTGGGTTACCACAAACATCTGTATCTGAAACAAGTCACCACAGGAGCCCCCCTTAAAATAAAAAGGTCAGATTTATCCCAGTACTACTACCCTGAAGTAGTTCAAACACCAAGGAGTTAAGAACTCTGTCCTGTGCAAATAAAAACTCCACTTCTATGCCCAAACAGAGAATAAATGTACTTCTATGAAATGGATTGAATTTCTTTTGATTGCTCAACAGTTGAGTTTTTCTTTTCTTCTCTGTTCTCTGAACATCTTTTTAAGAACTGGACAAAGATCTTCCCTTAAATTTTGCACGACATCTACAATCCCTGCTTCTTCACATGCAATTTCCCAGTTTGCTAATAAGTGCCCAAACACCTCTTTGAGATGATCTCCTACAGTCAGACAATCAGAGCTGTTCCAGTTTCTCTGAGCTTCACAGAGCTCCTCTATTTAATTAACTTCAAGTGCTGTATCCTCCAAGGAAGCAGAGGGAGAGTTTATTAGGAGGTGTGGTATAAATTACACAGTAATTTGAACAGAGTGGAAATCCAAGACAAGTCTGAGTGCAAGAAATCTCTCTGTAACACACCTACTCCCTGAGAGGCCAAAGGGCAGAACTGGGTTTGCAGCTCTTATTTAAGCCCCCGAGGAAGTGTGATGCCTCAGCATCTCCAGCAATTTGATCCATTAGGAATGCATGCCAAGCTGAACTCCCAAAGGCTTTGCACAGATTTTTAGAGTTTAAATCAAAATCACCATCCAAAAAAACCACTAAAAAAACCCACCCACATTCTCACTCGTTGCCTAGGTGAGAAATTCACTAAGTCTCCCCTTTTGCCTGGAAGATTTTAAAGTTGCATCTGAAAGGATCCAACCCTGAGGAGCAGATGAATAAATCCCAGCTCTCTAATTAAGCAGAGGGGCTCTTAACACCCTGGAGACCCCAAATGTTCCAAGCACAGCTACCAGACAAGAGCAGAGTGGATTGGCTTTAAATGATTGCCAGACTATCAGATAATGGCTCAACAATTAAAACGACTCTCCAGGGAAGGGAAAACAGGGCAAAACAATCTTCCTCCAGAGCATTCCAGACCACATCGTTCCCTGCTGCTGCTGCTGCTGACACCCAATCAGCAGATGAGGAGGATGAAGGGGAAGGCAAATCACGTCAAATTAATGTGCCAGAAGGACAGAGTGCAAAAATCCCAATTCTTTTTGAAAGCAAGGACTAAAGCTGTGCCTTAACCACCAGACTATCAGTAATTTGCTCCTTTGGGGGGTGGGACTTTCTACTCAGGATGGAGAGTGTAGGAGTCCAAGGCCAGGTTGGACAGGGCTTTGGAGCAAACTGGGCTAGTGCAAGGTGTGAAGGTGGAATGGGATGAACTTTAAAGTCTCTTCCATCCCAAACCATTCCAGGATTCTATGATCAACACTGGCAATAAAAAGCAGGTTTCAAGGCATCTCCTTCAACCCTAATTTTAAAAGCAAGCTCTGTTCAATACTTTCAGAAATTATGCAAGCAGAGGGAACAAGTAACACACACCGAGCCAAGGTGACATCCTGAACAGCCATGAAAAGCAACACCATCAAATCCACAGACACAAATTATTCTTTCAGCAATCAGTTAAGTAGAAATACAAAAAGTTTTGCAACATAATATGGCTACATTCTGGTGCATTCATGAATCCTATCAGCTTCCCTTTTATTAATAAGATTCATTTTAACTGTTGGTATTAACATGACAACAAAATGTAAATGATTTGGGAAGTCTTTCTCAATTGCTATATAATGATAAAGGGGAAAAACCTCTCTTGTATCAAGTTCATTATTAAAAAGGATAAGTAAATAAATCTATAAAATATTCTGTTAGTTGCTGGGAAACCTCATTGTTGATATGACAACCATGGCACAGAAAACCAGATTACAGCTTCCTTCAGATCTGTGGGGATTCTACATTTTCATTAAGGAAAGTTGCTTCTATCTGCTATGCTATAGTGACACCTACAGAAAAAAAACCCCAAAAACATTTAAAATGGGGGCCATGGACAGGAATTTGATAAGAGATCATTTTTAAGTGCTGCATAACCACACTTGTGTGTATATGCAATAAGTATTGTTTGAAATCCAGCACGGAGGCTCTGCAATTCCACCTGCCCGTCCAATTTATAAAGGTTTTCATGTCAGCACATCATGCCAACAGCAAGTTCCCAAGCAAAGTTGGTTATTAAAACTGCTGAGTCCATGCTGCTAACATGCCTTCAGAGACAGGGAGTTTTACAGTTTTCAAAGGCTCAGCACTTTTTTCCCCTGTGGTGCTGCTGAATTTACAAAAAAGGAGCATCTCCAGAATCTCCTGTTGATTGTGCATTGTTGCACTAATGTAGTGCAATCTTGTCATGCAAGTTTGTTTTCTCCTGAAAATGCACTCAAAACTTTGCTTTTGCAGAAGGAAGAAATATTTCTTTTTTCTAGACCTCCCTTCCTCAAAATTAAATGCTCTGGGAAGTTCTGACACAGCTTTCATGGTTGACAACACCTTCAACATGAGAAACCATTTGCAGAACTCCCATTCATTCAATATTATATTCTTGAATCCTCAATAATATTTCCATTTCCTTTTCCATTTTCCTTTTCAACCAAGCAATGGCAGAACAACCTCCTCTTTTTTTCCTGTCCTCTTCCTTTAACACTTTCAGGTATTGCAGTAGAGGAAGAGTTTAATGACATTAAAGGCTTCATTGAAGGAACCTCTTTCTTCAAAGGAATGAACAGAAAATCTTGAGTCACTTAAGAAAAAGCTTTCATTACATTTCCCCATATGAAATTACAATTAATATTGCAATTCATACTTTGTTTTCAGTCAGTAACAGCTCCAAAACCAGAGGGGAAAGACTCTGTAAGGTTTCTCCTCCACCACGTTCAACATCCAGATAAAATTAGGAGCAAACACCTAAAACCTGGACTTGGACCTAAATAGGACACAACAAACAGCTCCTGGAGTTGCCTTTATTTACTCCTTTCCATTTAACCTGTTGCTTTAGGATAAAATTTTCTCAACTAACATGAGCTCAAGGTGTGTCTGCCCCAGACACATTTGTTTGCTAAACTGTACAGATGACATTTATTTGCACAGATCAGCCACTCTCACCACTCTGAGCACATCATAAGGACTCTAAGCAGGGCTTGACACCAGCCTGAGGAACTGCCACCATTCCAGGCTGAGGCAAAAAGCCTCTGTAGAGTTCCCTCTGAATCTCTAAATAAACATAAGTAGTCACCAGAAAAAGTTACCAGCCATAAAACACTGTTTTATTACTCCCTGCACTTAAATGTTTATTCAAACTCACAGATGGTTCTTTCTAAATCAAATGAGAAATGGAGAAAGACAACGAAGCAGAAATATTGTGGCCACCCCAGGAAGAGAGAAGGGTTAGTTCTCACCTCACTCCCTACACAAACTGAGCTGGAGAAGCTGGAACAAATAAGGAAAATGCACAGGTATTTTGGACAGACACAGACACCTCCCCTGAAGGAAAGGCAACATTTTTTTGCTGTCACAGCAAGAGTTAAACCCAACTCCATTACGTCTTCCTTAGAAAGCTCCTCACATTCCACCTCCCTTAAATTGCTCCCTGACTTAAGTAATCATCTCCTTCAGGCCCTTAAGCAACGACTGGAGCTGGGTGAGTGAAAACCAAATTTCATCAGCAGCAGCTGAGGTAGCACAGGAGCAGCAGAGGTGTTCCTGGCAGTGTATAAAACATTGGCAGTTTAGAAAGGAAGGAGCCCTTTCCCATCTGACAGGTTTTTAATATTTCCACTCAGAGTGTCTGAGGGCTGCCCCAGGCAGCCCAAAGTTTGCTGCACGACATCATTCATTCCAACAATTCCATCAGACACGGGAAGCAAAAATAAAACACATTAAAAAACTATCAAGCCAGGCAAACTTGTGCTCCTGGGGGAATCCAAATCCACATTCCCTCCTTGTGAGAGCTCTCACTGAGTGCTATCACTGCTGAACATGCAGCCAAGTGGCCAAATAAAATCATGGAGGTGGATGTGTCCAAAAAATTTAAGCACTGATGGCCTGAGCTGTCCATCAGACATCATCCAGTGTTTTTTCACTGGATTTTTTATTTGTTTCAGCATCTGAAGAGCTGTGGCTGATTTTCCATCGGGTAACAGGGCTGTCTGGAGGCCCCTCTGTGGCTCCCCCATCACTGATGTGCTCCTGCTGCAGCTTCCATTATTTTTCCAACTTTTTACCTGTGTCCCAGGTGCCTCATGCTGCTGAAGAGGCAGGCACAGGTTTTGTTCTCTCTCATCCTTCTCTGTAGTCAGGAGAGAGTTTGTGCATTATTCTCAAGCAGCAGTGGTGAAATAAAAAGTGGAAAATTTCTTCCCAGATATCTGACTTTCGGAGCACATTTTAAATTGATCATATTTGGGTGATTTTAAGGCAGTTTTGCAGGTTACACCCAGGAAATCAGAACTCACAGAGCATTGCTCAGGCCTCTGTCTTTGCTGTAAAATGAGCTTTACCCTTTGATTGACTTCCTTTTGCTCTTTGTTTTGAGGCTTTGGACTGTGGATGCTGGAAAGGGCTGGATTGAGGCTCAAAAAGCATTTGGACAATGCTCTCAGGTTCAGGATTCTCTGGATTCTCAGGATTTTTGGGGCTGTCCTGGGCAGGTTCAGGAGCTTGACTCAATGATCCTGTGAGTCCCTTCCAACTCAGGATATTCCATGAGTTTTTCAGGAACTTTCAGGTTTCACTGGCTGTCTGTGGGGAATTTTTGTGTCTGAGCAGAATTTCAACCAGTCCCTGTTCTTTTTCATCATTCAAGATAAGAATAGATTTATTTAATTCAGGTCGTGTTCCTTCCTTTTATTTCATTTTCTTTTCACAAAACAGAGTCTCAGCTTCCATCTCAACACTCAAAACACACCGTGAAAATGTGCATCACTGATCTAAAGAAATGCACATGCAAATTCCCCTTCTGTAATTAATTAAACACCCCCAAACATAATCTCATTGGATCCAGGAAAGTCCAAGCATAGATTTTCACCTCTGCTTTAGCTGCTACCTGGACATAAACACAACATCAACCACTTCAACAAGGCATGGGGTAAGAGAGTAGAATTTAGATTTCTGCTTAAACAGCACCTTTAAAGTTTCATTTGTTCAATTTCCTCAGACACCTCACTACATTTCAGCTATTAAAACTGAATATAAAGTGTTTACAAAAGCCTCACTCTGAAATCCCCCCCTTTTGTCCTATACACAGAGGCACAGTCACAGAGAAAAGAGAATTTGTGCACAATATCAGGTTAGGCACAGAACACACCACCCAGAGAATTAATTCAGTGTTACACACTGGCCACAAATCTCAGCTTTCAGAAGGCAAATGCCACCCACACCTCCACAGGGCAGATCAGAACCCTGACAGATGTGCTTGGCCATGAAAGAAATCCAAAAAATTCCATCTAAGGAATATTTTTTGGCCAGCAGAGCAGCAGGTAAGTCAGAGGAGTTGTGTGGCCAAGCAGGAGCTGATAAAGAAGGATATTCCATGGAATAATGACCCATCCTACCTGTCTGTGCTATCCCAGCACCTCCCTCCATCCCCTGCCCTACAACCACCTCAGCCCAGCCCTGAGCAGGCAGAAGTTTTGGAATCTGATGAAAAAGAGGCAGAGCAGAACCTCCTCAGCATCCCTGGCCTGGGATGTTCACTGAACAAAGGGGAAAAAAATGTAAATACCTGAGCTGGAGATCAGAGGACCAGGACCACATTACAGGGGACAAACACCCCCTCCCAACCCCCCCACCAAAATGAAATTTGAGGCAGTAAAATCATTTTGGTCTGGATTATTAAATCAAGAAAACATTGCTGCTACCATTCCCAGGAGCTAAGGGCTGTTTCATTTTACTGTCTAAAAGAGCAGTCAGCCAGTCAGGTTACTTCACTTTTCATTCTGCATGCACTGGGACACAACTTCACCTTCACAGGACAATGACAGCAAACACCACACCATGAAAAGCAATTCTCTGAGCTCAGGGTTCATCCCACAGACTGAAACTCCTACCAAGAAAATATCAGGATTCAGTGACTCCAAGTGTCTGAATTAAGCACCCAGCTGTTGTGGTGGGCCCAAGATCCTGAGGCAGTCCAAAGGAATCATCCTCCACAGACAAATGAGTGCTCTCAAGATTAAAACAAAAAGCCACAGAATAAAATTGCTCACAGGTGGCCAGCAGCAAGCTGGATATAAATTGGATTACAGGATTGTCAAATGCAATATCAACTGTTCTCTAGCAAAGAAGGCCCTCCCCACTCTTCTGTGTGCTCAGGAAACTACAGAAATCACATCCCTGAAAAAAAATACACAAATTCTTTATAATTTATTGAATAGCTTTAGATTTGTAACATAATACAGCACTCAGAAAGCAATGGAAGATAAATCACTCTTTTAGCTCAGACACAGAGTGTTTCCAGTTACTCAACTACTGCTCAAAGAAATGATTTACTCTTGCAGAAAGCTGAACACTGGACAGCAAGAAAATCATTTAGCTTCCATTTACTAACTTAAAGTTCTGCCACATGTTGCAGAAGACCATTCTGCTGCTCATTTTCTTAATTTTAGATGAATTTCAGCTTCAGTGCCTGCCTTAAAACCCCAGTATTTAAAACAACTTATTTGAATGTTCTGTGCAAGCATTAAGCTTTATTGGAGGAATAAGAAACTACACAGCAAATTTCCCCCCAAATTTACCAACTTCTGCTGAGGAGAGTTGCATTCTTCCTTTCTCTTTCTCAAACTGTGCCTTTCTGGATGCTCTGCAGTCTCATTTTCAGCATCTTTGATCAAAAGCACCCAGATGTTTCCTTCAGGCTCTGCCAAGTGCCAGATTTCACATTTTTGTGAAGTCACAGAAGTTCTGAAACAAAGGAGGAATTTTATGAGCATTTTACAGTCAGTCTTCAAGGAATCTCAGAAGTCATTTGCTTCATCACATGGACTGGCTGCATTAAACCTCAACTAAATTTAATTACATTACTAAACAATGGAGCTACCAAAGCTTTTACAGCAAACACAGCTGGAGCCATAAAAAGGTGAATTAGTCACATCTTATCCTAAGGACCAAAGGGGATCTCCTGCCAGACTCTATCTTTGATCAGCTTAGCAAAGTTTTAATGGGAGCTTTTAATTGCTGCCTCTCATTTGATACAATGACTTGAAAGAAAAGCACTGACGGAGAGAGAAGAAAAACTAAAAACCTTAAATTTTAAACCTTTTAAACTAGAAATGCTGGTTAGAAATAAATACATTTCTGCTGGTCAAATTAAAATCAAAGTTAATCTGGGAGTGGGACAAAGTTTCCAGCTTGACTCTTAGAGCAGCAAGGTTAGGGAAGCACCTCCCAAACGTTGTACAAATGGCAAAAAGAAATTAAAAAACAAAACAAAACAAACCCCAAACAAACAAACAAAAAAACCCCCCATGTGCTGCCTCCAAATTAAAGCTTTTCACGGAGAATTTCCTTCCCAAAGAGGAGAGAATTTGAATTCTCCTCCCACCATCCCATCACCCATGCACAAGGTGACCTAACTCTGCTCCATAAGGAATTCCACGTGGGGCAGCTCAGTTGCCTCTCAGCCACAGCTCCAAGGGAAATCAGACAATGATTATTTCTCAACCAGCAAACTCAGAACTCAGCCATGACTTTGCCTCAGGTTCCTTCCCACCCACAGCCAGTCACTCATTTATCAATATTCTGTTTCCTCTGTCACACAAGAATTTCTGGAAGCTCCCACAGACAGTTTTAATTAGAATATTCTGAGTCATTTTGTGTCAGCATCGAATTGTCACCTATTTACCTCCTTTTCCAGGCCTTGGAATTGGCCTCCACATGAAAATCTGTTCTTCAGTTCTGCCTCATTTTAGTAAATTGTGAATGTCTGAAAAGCCTCATTTTTAATCCAAATGCTTGTTCAATTTCCTAAAAAGCTTTTTTATATATTTCTAAGAGGCTTTTTGGAAAAACCTTTACATAATATGTAAATTACGTCATCCTCATACTTGTTAACTTCTCCTAAAATCTTCCAGGTACAGTTCATCTTCATAAAAGTTACAGAGAGAACTCCCCAACATCTGCTTGTCCATTCCCCTGAGCAGCTGATTTGTTTTCTGCTGTGCCAAGTCAGATTTGAATTCAGCTCCACACTGAGACAAAGGCTGGGGTGAGAGCTCCTCCCTGCTATTCCTTCTGCACCCAGGCAGATCTAAGTGGTGTCCCACAGCAGCAGCCTGGTGATTTCACATTTTAATTCCCTTACAAGTATTGGGTGAAGACCATCTGCTCTTTGTGCAGTGCTCCTGCTCAATTTACTGATTTGTCTCAAAACTGGAGGATGCTGAAGAGAATAAAGCTGTCACAAAGGTCAACCCAGTCCAACAAGCCCTACAGAAAACACATTTTGCAAGATCATTTACCTAGGAAAACTCAACTACAGATGTGATGCCTGCTTTTGTGGGGTTTTGCCATCATTCTGCCTGGGTTATGTGAAGGAACAGAAGGGAATCTGACCCAAGTCATAACACTAAAGCTGCTCTGTAGCCCAAAATTGTGCTACAAATCATCTGCATTTATTAAGCCATTTACTTTTATACACACAGCATCTGAAAACACATGAACACGAGGTTAAGCATCTGTAAATACATCCCTGCTCTTGCAATAGGTAATCATTCCATTTTAAATCCACTTTCCCTATAAAAAAATACACAACAGTCCCTCAGTTTCACAGTCACACACACATTCTCTTTATCATTACATCTTTATCTGCTTTTCTCTTGGTTTTTCCTTTCCCAACTCCCTTCATCTTCTAAAAAATATCCCAGAAACCAAGTTCATTTTCTTAGGGCTTTGCCTACTGGATGCTGCATTTCTAATAACCTAAAGTAAGCGAATCACCCTCATTGGATGGAAAGGGACACCTCTGAAGTTGGAATTGTACTGAAGAACAGTGTTTTGTGCACCCTGCAGGAGCTTTTAGTTCCTGGCTGCCTCAGCAATTGATTATTTAGGTTTCCTGAGCTGAGCTGGAGCCCAAGGATTTGGAAGGGAGCAGCAGCCTCCCTGTGAGGGCTGCCAGCCAAACAGGGGCCCTGAGGGACAAAACCAAGGCTGGAGCCAGGAGCTGCTGAGGGACAGAGGTCAAGGCACTGCTGAACAGCAGAGAATGCAGACAACAGCAGGAGAACCCTCCCCTGGCTGCAGCAAGGGCTGGGCTGGGGGAAAAAGCCTGGATACCTCAGTCCTGGAGACCAGAAATTTCTGTAAAAACCAGAAAATTCAGCATTAAAGTCCAACTCTGCTGTGCAATCAGCCACAGGTTTTTGTTGTCTCCTCTCCTCTCCCTCCATATATTCATTACCAGATGAAAGACAAGAAGCAAAGTTTGAGGAGCAAGGACAAAATACTTCGTGTAATAGAGGGCACAGGAGAAGGAATTGCAAATGCTCATTTGCTTTATGTTGCACTACACTGCACCTTGGATAGCACTGCTGGAAGGAGAAAGAGCCAAGGCTGCTTGGAGAACACAGAAAGAGAGCACAGGAGAACGTGGGAGGAAACTGGGCCAGGTCTCAGCAGGGTCCAACACCCACAACAATGCTTTGCAGGGGAGAGTTTGGCAGCAGGAGTCTATTCAAAAACCAAGGTAAAACCATTTGGCTGTTTGCTGTCAAAGAGGATTCCTGAAAAAGCACCTTTATAATCAAACCACCACCTTCACTAAGCAAAACAAACAAAGGGACTACAACACTCCTCAGTTATCTCTATTTCATGTGAACCTCAGAATGGAGCCACCACATTCAGGTGACAATCTGGTTGACGTTTTGACACATCATTCACACTCAGAGCATTGTTCTTCTCCTGGAAGCAAACAGATTTTTGCTTTAAATAACCCACTTCATGCAGTGGTACTTGCAGGCACAAAGCCTTGGGCGTCATTCATGAACAGAAATGTTTAGCTGGGTTGTAAATTATAAGACAACAGAATTTCAATCAAAATGAAAAGTCAAATACTGAGTGGATGCCAGCAAAAGGAGACATTAACTTTTTTTTAAGCAGAAATAGCAATAGCACCAACCAGGAGAATTAGAATTTTCAGCATGTTTTTCCTCCAGCACTTGTTGAAGCCCTGGAAAGAGTCACTGGCCTGAGTGAAATGGGCACCAGCACCCAGCTCATGCTCTGCATCCTGAGCTGCAGGGGCTGCAGAACACTTGGAAACAGGAAAGCTCTGCCACAGGAGGAGTCACTCATGTCCAATTTAGCCTCACCATAAGAAAATAAATGCTGCCAGTAACAGGCATCCAGCTCCTTTATGCTATTTCTGTCAGGAAAAAAAGAATTCTGAGAGTGTTTCTTTGTTGCATTTAAGTTCATGCCTATATTCATATTTAATGTCTCATTTTGACTCAAATCCTCCTGTCCAACACTGTGAAATATTACCGTGATTTTGAAAATCACTCCAAATTGACAGAGAGAACACTCTCACCTGAAACAAAGCTCATGGCAAGCCTCACAAGGCTTTGTTCCCCTCCTCTGCTTATTTACATTCACACAGAATGTTCAATCAGAGACAATTTAGGAAATCAGACATTTTCTAAAGGTGTTTTAACTGAAGGCCTGTTTCCCTCTGGGGAAAATTGAGACTTTGAGGGCAGAGTCACACAACAACAGCACAGGCACCAAGGCTGGGAATGGAACTGGGGCTCCCAAGAGAAGAGAAACAAACAAAACATCTCATTCAGCCTTTCCAAGACCATCATCCACAGAACCCCAGGACGGTTTGGGTTGGAAGGGACTTGGAACTCATCCTGTCCCACCCCTGCCAGGGCAGGGACCTGCAGGGACCTTGCACAGCCCAGGCTGCTCCAAGCCAGCCCTGCTGCCTGTTTTGGAGGAAGGATGCAAAGGAGATGCCATCAGGGATTTCCAGTGGAGCTCTTCCCCCTCTTTCCCAACAGATTTTACCTGGAAAGGACACGTGGCCCTGGACATCTTCCCTCCCCGGAGGAGCTGTTATAAACCCCACTGCCCTCAGGTGATTCCTGCCTGTCCAGCCTGCAGGAACAGAACCCCAGCAGGAGCAGGGATCTCTGCAGGGCTGTGACAGTGATGGCCCTGTGCCTTGGCAGAACATTTAACACCCTTAATACCTCGGGGTGAGCCACAACTTTTGCTCAGTGTTTAAATTGATCAGCTTCTGAGGCTGCTTTGGCTTCTGAGACCAGGTTTTTTTTTTTGATGACATGCTGAGAGCACAGCTGTCTGGGCAAGTAATCTGCAACTAATAAAACTCTGCAGTTATTTCTTGTTCTGATATTTGACTCAATGGAGAAAAAAAAAAAAAGCTTTTGTTGAGCAGCAAGCATTCTATTTTGTTTAGAAAATTGTCAGGAAAGCAGCCTCATCATTCTTCAGCTGCCTTATTAAATGTAGATGCCATGCAAAGCAGTCCTGATAAACACCCTGCAGCCAGATCAAAGTCCTGGAGTGAAAAATAACCCCCAGTGCTGTAAATTGTCTGTCTGGTGTGATTTTCTAAGCACTCCCCACATGCTGTGCCATAAGCCTGCTCCTAGTGCTGCCTCCCAGCTCTTATTTCTGCAGCTTTACGTTGTAGGAACGATGTAAGCACGAGGGATGTTCATGTAGGAGGCAAACATCCCAGATTTTACAGGTTCAGTGGGAAATGCTTGAGGGAAGAGGAAGGAAAATGGTTTACTTTGAGATGATTGGGATATTCAAGGCATTGTACACATAAGTTATATAAGCAAACTCATCAACTTTCACAGAATTACACTGCCAAATAAATTCAGGTAGGAAGATTAACATGAAAAATATTCTCTAGGAAGCTGTTTTGACTTTCCAAACAGACATCACGCAGCAGAAGAAATGTTATGTGGTGATGCTCTTCCAAGAAAGTTCAGCAAGTTTTAATTTGCACTGCAGAAAGGAATTGCAGACAACTATAAAACACTGTCTTTTGAAGTGCTGTACATTACAAATGTCTGGTAAATTATGAAGATACTTCATGCCCCCAGTGCAATTCAGAAAAAATAAAGGGTAACCATCACATTCCTCTATTGGTTTTTGATGAAGTGAACAACACTTGAAACTCCTCAGAACATAAAAGCTTTTTTTTCACACAGTTTGTAAAACATCAGGATGATTTCCAGTACCTTTTATACCCAAGTTATGGTCTAATTTCAAAGACTTTCCATGAAAATAGGTTCTTGCCAACCAGGCCTAAAAAATTCTTTGTAAAATTCAAGCTGGCTCAGCAACAATAACATTCCTAACTTTGCATGTTATTTATCCTGACTTTTAGTTAATCTGTCTTAACTTTGGCCTGGGCAATGGTGTCATGGTTGAGCCAGCCCTTAAACCTTCAGCCTCTTCCCTGATCTGAGCAGTTCTTAATCAGACAGCAGAAAACAGCTGAAATGGCTTAAATACCTCTGTTAACAATGAAAACAAGCAAACAAATATTCCACAGAAAGCAGGTTATTGGCTCCCTCCATCCTGCATTTCCTACAAACAGAGCAAACTCTAATCTGTTTGATTTAGGATGGTTTTTTGTATTAGGATGTCTTTCCATATTGGCTATGAAGCTTTCCAGCTTGAAAACTGCAAAATCTCATCAGCTTGCTTAATATTGACAGGGAAATTGAAATTTGGTGCTGTGCTCCATCAAAATGGAAAATGTGGAGGTTTTTTTCCCCCATTCCCATCTCAAACTCACACAAGGCATGAATCCAGAGAGGTTGTGGATTTCTCATCCCTGGAAGTATCCAAGGCCAGGTTGGACATTGGGGCTTGGAGCAGCCTGGGACAGTGGAAGGTGTCCCTGCCCATGGCAGGGTGGAAGGAAAAGGTTTTTAAGGTCCCTTCCAACCAAAACCACTCTGTGACTCCATGAAAATTCAAAGCAAGTCATTTGGAAAGGGCCACATAAAGACCATTTTTATGCCCACTTTGAGTTTTCCCACTTTTGGCTACATCACAAGAGGGAAGATTAATTTCCAACCAATCACTTATTAAACACTACATCTTCCTGCATGGGAAATATTTGTCTACTCACAACCAAGTTGAAGATTTTATTTCCACCCACATTAATCTTGTGTGTGCTGCAAACGAGCACGAGGAGTTTAGACAGCAAAATGTGAGAACTTTTGGCCTGAAAATGACAATGCTTCCTAGCAATGAAATTCTGCATGTCTGGGAAGTTATTTCAGTAGTTATATCATAACTTTAAACAAGAAAAGATGGACAAGGGGTTGTAAAATTTGGGTAATTGAAAAAGGTTTTAAAGCAGAAGTCAAGGCAGCCACCAGCTCACCCTGGGCTCAGAGTCTGTTCCCTGCACCAGAACATTTGTTTGAAGATTATTTTCCCTGCTCTCTCTTTCTCAGGCAGTTTATTAGCCTGAACCCTGTGTCCTACACCTGAGGAAGTTTATTGCAGTTGAAAGATGTTGGAAATTATTTCCAGGAGCTCTTCTCTTAACAAAGCATCCACAGGAGTGCAGCTCCTGGCACTCCAAGCCCCTCTTTCCCAAATCCTGGCTGTTCCAGTGGCTGAGCAGGGGCAGCCACTGGATCCATCACAGGGAAGAGCAAAGACTGCAGTGGAAAGGACATTTTCTAAAATGGATCCCAAAGTCATTTCAACAGTGACAGCAACAATGTCACTGAGAACAGGATGTGCTTTTTCACTGGCAAACCTCCCACAGGCTTCATGAAGAGCAGATTGGGGCTGTCCCTGCATGTTCTAAGATTTCATCAGCCACGTTTAAACCATTTGCATGATCTGTGCTGAAGGGGAGGCCAGGATATTTGCTTTTTACCAAGTAAGAAAAAGCAGGAAAAAAAAAATCAGAACTCTTATCTCTGCTCCTATTTTGACCTCCTTCTGAAAAAAATACACAATAAAAGCAACTTGTCATCCTTTAAATGGATACAAGCCCTAAAAGTCATTTCAAATACAAAAAACCAGACAGGAAGGAAAAATGGGGAGGTATAGGCAGGAAAGGAAAGGTTGTATCTGAACCTGCAGCTCTTTCTGATGTAAAAACTGTTGTCATAACTCTGTTCTCTCACTCCTTTCTCACCTGATTCTGAGGTCCAGCATTTCTGAAGGCTGGGTCACCTCACCCACTACAAAAAATGCAGCAGAATGAAACTTGAACCTTCATTAACAGGTTGGCCAAGAGAGAAACAACCTGTGCAAGCACAATGATTTGAATTAGGCCAGATGATGTGATACCTCTCTGCCTCAAAAGTTGCTGGGTTTATTTATATATATTTTTTTAAAGCTCTTTGTTCTTTCTGTTTGTTGCTGGTGTTCTTATTGTGACCATAAAAACTGGTTTCACAGCACTAACAGCTAAATGCAAATAACAGCAGCTGTGTTTCAAGCAACATATGATGTATCTATCTGATAATTTAATAGTAACTCTAATGTAATATAAGTAGGGAAATTAAATATAGTAGAGGAGAAAGTATATTTGTATTTGGCAAGCTCCAGCAGCCAGACAAAAATAATGCAACAGAGCATGATTTTTTCCAGGCTGTTTCAGAGTACTTGAAGAAAAGTGTTCACATTTTTCAAACTGAGCCACATTCAATTAACTTCTCTTCAGGTTTCTCTGTATAAATGATTCAAACTTACAATAAAAAACCATAAAATAACTGTCAGGGTTCTGGTGCAGATGCAGCACTGGTAGAAATGGTTTGTGGGCACCACACCATGGGCCACTGTATTTTGATAACTTTTCATTGCTCTCAGCCACTGCCCAATTTACAGCATTTTAAGGTTATAAACAGAATTTTGGCAGATCCAAGCATAATTCCCAACTCACAGTGATCAGCTCTCCATCTTTATGCAGATGTTTATTTAAAAGTTCTGCATCCCACTGTCATTATTTGATGGCACAGAAAAACTGGCTACAGCAGGAAATTAATGAAGGCCTCTCCCAATGGAGTAAAGAGTTCCTTTAACCAAAAATCAGCACATTTAACACAGTAAATTTAACACAGGGAAGAACCACAGTAGACAAAGGAAAACAAAATAAATTGATGGAGTTTTATACTATTTCATCTTGCATAGTAAACTGTAGGGAAAAAAAGTGGAAGCAACACAAGAAATGCTGCCCCAAAAGAATAACCAACTAAAAATTATGTTTGTCTCCTTCAACACAAACATTGGGTAATTTTTGTTGCATTATGTTCAGAGAAATATATGACAGACACACACTGGGCCAAATCCTGAAGGATTTGCTGAGGTGTTTTTGTTAGGTTTGGGATTGATTTCTAGACTTTTTAGTTAAACTAAAATGGAATCTAATTCATACCTAGCAAGGTTCCATAGTTCATTCTGCTGAATATTTGTTCCTTAACCCCTCTGCTGGAGTTCCTTTGGAAATCAGCATTTGAAATCCCTCAGTTTTACTGAAATAAATCAGTTTTTTCTTTGAGGGTCTTTACATCCATCAACATATGGAAAATCAGGGGTTTTTGCAGGCTTCCATTCCTTGGGCTTGTTAACTGATCTGTATTATTAACATAAAATAGATTATTATGTTTCCATCCCTTACCAAAAGCATAAGCATATTAAACAACCTAATTAATCCTAATTAACTAGAAAGTCATGGAACACTTCTCTTGACCAAAATAATTTAGAAATGCCCTTGTGTTGATGGCTTGCAATTTGCAGGATTCATTTTTGAAATGAAAAAGACAGATGTATTTGTCTGTGATGCAAATGGTCTGGATAAATTAAAACTAATTTGGTTTATGTGTTCCTGATAATTAAATGAGATGCATGTAAGCTATATTATGATGAAGGAAAGAACAACTCTTAATTTTTATAAATGAGATGCAGCAAATGACAGCATCTTAAAGTCTATTAAAGGGTAAAATCAAAGGGTAAAAGAGAGCTCTGCTCTGGAGCAGGGAGCAGAAACCTTTCCAGTGTTTTCAGTGGAATTCATCCCTTGCTGGTTGAAAAGAAACATCAACAGGAAAACTTCCATTTTCTCTGTCCAATCTTTGCCCATCCCCACGTGCAAAGCCAGCTGAGAAGGGAATTTGTGGGGTTTCTCTGACTTGGAGGAGTGGCTCTTCCCCATCAAAATAACAAAGGCTGGCAGCCAGACAACAGTAGCCAGGTAAAATATTTCAAGGACTCCCTGGGCAGTTGGTCTGGATTTTGAGCACAAGAAACATTCATTTTACACTGTAAATCTGCTCAGCAATGGGAATTTGGTTGTTCCATGAGAAGCAACCACACAGATGTGGGTCAGGATCTGACAACACAGCCCCTGGACAGGGTCAGGCTGATAATTCATCAGCCCCTCTGATCTTCCCTGGAAGGCACTGACAGCTTTGTGAAGACAGGGGGAATGGCAGTTTGGGAATTCCAGCACTTAGAATTTGTGTTATTCCCCTTTAAAGCACTCATATTACAGAGAGAGAGAAAATGGCCACATTCAAAAAGTCAGAGACACAAGCAGGTGAAGTCTGCCAGGCTCCTAAACAGGAATCCTAAAACACTTAAATATATAATGAATGTGATGTCCTCTCTCAAAATCCAAACTGATGGCCAAGTCATTTCCCAGGATTTATGTTTTATACAATCAGATTACCAAAAGGCAATGAAACCAAAAGACAAACTCACCCCAGAAGCTCCAAAAATTAAACTGGTCTTTCATTTTCCCCCTTCCTTCTTTTCTTTCTCTCTGAATGGACTGGAAAGATGATTTTTCTGTGCAAATCCCTCAACACCTGGGTGTGGATCAGGCACCCCTACAACAGGGACAGGTAGAAGTAAAAATAAAACCTAAAAGAAAGAAAAAAAAAAAAAAGAAAGAAGATTATCATTTGTAGATTGTATTGGTACCAAGAAATCATAGAATGGTTTGGGTTGGAAGGGACCTTAAAGATCATGCAGAGAAATACATTAAACTACATGCATAATAATAAACATCTTTCAGCAGCAGATTTGTTCTGTTAACAACAAATGTAGCACACAACAGCAGCAATTCAGATTCTCTTTTTGGTCTTCTTTTAGGAAATCAGTTCCACCACTAGAACTTAAAGAGAGGGGAAAAAACAACACAAAACATCTTCAAGTGTTTTAAATCTGAATACAAAACTGAGATTTATCAAAATCACCACTGCCTTAAACAAAGATCACTAATGCATTGAAGAGAGCTTTTTTTTAGCCCAAATTTTGTTGGAGATGTTGTCAGAAGCATTTTTTTTTTTCTTTCAAGCAAAAGGGATGGGAAGGGAAAACTTTGAAAATCAGATGTTGAAAGCACTCAGTGACTTTCTGGTTATCTCCAACAAGCCCAGATTTAAAGATTTACCCTGCCTGCTACCCAGCCCCTGAGGGCTGGAGGCACACACTGCAGCAGCAGCTGCTTCATCACTTTTCCTGTTCAAAAAGGTTGGGAGCAGCATGGAAGCAAGTCAGGCTGTCTGTGCCAGGGAAATGAGTGTAATAGGAATATTTGGAAGAGCAACTGGAAAAGAAAGGTTACATTGATGAGAGAAAAGCACTGGCCTCTCTCTCCAAAGCAGAACACCTGCTTTGTGATTTTATTCTCCCAATTCCTGACAAAGAGCTGCTGTAATAAAACATCAATATATGGTAAACTCTATAAAGAAAACTGAGGTGGAAAATATGCCCTCACCTTAAAGACAAGAAATGAGGCAGGAAATCAAATCAATGATCTGTTCAGCCTCTGGTTTGTATGAATTAAGGTGGCTGAAGTACTTTTTCCTGTAAAAGAAATTGTTGCAGAGATCACAGTGTTGTTGTCAGGTATTAGTGCAGAGCTGCTGGGGGGCAGAAAACACCTCAGAGTCCTGGGGAGAATCCAAACCAGGGTGGGTTTAACTGCCAGGAACCAAATCAGAGACTGGAATGATTCCACTGATCCATTAGTGAAGGGCACCTGCCACCTCTGAACACAGAAAAGCAGAATTTAAAGCTTCTCTTTCCACAGGGAAGTTTCTGGGGATAACAATTTCCATGAATTTTAGAGCCCTGCCAAGCAGTTCACCCATAAACATTTCAGAACAATTGTCAGACAAAAGCTTTTAATTAATCCCACTCTCAAAATTTCCCACCACAAAAAGACAAATCTTTGGCACTGCTTTTGATACACCTTCATTATCAAAACTAGGGGAGAAGGAGGAAGTTTTCCTTAAAAACCACAGTGGAGGAATATAAGAAGGAAAAATTCAGGCACATGAAGGGAAAGAGAACTTTAAAGCTAAACAAGCTGCTGTGTCTGAGAATCCTAAAGATGTTAGCAAAAGATACCATTTAGGTAATTTCAAAGCCACTCAATTACTGGGTACAATTAAGCATCTCCTCAACAAGAGAGCAGAAAGTCCCCAAACCCTCTTTACATCAAAGCACCACGTTGGCCAAACGACCTTTTACAGAAATTATATTAATTGCATTAAACCTTCCACTTTCTGGGGAGCAGGAAGAAAAAAAGCTCTTTATGCAACACAAATACAGCAAGTTCAAAAGGACACTTGGGGCTGTTTGTTAAAATTAAAACCACCCAGGATGATTTTAACTGCATTTCCTCTTTGTTCTTTTAATTATCAAAGGCCTATAAGGCAGTAACTTAGAGCACAGCTGGATTTGCCTGGACACAGATCTCTCTGAATTGGAATTTTGGAGCAGGGAAAGAAAGAATTCACTCCCAATTGATTGTGAGCAGAGGTTTGCTGCTGGTCTGGGCTCCCTGCTGGAGTTAGGAAGAAAGGAGTGTGGCAGGAGAAGTTCAATGTACAGTGGAAAACTGTTCAATTCTATTCTGCAAGGTGCAAGTGCCTTCTAAAACGTGTGACAAAAAGTGTACCTGACCTTAGAGATTCCTCCTGTGCTTCTCCCCACCAACCTGAGCATACAGAGACCACATTTCTTTTTATTAATTTATCCCATTAATACACCCCTGGTGTGGTACCTTCCAGCTTGGCAACATAAAACCACATTTCGAGACAAAACTCCACTTGCAGGCAAGAAAACTTACACTGAACTAAAAATAATAAATAAAACAATCCCAAAAAATAGCAGCACAAGAGCAGTTTTCTTTTATTCTGTTATTTCTTCATAGTAATTAAAAAAAAAAAAACCAATCAAGGTATTTGCAAGAAATTTTAATGACAACTTTAGAGAATATTCCTTAGTGAATGATGTCTTGAGTAGCACTTCAAACACCTCTTGATCTTCTTGGTTGTGAATCATAAAAAGGTGGAGGCTGAACTGAGTTTTCCATGTTCACTGCAATGCCAGAACCTGCTGTTTATCCTCCAGAATTGCTTCCTCATCATCCATCTGGCTTTCCTCCCAGTCCCTTAAAAGAAACACACCCCAGTGATTCCCAGCACCTCCAACTCCCCAAGTTCTCTGCTTTAAGCCTTGCTGACATATGTTCACATGTGTTGAACTAAAAGGCACAAAAATAGCTTTCACTGGAGATTTTGTCAGTACAAGCCACTCTAATTCAGCTTTCCCCTCAGTTTCTGTCACAGATCTCTGAATCAGCTCTAATCACACAGCATGGAGTTCACTTCAGTGCTTCTCTGACTCCTGTTGGTTGTGAGATCCCAGTAAAAAAAAAAAAAGACACTGAATTTTAGAAATTTCCATTTTTCCAGTCATCTCTTCAGTGTCCAAGGCAAAATAAATCTATGGTGAGTTAGAGGTTATTGGCTCACCTGCTCACAACTTTTCAAAGGTACCTCACCACCCAAGAATGCAGATGATTTTTAAGAGATTTACCTCAGAAATCTCAGTTCTAAGGGCCTGAAAAAACCCACAATCCCCAAATTTATCATTTAGAATCTAAACAACAAAACACATCCCTCAGTTCTGACTCTGAGCTGCCTGAGAAAGGGCTTGAACACCAAGACACCACACAGGTCATGCTGACATTTGTAAGTAGCAGGTAATGCACAATTTGAGAGTTGGGGCTGTTTTTATTTCAGCTCTCACATGGTTAGCATCTTGAATAACCTAAAAGATCATAGAAGCACACCCAGTAAGTTGAACTTACCCAAAAATATCCAATGTGTCGTGGTCTTTCAGCTCCAGGGTGTTCTGGAAATCTGCATTTCCCAAGATCTTCTCCCAGGCTCTGCTGGAGGAGGTTCCATCTTCACAAGTTAACTTGGAATGATTTTCAGGGACTGAAATGTTTTAAGAGAAAACATGAACAAAAAGATGCAGTATCTCTCTACTATCAGCTAGAAAAAAAATTCACAGTATTGACAAAAAACTCACCATTAAAAGTCTCCAACCAACTCTAGCTGACGAAAAATATCACTACAAATTAAGATTGTGCTTTACAATATATTTATAACTTTTTATTAGCACCTATAAATTCCACACCTCCTACCTCAGAAGCATCTTTCAGAAAAGAAAGATGATTTAAGTATTCTGCACAACGCCACAAATTTTGTGTGAGGGGAAACACTGAATGATTGCAGAAAGCTCCAAAAGTTTGGTGCCTTTTCTTTTTGTAATTTAAACTAACATGAATAAAATATAGACCCTTTCCAATATTTTCCCAGGATTCAAAATTGACAGCTTCGATTTCTGCACACAGCATTATTTAAATTAAAATGTCAACCTGGTTGCTCATGATGTGAGAAATAATGTAGAGCTGCATTTCTTGGCATGGAGACAGGTGAAATTGAGAAAGGTAACATAGAAGTGCAGATACAGTTATTACTTGTGTCCCTGTTTCTTGGAGTTCATATAATCAGACTTGCTTCTGTAGCAGGAAGAAATCCTTTATTAGATCACTCCCAAATTGTACCAGAGACTACAAACACACACAAATGCAGGAACTTCTTCTAGAGAGTTTATTCTCTAAATATTCAAGTTAAGAGGGGAGCAAAAGGGCAGCAGCAGAAACAGAAACTAAGTCAAGGAAAAAGAATTATTGGTGATGGCTGAAAAGAGGTAATTTTTAACTTCAAAGCCCGTTCTCACTAAAACCCCAAAATACAAATATAAAAATTCAACAGTGTCTCCATTTTACACAATTAAAATTCACCTAATTAGGACCTGAGGACTGTGGCTGTCCCTACCTGGCCATGGCATCAGAGGAGGAAGTGGATTTTGAGCCTGGCAAGCATTTGCAGCTCTGCTCAGTTGACTTTCCAAGACACCCTGAACTACAGAGTCATCAGCACATTCACTTAAGCTCCTTTCAGAAACCCACTGTCCATCTCCTGAAATCAAACATTAGTAGAGGAAATTATTTCCAGGTTTTGTGTTAATATGCATTTACTCCTCCTATATTTGCTGTATTTAATGTGTGAATTAAAGAAGCCATGCAACAAATTTTTTTACAGATCTATAACAGACTAAAAACTTGATTTCAAGTGATATATTTGATCAGACGAATGATGCTTCATATAAACAACATTTTCATGTTTTCACCATGAAAAGCAATAGAAACCCCATGGAACCCTGTTCTCAGGGGATATATTTATAAAAACAATGATATAAATTTATGGCACTGGACTGCCTCAAGGTAAGTAGTTTATTTTATCCTTGCCCAGCACCACTTGTGTGGTGGCATGACTGTCACCCTGAAAGTGACTCAAAGCAAGCTGGATGGAAGGGAACTGAAAAAAAGATGATAAATATGTAAATTTTTGAGGATTTATTCACACAACAGTACCTGGAAAAGGGATCCTCTCATCCCTAGGGCTGGAGGCAGCAGCCAGGGGAGAAGGAGCCTCCAGCTTCTCTTGTTTAGGGTTTGCACCTACAAGAAAGAAACCTTCCAGTCCCTGATACAATGTAGAACCACATTTGTGTCTTTTGGCTACATCCTGTAACTTGAATAAAACAGAGAGATTACACACAGGAGGGGAAACAGGAGACTTTATAAATTGCCCCTGCAAGTTTAGATTAATAAAATGCTCATTTCATGGAACTCCAGACTGATTCTGACAGCCAGCTGTAATGGATATTCATGAGGATGATGGTTTTGCTCAAGATATGCTTTAAAACCCTAAAAACTTCTCATGTTGGGAGAGTTTGAGTCTGTTCTTTCACTGGGGACATGAAAAGCAGATTTTCTTTGTGTTCCCTTTTGGGTACATAAAGGAAGGTGATCACTATTTAACAATGACTCCAAATCAATGTCCCAACCTTTTCTATCATTTTTTGCTTTCAATTGTATTTTCAGCAAATGAGGATCTGAATAATTTGTTAGATAAGACTCAGCACTATTTTTTGGTCATTCAGTCAAGAGGTAAAGTACTGATAATACAAACATGGGAAGAGCTGCTCCTCCAACACCATCTTTTTATGGCTGAGATGAGTTTGTTTTCTTTTCCTTTTTTTGAACATGAACAGAAAACTGCCAACACAAAGTGGAGCCTTTCATCCCCTACATATCAAATATGGCAGGCAGTGGCAACATCCCAAATCTAAAGCAGATAAAGCAACATCCTTAATCTGTTTAGCAATTAAAGGCATCATAACTTACTGCTGAAGATTTTGTAATTACAGGCAAGACCAAACTCTGGCTATTGCAGACAGTGCCCAGTTCTTGGGGCTCTCTCCTGCTTTTCTGCAGTTCAGTCTCCAGGAGATCTTTGCTCACTCCCTCAGTGGGGTCAGAGATCTCCTCAGGAAGTTCACAGGAGCTCAGTGATCTCCCAGCCTTTGGTTCAATCCTCTCCTCCTGCACTGCAATTATTTCAAGATCACTGCAGACAATCAGTTTTTCTGTAAGAACAACAAAACCATGAAAATAGCAATATTTGTAATGAGTATTAATTATAACCTGCAAGTCCACTATGTTTTCTTCATGAACTTAAAATACAAAATCACCATTAAAGCTAAAGAAATGCAATTGTGGAAAAATAATAAAATTTCCTTAAAAGCATTGTAAGGTTTGAAATCCATCCTATCAGGCAGTGAATGATTCTGTAAGTTGGTTTTCTTTGTTATGTGTTTATCACAGTGCTCACACAGCCCATCAAACTGTAATAAATCAAATTGTGATGAGAGAATGGTACATAATTTAAAGACCTTTAAGTATTTTTTCAGGCCACCGTAGTTGACAACCCCATCCTATATGAGAATGATAAACTCAACACATTTACATATTTTCAACAAAGAACTGAAACTTTTCACATTTACCTTGAGAAATTTCTTTAGGAGAAACAGGATTTCTGTTGAGAGGAAAAAGTAAAGACTATTAAGTGTCAGCTGAGGAAGTTAAATGGAAAGAAAACTTTCCCATTATACCCATTTCTCTTTAAGGGGCAGGTTCTGTGTTGTTCTGGTCTGCAAATGCTGAGCTTTGACAGAAGAAGGGGGAAAGACTAAAAAAAATACAAAGAAGAAAACAGGTCCCAGTTAATCAAATAATGTTGGGAGATCAGAAGAACTGCAGATATTTCAGTTATTGTTTTTGTCTGGAATTACAAGGTTAGTTAAGTGAGAGTATCTGAAATGTGCACAGCACTGATCAGGGGTAAAACCTGTATGTGAGCTCCTGCTCTGGTAAGAGTTCAGAAAAGAGGAAATTTTACTAAAATGCAGGACAGGCAAATGTAAATAAATGCATCTTACATGGGTTAGGATTTTAAAGTGATGCCTCTCCAGTTACAGGCAATTAATATTTCTTAGTGGCTTTAAAACAGTGTACACTTAATAACTCAAATATAACTGCCTGCAAAGAACACCCCCTATTTCTTAGGAACTAACCCCAAATTTGGGATTATTTCCTTTCCTCCCCCACAATCTCTGCAATTCTGATACCTTCCACACTCCATGGGGTCAGTTTTCCCTTCCTTATTCATTCCCACAGCTCCAGTTTCCTCCACTGAAGAGTCTTCCAAGTCCTTGCTGTGAGACTGAATAAAAAACAAAAATAAAGAGACCCACATTCAGCAACAGATTAAAATTTTAAAAATAAATTGAAAATTTAAAAAGTGCTGAAAAGCTGCCAGACTTTGTGTATAAATCCCATATAGTACAGGTCCCTAAACACAATAGAAAAAAATATCAGGGAATTTTTGGAATGAACAATTTTCCACATCTGTATGGAAAACAAGCAATGCACCAGTATTTTTCCTTATTGAAAATTATTTAACTGTTTCTACTTTAAACATTTAACAAATCAAGACTTGAACAACTCAGTTCATTGTTAAGATTCATGCAGTCCTTTATCAGTACTCACATCATCAAGGAACTCAATTTTCAAAGAGGACTCTGCATTTTCAGAAACAGTGTTGGATTCTTCAACTCTATAAACAGATGCCCAGTATTTCTTCACCTCTTCAGCTGTGAAATATAAATAATTTCATTCATTTTAGTTTTTCCTGTTCAAAATACGCTCATAAAATGCAACTTTTTTATTCTTTATGAAGAAGTCACAAATCCCTCCTTTTGTTATTGCTGCTTTTAGCAGAAACTGGTTAAGAGTGGAAATGTTCAGCAGTCATAGAAAAGAAATCTCAAGGAAGAGGTATTTTAGATGGAATAAACAGAAATCTGTTACACCTGTTAACTCCTCAATGTCATCATCATCATCATCTCCTTGTTCCCCTCCTCCAGCCCCAGCCTGGTGAACACTCAGGGCTTGCACAGACCTTGATTCTTTCATGCAACTTGCAAAAAATTGATCCACAGGAGTTCTGAAACAGGAAAAAAATAAAAACCAATCTTAAAATCTTTTTTCTTTAAATATATCACCAAATAAAAAAAAAAACAAAAAACAAAAACAACACAACCAAACAAACAAAAAAAACCCTCTACCAGCCTATTTACTGCAGCAGCATTAACTAACTCCTCCTAATTTCATTGAGGTGACTCTGCTCCTCAAGAACTCATAAAACAACCCTGTAATGTCCATAAAAGACTCCTGAAGATTCCTTTTCTCTATAAAACTCCTGCACCAAATGCCTCAAAACCAAGCAACCAAATATCAAAACCAGTCTCCAAATTCTACAATAAACTGATAGCAAAGAGAATCCCTCTAAAAACTCCCTCAGCAGGAATGCTGAACTCTGAAGTGATCAAGTCTGGGTATAATCATTATTTTATTAAAACAAAGCCCTCTATATATACTCTCCTTAACTCTTGATAATATATCTAATATTTTTAAAGTTTCATCTGGATTTTGTTCATTAGGTATTTCTGAATTCTTTGATTAGGAGCAGATAATTTAACAAATACCTTCTGTATTTCTTCAGCAGGAGTTTCTCCATGTAGCTCAGGCCATCCTTCTGGAATTCCACATGGATGGGTTCCTTCAGAGCACTAACATTGGTCTGCACCTCACAAACCCCCACAGCTTCTGTCAGAATTATGAAAAAACTTATAAACTTGCTCTTTACTTACATTATCCTTGAATGAACATCACATTTGGGTCTGTGCTTAGCCCAGTCTTTGCATAACTCCAAAATTTAAATGGCCAGCAATATTATATTGACAGAACACAGTCAGTAGTGGGGGCAGCCATAAAAACTCATTTATTACAGATTTTTACACTGGAGTCATGGGAAGAGTGGGGGGGATGGAAATCCATGACTCCACAGATCAAAATCCCACAGAAAAGAAAAAAAAAAAAAAAGGAAAAAAATCAGTTTAATATTATTTTGTACAAAAAAACCACCATCCGTGGACCAGAGGAACAAGACACAGATTGGATTTGCACAAATCCAATCAGACCAGAGGAATTTTCCATATTTTTTCCATGCCTACTTCAGCTGATTGCAGCTTTTCACTGGGACAAAGAAATATTAAGAGCCTGGTGAAGGCAAGCAGAAAATGTACTTGGATAGAACACACAAAATCCTGAGCCCTGCACATTCCTTGCCTCAGTTGAAAAGTGGTTTTTTGTTTGAGCATTGCAGTCCATGCTGAAGTGCCACGTGAGACACAAAGCCATGGGAAGGTGCAGGGACAGCCTGGCCACTGCCAGAGATCATTCAAAAAATTCTAAACACTCTGCATATCATTAAAAAAAAACCTTCAGAGATGATTGTTATTAATAAAAGCACACAAAAAGAATAAAATGGAGTTTTTTAGCTTCGCATAATATCTGCCTTCCCTAATCTAAAAACCTAAGTCCCCCAAATGGCTCCCACTGCATTTAAAATGTCATTAAATCAGAATAAACCATACCTGATGGGACCCCACTGGCACAGGGATCTCCTCCAGGATCACTTTTACCTCTTCTCTGCTGCAGCAAAGCTTCCTGAAAAGTCTTTGCAGATGCCTCCTCATCAAAAGCACCACTCAGCAACAATCCTTTGTCCTGCTTTCCAGGGCTTGCACAGGCTGATCCTGAGGCTGGTTCCTAAATCAGTTCCACAACATTACTGATAAAGCCTGTCTGATGAGCAGCAACATTCTTAATGTCAGCTGTGGAACTGCAGCACTCAGTTTTCTGGGCTCAAGCTGAGCTACCTGGTGACCAAGATCACTCCCATTTTATGTGATCCTGCTCACAATTCACTGCAAAGATCTATCAAGAGCTAAATAACAAAAAGTTTCTAACCAGGCACACAAACTCCCACTTTTAAAGGTTTTTGGTGTCAGAGAGCAGTGGCCATGGACACCCACATCCCATGCTTTGGATATAAAGCCATGGACACCACATCTCATGTACAGGAGGGATGAAATGAGGCATTTAATGCAGCATGTCTCATTTAAAGGAATTTATGAGCTGTGTGCTTTACTAATGAAGAGCTGCTTATTGAAGCTTCTCAGTGGACAGGGGCACTTCTGGAGAGGTCAGCAAGGGGAAAATGGTCATTTAAGGGGCTACACGGGAGAGCCATTCAAACAGCAGCCCAGAGAAGTCCAAACTGTAATTGATGAGATTGACTGCAAACAGCTACAAAAGGAGACAAACAGTCCCACACTGGAACTTTAGTGAATTTTCAGCTTTTATTAGAACAAAGAAAATTACTGTGGAAAGTTTTCATTACCAGCTCTTGGATGATTATCAAGCAAAACCACGAAGTAATTTATGTATTCATGGGAAAGAGCCTTTGTCTACACGTTCTCCAAGTGAGGGACCTGTTTGTACCACAAAAAAGCAGCAAAGGTAGAGGCAGAAGAAAGTGTAATGAGAGTTAAACATCACCAGCCCCTACACAAGCAGGATGTTTTCTCAACTCCTCCTTTCCACCTGCCCTGTGCTTTAACTGATCCAGGGACTGGTCGCACATCCAGCGGCACCGGTGACTTGCAAAAGCAAGAAACGGTGGCTGTTAAAGGTGTCAGTGCTGCACGCTCGGGGCATTCCCCGATCCTCCCACAGCACAGCGGGGTGAGCGCGGCGCAAAGTTCACGGCGTGAACACGGGATCAACAGGAAACAACAACCCGAGCGCGGGGCTGCCCCAGCGAATCGCAGCTCAGTCCCTCACAGCAGCCGATTTGTTCCTCCAGACCGGTTATTCCTTCATTCACTCACTCATTCATTCATTCATTGCTCCGGCTCCAGCGCTCCCAGCCCAGGGATCCCCCGGGACGCGCAGCGGCTGCAGCGTCCTGCGGGGGCGCAGCGCCCTCGGGCGGCCATTCCCGGCATTGCAGCCGCCGCCGCGCTCCGGGATCGCTCCGGGGCCGCTCCGGGGCCCGGGGATCGCTCCCCAAAAACCGCTGGAAAAAACAAAACACGCACAGTCGGCGCTGTTTGGGAGCGTGGGGTGTTCTTTGTTCCGTCAGCGTTAATGAAATTGGGAGCAGGGAAGCAAAATCCTCGTGGTTAAGTTATCTTAAATTCCAAATCTGCATGTGGTTTGTCCCCCCAAAGGAAAAGCATTACAAAGACACGCACAAAATCTCAGTTCCTTTTGAGGGTGAGCAGCTCCAAGTGGTTTAATAAAATAATGGAAATAAATCACATCGTGTATTACAGGGTGGGGAGGGGGATCTCTCTGGGATGATACTTTTTTAGAATAAAAATGTTCTTTTCTTATTCAACAGCAGAACCTCCCTATTCACATTGGTCACTTTAAAAATCGAGTTGCATGAGGCTACACCACACTTTGGAGGCTGGGTTTCCTATTTATTGTTTTTTTCCTATTTATTACTCCTATTTCCTACTTGCTAAAAGGCAAAACAGCCTTATTAAATAGAAACCACCTCATACTTGGTAATAGAAATTACCTCACACTTGATAACAGAACTTCCACTCTAACACAGCCAACAAGGTGCCAGCTTGGAAAGCAGTCAGAAGGCAACATTTGCCCTGGGCTTTATCTAAGGATTAAAAACTACAAAACATTAATGGACCACTTAATTTTGCTCCCTTTGCCTGCAACTATACATCTTATTTTAATCACAGAGAAATGTTCCTTAGTTAAGGATGAGGTCAGCCTTTTTCAGTCATGCCTACACGCTTGGCAAATTAATGAAAATACAGTTTAAATCAATTCTGTAACTGTTACCAGTTAAAGAAGTGGTCACAGTTCTGACAATGGAACCATTTAATCTTTTTCCTTGCATTCAGGGAGATCAGTCTGTAAAATTTCTCTTTACTTTATGGAAACTAAGTAATGATCAGAGAGAGAAAGAAAAATGTGTGTCTACACACTGACCCCAAAAAAATTCTACACATATTAAATTGTGTTGCTTGAGAGTTATTTTTAAACCATTTACTTACCAGCAGCCCACCCTTAATTTCAGGTGTCCTACAGGCCATCCCCTTAACTCTCAATTTCTCATGAGCTGCAACATTTCTTTCAGGCTTAACTGGTTTTTTCACTGGCTCTGTAACAAAAAAAAAACCAAACAAGCAAAAAAACTCAACTAATCCAGTGTTCCACTCTGATTTCTTCATTATTTAATTGCAGCAACCTCCAAGCAGCACTAATCTATCAGAAGTTTTATTTGGTTAAAAAAGATGTCTTTACCTTGACTCTGTTCCTTGAGTACTTGCAACTTCACTTTTTCTGGAGAAACCTAGAGGAAAGAATATTTACATTTATCTGTCTAAGGTTCTACTGATAATGAATAAATAGTAACTTGTACAGAAGGAAAATGGTTTTAGGGCATGCATTTAAAGAGAAAACTCCAGGTACTGCTCAACCCTAGGACCAGTTTCCCTCCCCAGATGTGAAATATTGTCCAGGTGACCCTTCCATGATCAAACATCCCAGTAATTAATAATTTTCCCCATTTTTGCTCCTCAGTTTTCCCCTGCACACAGAGTTCACCCCTCAGTCTCACTGCCCCTCATTCACCCCTTATTTTAATTTTGCCCTCTATTTAAATTCTGCCCCATTCATCTCCTCAGCCACCCCAGCTGAAACCTGAAGTCTTGGAAACAGCAACAGCTCTGAGCTCCTTGTCTCAGAGAAGGGGGAAGGGAAAGAAAACCTTTTCATTCTGATCCTCTCCTCTCACAGGCAAGGAGGCAATTTTATTGAAGTTCTCATTTTCTGCCAATTTAAGAAAAATTGCCACAGACTTTTCTAAAAGAAAATAAGTATCCCATTTGTACATACTGAAAAGAAAAGAGATTTTTTCAAAGATTTAGCAGGAAAGTTCTCCATCCCTTCTTTTAGGTCTGAGCAAGGATATCACAGAACAAGAGTCAGTAAACCTGAGTTAAAGAAATGACTTTAACTGTGGTGTATTTGATCTGTGAAAGCAGAAAAATCTGCATTCAAAGTTTCACCCCAAACCCTCCAGTATTTCAGATCCATCATGGGCACCAGCCAAAGGACAAGTCCTGATGGCTTCCACCACTACCAGAGCCACTCTCACGGGATTAAATCTGTAGGAGCAGTGAGCATTTGCTGGTTTTATTGAAATAAAACCCCAACAGATCACCCAACAAAACCTGGTGTTCCTCCAGCTCAAAGGGAATCAGAAGCTTGGCATGGAAAAATAAGCAGTCAGAAGTTTTACTCAGACAGGGCTTAACCTTTTGGTTTTACAGGATTTGAAATTTTCCTGTTCTGCAGCATAAATCCAGTTCTAAATCTTGTTTCACTTTAAAGAGCTTAACTTGCAAATATGGTTTCCTACCTTCTTCCTGTTTTCATTATCTTGTGCCACACCTCGGGGTGGGGTCCTTGGTCCTGCCTGCCCAGATTTCCAGTGATAAGCACCTAACTTCCTACAAACAAAGGCAAGAAAAAGCTTCAAAATTAGGCCTTCTGCAAGCAAGAGAAACATGAAACTTTTCCTTCAGTTTGAAAAAAAAAAAAAACACAAAAATAAAATTCTTGTCTATAGGATCATCAAGTCCCCAAAGCACAAATACTCCCTTTCCATTGAAACCTTTAATAGCAGTAAATACAACAAATGTGTAAGAAAGTACTTATTTTTAAACCATTAAACTGGTCCAAGTTTTTAAACTTCAAAAAACAATCTTATCAACCCTCAAAGGCTGGTTTCAGAATAAAAATAGAAGTCCATTTTGTGTGAGCCTCCAATTTACTCCAGGACTTCATCCAGCACTGCTAAAAATGCAGGAACTTTCAAATTCTTTCCAGCCCAAACCATTCCATGGTTCCAGTGGTGCAAATGCCAAATCCTCCTGTCCTTGGAGCTCACCACAGCCACCCTATCAGGGCCTGCAGGTGCAAGGCCTTGAGAGCAGAACAAGAACAGTGTGGAGACAAAAGTGCCACATATCACCTGGAAAACACTGCCCCAGCAGCTCAGGGCAACGCTCACAGAGCTGCCAACAGCTCAGCAGCACCAAGGGATCCAAACCCAAGGCACTGGCATTCCCAGAGACAAAGCACAGCAGGCAGAAACTCAGGGAAAAGGAAGCAGGTGTTGCAGAAATTTGGCAGCTTTCAGAGTGACTCAGATTTAAACTTCACCCCAGCATTTGCCTCGTTACACTGTGCTGGTTCCAAGGCTTGTTTGCCCTCATGCAGGAGATGACTCTCTGTAATGTGAGAGAGGATCAAAGCAACAACAACAACAGCAGCCTCTGCAGAAACCTCAGAAATAAACAAGGGTGCAGGAGAAACTACTCTGTCTCCTGCCTGAAAACTAAGGTGACAAATCCAGTCAGACAGGGAAAAGGAGAAGAGGGAATAAATGAGGAAAATGGATCAAATATCAGAGGAGAGTTTAAAATTAACAAAGAGACGTAGGGAAGCAAGATTGGAGAGAGGAGACCAAATATAATTGTGAATTCCAAACTTGACAAGAGCTCCCATGTGGGGAGCTGGAGGTGTGGAGGGAGCATCTCACTGGATTCTTTTTCCCCAAAAGGAAATTGAACCTATTTTCCAAAGGGGAACTGAACCTACCTCCTCTCTTCCTTTTCTCTGCTCATGTTTGACTGCAGCTGCCTCAATCTCTTCTCCATCTCTTTGTTTTCTGTCTCTAACTGCTCTTTCTCCAGCTGCAATTCCTTGACAGTTCTGGAGGAAATATGAAATATTCATTAGAAATCACCTGCAAGTGAGTAAGGCACCTGAAGAAGTTTAAAGCAGAAAAACAGAAGCTGGAAAATTTGTCATTACAGCCACGTCCCTTTTTCTATCTCCCAGCAGGACTGAAAACAACTCAGGAAAATTGAGGACAGGTCAAGTGCAAATTCCATCACAAAACTGATACAACTGTGCCTGTACTCAGAAAGGTTTGGGGTTGAATTATATTAAAATAAACAATCCACTGATTTCTTTAGTATGCTTGTATTATCCAGTAGATGCACAGGGTTATAAAACCTATAATAAATCAGGAAGTAGATTAAAGCCTGAGAAAAGAAAGGATAAAAGCTCAGAAAATGCTAGAAAAGAAACACATCATGATTCTTCTTGCTCTTGCACGCTTCTAGTTAATGTTGCATTAAAACTTAGTAAAAATTATGAAAATACATCTCAATCCAAATCAGATAGAATGCACTTACTTTGTCTTTAATCTCACTGAGGTTCCAGCTTTTGAGCCTGGGAGAATTACAAAATCACTGACATTCATGATGCCCAGTATAACTTCTCCTAAAAAAGAGAATTTCAATGATCTACACTTAGGAACCTGTTGAAATGGGAATTTGATTGAAATTAAAACAGTAAAAAACTCATTACACATCCAAAAATATTCATATATTGAGGGAAATGGAGCACAAAACTTGTTTATATGAAGTGCCAATAAAATCCTAGAGCAACTCAAAATTAAATTTAACTGGGAAAAAACCCTTTTTTATTACATTTATGATACCAGGGAAAAGATTTTCTTGTCTGTTTCATTTGGGCAATTCCCTAAAGTTCAGTGCAAGCAGATTAATACTAACTCAAACACAGCTTTCTTGAACCAAACCCATAGAAAGCACCAAGAAGGGGAAAATTGTACCAATGGCTATGATGTCAAACCATCTGATCTGATTTGGAAAGATAAATTCCTTCTGTCACAGACAAATTGATACAAAAGAACACAATAACTCACAGAGCAGAGTTAATTCCTCCTCTCAAGACTTCAATGGTATTTCAAATACTTTTATTTTTTTTAAACCCAGGTTGTAAAACAAAATACTCTTCCAAAAAGCAAATTCAGCACAGGGTTTAAATTGAAGGTGAACATCCAGACCCTTGTGGGATAACTGCAGTTCAAAAATTGGGTATTTCCTGCTGCTGCTGGGATGCTCATGGAAAAAGAAACATAAGTTGACAGTCCAGAAACTCACAGCTGACAGGGTGCTTGGAAACTCTTCTGCAGCTTGTGGATCTCACCTTCCTGGGGAGGAAGTAAAGGATAAGGAGAAGATTAAGATTGGAAATATCCCAAATAGAAAACTGCCTGTTTACAGGTAAACCTGAAATTGTGTCCAAATATCTCCACCCATGAGTGCAGCCCTGGTTCCATGCCTGAGCTGTCTTGGTTTTCTGAAATTCTTTTCCCAGGGAATTTTCTGTAAACAGGAGAAATGTTTTTGTAACTGTAACTTTGTTTTTCATTCCTCTTCCTAGGAGGGACTTCTTGCATGTCCCTCTGGGTCTGACCAATGTGATTGAAGAAGTTTTGCCTTTGTGTCACCAATCAAACTGGTCTGTGTAGGATAGTATAAAAGGGAGACACATCCCAAAAATCAAGGAGTCATTTTCAACCTTCTGAATCTCAGAGTCTGTGTCGTTGTGGTGTAAAACAGCATCACATGAGGCCAAACACCTCAATGGCAAGGGGAAGTTAAAACCCCTGGTGCCACAGAACCTAAAATGCAACATCTCAGCGCTGACAAAGCATCAGATCTGTGCACAAAACATATTTCTTATTGTGCCAGGAAACCCAAGCACTCGATTCAACCATCATTTCAAAACAGTCATTCCTTTATCAATTTCCAAGATAAAAGAAGATTTTGTTAATTTTGAATAGAAGAAAATTTTTCCCTTGGCAAAGTTTTTCTCTTGGCAAGGCTGGACAGGAGGAGGTCACACACTGGATTTGAAGTGGCTCAAAAGCCATTTGAGAGTAAAAACAGAGGAAAATGACACAGGACAGCTGAGCAAGCTCAAGGAGGGAAAGTAGTTAATAAAAAAATACCATTTATACGAGTTAACTTTAACATATTCCACTGAAAGCAAATATTTAAAGGGATGACTTAAAAATGTGGTAATATCTGAGATAAATATCAGAGATGCTGTGTGAGAATATTAGAGAGATAAAAAGCCCTATGAAGTTTCAGGAACACTGGGAGGGGGAAAAAACAGCATCAAGTTGTAGATAACAAGGGATAGAGACAGACAGTGATCAACCCCCTGAATTATTCTGAGAAAACACAGGAATTCATTGTGCAGCATAATCCTGTGGGGGATAAAAACAATCGTTAAACACAAGAAGAGTCAAAGTTAAACAAACCCCACGGGGAAATGCACACCCAGAGCCTGAACAGCATCCTGAAATATCCCTGAGCTGGGCCCTCAGGGCTGCCTGGGAAAGGCAATCCCAAACTTCTCAGAAACAGATTTGGAATTTAAATACACAGAGGAGTTCCCTCTTTCTGTCTGTTTTTTGTTTAATGAATCCCTTTTCTCTCTAATAGGCAACACAATTTGCCACTGAGGCAAACACTAAAGCAACTCATCAACATAAATAAATCAAGCGCTAATTAGCCACATCCTTTCTGCCTGCTCCTCTGCTACACTGGAACTCAAATTTCATCATTCCAGCAGGTTCCTCTGGGTTGATAATGGATGGAGAGTTCAAAGTATCAAAACAAAAACTGCTGTTCAGACTAAACGAAATTTGAGTCAACTCTAAAGACTGCATAGCTAAAGAAACCCAAATTCCACATAGTCTGTACCCCAGCCTGGCTCGAGTCTCTTCCTAATCAACTTAAGGACAGGTTTACAACTTCCAGTCAGCTGAAGATGGGTGTAGTTTATTTCACACTACAAGAGTTTAACCAGGGCAGACTAAATTCCAACAGCTTCCTCACATCAATAAACCCATAAAATCCAAAGGGATCCCACTGCCTGTGCAGTAGCTCACATCCAATTATCAACACCATGAACGTGGATTTCATGCTACACTAAGTTCCATCCACTTACCAATACTTCAAACCATACTATTGCCTTTGAAGAATTATTCCAAGTGCAATAAAGAGTTTGTCTATCACCACTCCCCACCCATTTACTGTTAATTACAACGACTGAGACTTCTGGTTCTTCCAAATATTTAACATTATGCTAACTACTTTAAAGAAAGAGCAAAAAGAGTCACATTAAAAATATAAGAAAGAAAAAAAACTACATCACACAAGCCTTAATTTAGGTGTGCTGAAATAATCCGTGTCTTTCAGAATAAATTCATATTCTCCACACCTCAACATCTGTGACACCAACCACTTCCAACTCCACTCTCCATTTTTAAACCAATTATCCTTTTCTAAGTGTAACACCATACACAGAAAGTACATAACACAGAAAGTAAGATCAGGAAAACAACATGAAAACAGCTAAATGCCACTTTCCCTAAGTCCTTTTACCACATTTTGCAACTTCACCACACTTTGGAAAGATGCATCATTTTGGTACCTCTGAAACCTCAACACCTATTTCTAATGGGCTGTATATTTGCTGTTGTAGTGGTTTGAAATAATTCAGTTTTTAGTTTAGGGAAAAAACTATAGCAGTTAAGATAAAAAGCACAGTCATCCCACTACAACTGTTTAACCAAGAACTGCAATTTCAGCGGTATTGTCAATAACTTCAGACACAAAGGTCACGAGCAGGATGGTCTAGACGTCTCCACGCAGTCTACTAAAACAAAACAAAATAAAGCAAAACAAACCCAGAAAGAAACCCCCGAATTTCAAACCAAGCCCCCCCAATCTACAATGCATGTTTCTCAAGAGAAAAACCTTCTTACCCACGCTGAGAGATGCAGCAGATCTGCCCCGAGCAGAGCAGGGAGAATAAAAAAAAGCAGGTGGGGTGCTAAATAAAAGACGGGGTGATAAATAATAGGTGGGGCTATAAATAACAGACAAGGTGATAAATAACAGGTAGGGGAATAAACAACAGGTGGATAATGGCAGCAGAGTCAGTACCTGCCTTTAAAGCTCCTCTCAGGCTCCGATGTGGGAAGGGTTTGCGGGTTGTGCTCAGTCCCGACGGCCGCTCTGGGGAAACAGAGCAGAGCACAAGGGCAGACACGAAATAGAAGTGTAACCCCCCCACAGTAAAGCAGTGGGGTTGTTCGGGTTTTTCTTCCATTACCGGTGTCTTTCCAAGCCTGATGTAAAGTCAGCGGGGCAGGGAAGAATGAACTGCCTGGAAGTGTAACCTAAAACCAGAAAGGCGTGAGAGGGGCAATAAAGAGAACAGTGCCAGGGCCACAGGGCGGTTGTGCGGATGCGCGGCCAGGGCGCTGCTGGGCACAGTCTGGGGGCATTTACACAACTTACACCTTCCCGGGAACCCTCAGCCCTCCGTGGGCATGGGCTGCGCGCAGGGACGGGCTTGATGGGCGGGAGCCTCGGATCCTGTGGGGAACTGCCAGGGACCCCCGGCCCGAGCTGAGGGAGCGCCGAGGGGGAGCCGAGGGCTCACCCCGGCCGGAGCTGAGGGGGATCTGAGGGCTCACCCCGGCCGGAGCTGAGGGGGAGCCGAGGGCTGACCCCGGCCGGAGCTGAGGGGGAGCCGAGGGCTGACCCCGGCCGGTGCTGAGGGGGAGCCGAGGGCTCACCCCGGCCGGTGCTGAGGGGGATCTGAGGGCTCACCCCGGCCGGTGCTGAGGAGGAACTGAGGCCTCACCCCGGCCGGTGCTGAGGGGGATCTGAGGGCTCACCCCGGCCGGTGCTGAGGGGGATCTGAGGGCTCACCCCGGCCGGAGCTGAGGGGGATCTGAGGGCTCACCCCGGCCGGAGCTGAGGAGGAACTGAGGGCTCACCCCGGCCGGAGCTGAGGGGGAGCCGAGGGCTCACCCCGGCCGGAGCTGAGGGGGAGCCGAGGGCTCACCCCGGCCGGAGCTGAGGGGGAGCCGAGGGCTGACCCCGGCAGGGACTGTCCCTGTGCCGATCCCGGTCCCTGTGGCAGTCACCCCTCGGTCCCTGAGCGCCGCGCCGTTGCCATGGCAGCGCGGGAGCGACCATTGGGCGCCGCCGGGGGAGGGAGGGCCGAGGGGAGAGGTGATTCAGTGCCGGGGGCGCGGAGCACGGCTGAGGGCAGAGCTTCGCTTATCACAGAACCGCGGAATAGTCCGGGTTTGGAAGGGACATTAAAGATCGTCCAGGGCCACCGCTGCCATGGCGGGGACACGTTCCACTTGTTGCGCCCAGCCCCGCCCAGCCTGGCCTTGGAGACTTCCAGGGTTCCAGGGGCAGCCACAGCTTCTCTGGGCACCCTGTGCCAGGCCCTCCTCACCCTCACAGGGAACAATTCCTTCCTAATCTAAACCTGCCTTCCATCAATTTAAAACCATTGCCCCTTGTCGTGTCACTCCTTTTAATGAGCCCTTTTAAAAAGTCCCTTTCCCTACTTTTAATGAGGCCCCTCCCATCTCATTCCGACCTTTATTCGCGAACTTCTCCAAACGGCCCCCGGTTTGTCTTTGAATCCAGGTTTTTCTATGGTTTCATTTAAATGTATTATTTATTCACCACTCTTGGAGGAAGCGATCTGTTCTTCCTGCTCATTTAGTGCCGTGCTTTCAGTAGCTAAAATCTAAATCAACCTCTCTGAGCGCAAGGAGGCTTCAAATGGCTTTTTTTAATATAAGTTATCCCATTATCCACGCTAACCTTTAGTCAGTGCTCAGGACCCACACAGCTAAACATCCTTGCGATGTTTAATTTTTCACAAAAGCTCTATTTATGCCCACCCTGTAGATTTGTGCAGTTGTGGATCCATGCATCACAACTCTGCTCTTCCAGACCAGGTATTTATGTCTCTGCCAATAAATGATAATCCTCACGCCACCCCCTCAAAGGATACCTGGAGTGCATGGCAATTATTCAGGTTTTTATCAGTTAGATTGTTGCAGTTTATTTGCTTCCAGCCTTGTCCTTCCAATTTTGGTGGCCTGACCATTATTTATAATTGATGCCCCTTTAGAGGATAAACAGCCTCCACAGAAAAGCTGGAGTTTCGAGAAAAAAAGCACTCCGTGATCCAAGCCTAGATTTAATAAGGACAAAGTATTATCTGTTTGAAATTTATGCACTCTAAGCTGTATTTCATTTGGCAAATTTGCATTTGTCCCATATGTATTCAGGCTAGGAGGCACACAATAACTTACACCGTTTTTCTTCACTATATAATCTGTCTGGCTGTAATTTTCCTTCATCATCCTGGTTACAGCACAGTTTTCAAGATTTTTTTTACCCTGACAGGCAATTTGAGTGGAGAGCCTGTGGAAACACTTATGGATTTATGGATTTTTTGATCTTGAGAAGGAACTCAAGTAGTTTGCATAATGTGTAATCAACCTGAAAATATTTTGTATTCTGGACCTTACCTGGAGTATTGTTTTGGAGCATTATAACATGTTCTTCCCTGTAGGAAAATCATGTTCTTAGTAGCCAGATGAATACAGTTTTTAATATTCTATAATAATGCCTTACTGAAAGGCATCCCATTGTACATGGGATACTTATCTATTATTTTCCAAGAAGGTAGAAGCAATACACCATTCTACATAAATTATGGTACAATACTCAAAACTACTTTTAATTATAAAGTTTCCGCTAGGAAAAATGCGATTTTAGATGTAAGATAATTTCCTGCAGAAAAATTGGCATTCAGGATCCAAAACTTAAATGATTCACACTGACTTTGTGAGCTTTGGATTGAGTATTTCAGCTGGAAGAGCATCAAGAGCCTGTTTGGTTGAGGTTTGTCCCCTTACATTTACATGCATGAGAGGTGAACTAATGCAAGATTTGCTGCTGGCATTCTCTACATCATCATATTTGTAATTAGATTATTTAACTTTCAGCCATTTTATGTGTCTCCTCCGAGGCTCAGTTGTATTTTTGGTTTTGTTTACCAAGATCTGATTTTGTTAAACTTAATTCCCTATTGTTGCAATCAGCTTTCACAAATGTAGATCACACAAAGAAGTCAGTGCTTGCCTGATTTCTCCCAGAGTCACTTTTATTGGAAGGTAAAGTTTATAAGGAAAATAAAAACTGAAATTCAACTCAGATCCTTCTGGTGGAGTTGTGCTATAAGTTATAAACCTTCTGTGTTCCTGTTGCCATTCTCTTCCTTTGTTCTCATACTGCTCCTGACAAAAATGAACCAGATTTATTAACTTTGTGAGGCTTTTCATCCATATGAAAATATTTTTAACTGTTTTTTTGAAGCTCTGTATTTACAGGCACTGTTAGAAAGAACTCCTGAGCTCAGAGGTGACTGAGGGACTGACCAAGAGTGGGTTTTAGGGGCTTGCACCAGCCCACATCCCTACTTTGATTTTCAATCCCTTACATTTGTTTCAGGCTTTAGTTGAGGTTCCAGATCAAAATTTCTGAGGTTGCAGGGCTGTGAGTTACATTAATACTGGAAATGAAAGATGGTCAGGAGATATAGTTTAATTTTTTCACAAGCTGCCTTTGATCACTTTCCACAAACTTTGGTGCAGCTCAAATTCCACTTTCATGGCCATTTACCAAAGGCCAGTTTTGAAATCTCATAAACCAGGATCTGCAGGAAATGAACTTTAAATTTGCTCTGGAACTGCTTGTTCTTATGACCAGGCAAGAAATAGAAGTAACATCATTTTACTTACCTGATGACTTTCAATAAATACATTTGCAATAAAAGCAGGGTATTTTTAGTCCTCAGGAGGAGACTGTGTTACTTATTAGTTGTGAATTATTTGCTCCATTTTGCCCATACAGCAAGAACCTTGTTTTCCCTCTTCTTCCCCTGTTTTTGGCTGTGGAGGCAGTCATGGAATGACAGCTACCAATCAGATGAAGATATTTTACCTTTAGTCACATCAGATTCCATTTAAGATGGTCTGGAGTATTAAAACAGTTTAAATACAGGGGAAACCCTGGACAGCCTCATCCCTTTTGCTTGATAGGAGAGGGCTGGTTAAGTCCATTGGGGAGCAAAATTCAAGCAGGGTCTGATTTACTGCCAAATTTTTCCTTCACACTTCCCAGAACAATAGATGAAATTGCCCTGTTCAGTAATTTTTCAGCATCCTTCATAAAAAAAACCAGATTTCCTTGCTCAGCCAGAGCTCCTGGTTTGATCACAAACCTTGGGCTCAGCCAAGCACAGGCAGAAATGAACTCAACACCTCCAAGCATCAGAGTTCCCCTAATGAAAAGAGATGTTGTTCACCTCGAGGTCTGCAGTGCAGACCAGGCCATTAATTTGTGCCTTGAAATAAAAACACACAGTGCCTTTATTGGCCCTGCTTGACCCAAAACTCAACCAAAAGTACCCAGAATTGGAGCCAAGTTGGAAGTGTTTTGTGAGGCCAGGTGATTTTCAGGTTTCATTACCACGTTTCAGGCTCTGTGACCTGCAGCCTGCACATCTGAAGGTAAAGCAGGCTGAAGCCTCCAAGGAAAAGCACTTTGCAGTAATAAATGGAAGGATTATCTCCAGTGTTTCCAGTGAATACAGCTGCTGGGTAGTGTTTTATTTCTTCACTTTATGAGGATAAAAAAAAATGAACTTGTTTTAAGCCATTCAGGTTGAACATAGGCCTTATCTGCCTGGTTGGAGGGAAAGATTAGCACTTATTAGAGCCTAATCTTAATGATATCCATTTATAAATAGGGCTCCACATTGTCTAAAATATTTAAACACAATGAAATATAAAGGCTTAAGACTGCTGAAGTCTTCAGAGAGAAAAAAAAATTGAAAACCTGAAGATTTATCTGCAAGGATTAAAGCAGATTTAATGGCAAAGCCCTAAGAAAATAAAAGAAAATATCAGGAGAAGGAAAACAGGAGCTTTTGCTGTGTCTGTACAAGGCAAATTAAGTCATAAATGTGGTAAAATGGCTTAAGAAATTATAAAAATTTAACCATTTAGCTGCTGTTTCATAACCAAAGACATCACAACTGTTTACCTTTGTCCAGTCCTTTGTTTTTCTGAATCTTTAGACAGTCTTTGCTTTTCGTACAGAACAGTGTTAATGCATTGAGGCATTTTCAGGTTTTAAAAATAGAAATGGGTATTCCCCCCCCACCCAAAGTGTAGGAAAGAGAGAACATAACTCTTGTTTGTGTGCAGGTATTGAGTGAAGCAGCAGGGGAGCTCCTGGCTGATCACAGGGTGAGGCAGGTTACAAGCACTGCCTTGCAGACATTCCACATTTTAGCACTGAAATTTCCCCCTCTGCCCAGGAGCATCCTTCCCTTTAACTCCAAAGCTTCCCCATCATGAGTGAAATGGTGTTTTATGCCCAGCCCCCAGAGGAGCCTGGATGTGAGAAGCCTTTTCCTGAAGGTTTGCAGTGGAGGATGGGTGTGAAGAGGAGGAAGGGAGGTGAGTGCAGGGATCTGCAGAGCTGAGAGGGCTTTGCCAGCAGGTTCAGGGCCTTTTTCCAGGAGTGCCCATCAGGAGATGTCCTCACCAACCTGCAGATCACCCTGGCAGCAGCAATTCCAAACAGATGGAATTTTCCTGGGCGTGCAGGGAATGGGCAGCTGGGTTTTTATGGAAGGCTGGGCTGAATTTGCTTTGCTTCTCCTCACCTGATCTGTGATGACACATTTTAAATGCCCAGGGTTGTACAGATGTGAGCCTGAACTCACCTTGCATCCTTCCTGCTGCTGCTCAGGCTCACAGCCCTGCTGTTCTTTCCTGATATCCCAAATTCCTCAGTGCTGCTTTTCACACAGCCATTGCAAGACTTTTGCTGTCTTTCCCTGATTTGCTGTTAATACAGTTCTCAAACAGCTCCTGGCTGGTTTAGGGCAGCTTTTACCTAAACTCAACAGAGAATTCTGCTGTTTGGAGTGGTTAGTAACCTTTTCCTTCCATTTGCACAACTCCAGCACCTCAGTTTCCTTCCATTCCACAGGGAGAAAAACCAGAAATCAAGAATTTGCTTACAACAACATTAACAAACTTCCTAGAAAGACTGAAACTGAGAAATCCTCAACTGAACTTTATTGGCATTCACTTGGCATGGTTAGTGAGTGCACCTCACTTTTGCAATTCATCTCTGTAATAGATTTGCAGAGCTTCTTCAAAGCCTTGCCAAGTTATTTCGGGTGTCATCATCAATATTTTCTTCAAAAATTGGATATGAGAAACAGTAAATGGCCAGTTTATATGTGAATAATGATTAGCTTGAGCAGCAATCCCAAATCATTTCCCATAGCCCTGTAGAAATAGTTCAACGATTGCACATCAATAAAAGAGGGTAAGACACACAAAAAAGAATGCAGATCACAGCCCAGTTTTACAGCCAGAATGCCAGCAGATCATCTTTTAAAGAACTTTCACTGCAATTGCTTACAAATATGAGGAAATGTTGCTTATTTAGCACATCTGTAGAAAGAGATGCTTCCCTAGAGAAGTGCTTTTTAATATAATCATTAAAATATTTCTGTCTTGCAAAAGTTTGCAGTTTTAGTAGACTGTGTATGAAACATTATAAGGATGGTTTGGTCTGCTTGTATTAAATTTCTTTTTGTAGCTAAACCAATGCAGTGGTTTATTGAAACATGAAAAATCAGAAGCTCAGCTCCTGCTTTTCTGGGATATCCTTTTTCAGGGAAATCAGCCCCTAGAAGTCACATGGCTGTCGTCTGTGATTTGCTGAATAACTCTGATCAACAGGCAAACCTTACTGGGGGCATTGGGATGCAGGTGGGACAGAAAAGGGGTGGGAGCAAAATTGATTTGTGCATCCTTCAAATCTTTGTGGTGTTAAAAAAAGGACTCTCCTCATTCCTGGTTTAAGCTGCTGGGAAAGTTTCCATTATAAAACACCTTTGCAAGTTCTGTGATAAAGAGAGGAAGGTGAGAGGGGATATTGGGAAGGAATTGTTCCCTCTGAGGGTGGGGAGGCCCTGGCACAGGGTGCCCAGAGAAGCTGTGGCTGGATCCCTGGAAGTCTCCAAGGCCAGGCTGGACATTGGGGCTTGGAGCAACCAGGGAAGGTGTCCCTGCCCATGGGACAATCAATGAGATGAGATTTAATGTCCCTTCCAAGCCATTCTGGGATTCTGGGAAGTTCTTGAATTTCTTGCTGCAGGCCATCAGAATTCCAAATGTCTGGAGAAATGACTCTTATCAGTTCTGCACAAGTTTGCAAAATGTCAACTTTGAAAAGCTTTTTCTCCTCCATGAAATTAATAACAGAAATGCTCATTTCATGTCAGCACAGAGCATGAGTGGAACCTGGAGCTCTGGAAAAGCCATTTAAAGGCTCCCAATGGATGGGAGAGGAAAACATCTTATGAACCTCATCTGAAGCATTAACTGCAAACTCTTTCATTCTATGCAAGAATTCCTTCCTTGATTTCATTTGAAGAACTACAGCTGTCAACATATCCACCTCTCACATGGTCTGCTCCATATCCCTCCAAAGAAAGGGGGAAACTTCTTCCCTGGGTCATCTCAATGGAAGAGATCTCCAACATTTTTGACCTTTTGGGTTTCTGTGATTTCACATTGTGATTTTGGCCTTAAGGTATCTCAGTTCTGCCTGAATTCTGCTGGAGATTCCAGAGCTCTTTCCCAGATGGAATTCCTGCTGTGCTTCTCACAGAAAACTCCTGGTGGGATGCCATAATTGAATGTAATCACTGTAAACACTGATCCCCCACAGGTGAGCCCTCTTTCCATGTAAAATCCCACAAAAAATGTACTCCCTGTCTCACAACTACATAAGGGGTGTTTAAATTACACCCTTGCTCGTGGCTCCACCAGAATTTTAGGGGAGAAATTAGCACATGATAAATGTTTGAACAAAAAAGCCTTCATAGTGCAAATGTTGTAGTCTGGTTGTTGGGTCATTACCAGGCACAGGCAGAAATATTCAGCAGGAAGTTGCTGACAATCCTGCAAATAAAGAAGGAAAGGATTCACCTTGTGACTACAAAAAAAATCAACAAAAAACCAAATATAAAACAGCTGCTGGATTAAGAACAAAAAATGAAGAGGGGAGAAAATGCTTCCAATTTAGAAAAGCTTCACTGGGGTCCTTTTTATTGTCCCAAAAAGCAATAGAAAATAATCATCTCTGCTGGCATGCCAGAGTTAGAGACTGAAACATTGGTCCTGCAAGTAAATACAAGTGAAGGTCTCGCTGTTAAAAATTCATGTAAAAATCATTCCAGCAGAGGAATAAGATCAGATATTTTCTTGCAGTTCCAGCCAGCTGACAAAGGAAAGAATTAGATATCAAGTCACAGCGTGCATGAATTAATCAATATGGATTTCAAATGCATCTCCATGAGAGCTGCAATAAGAGGAGCAGACAATTATTGCATGGCCAAAACCAAGCTGCTACAGAAACAGAATTCTTATTCTGACATTAAAGTTTCTCATCTTTTTTACCACTTAATGAACAAAAAACTGTACTTAACTATTAATAATGAGATTTTAATTTCAGAAATTAGACCTTATAAGCTTTTTTTTTTCTTAAACCCAGTGATCCTTTTCAGCACACCCAAAAAGACATGGGGCCTACATAGTCAAAGGAAAGGGGAATTTATTTAATGCTAATCATTACTGTGAACTTTGGGTTTTCATCAGTTGCTAAATGGCCTTGGCATTAGAAAATACCACAGTGATAGGGAATGTCACAGCACATTAACAATTCCATTTTTCTTATCAATTAAGCTGACCTTATCTACACTTATTATTTGTTTGAACAAGAAAAATCTAAACACATCATGGATATTACAGTCCAACTACCACAGCGTTCTCTAAATGCTTTTCCTTACCCAAGGCTTTCCATAATTCATCTCTGAAGACCCTAATAAAAACAGTAAAAGCAGGAATTTCCCTTCCCTTCCCTTCCCTTCCCTTCCCTTCCCTTCCC
>JANPWX010000443.1:1594206-1654149 GCA_024734555.1 Trochalopteron elliotii | reverse complement strand
GTGGAGAGCAGGGCTGAGCTGAGGGCTGGCCCCGTGCCCAGAGCTCTGCTTTAATGAAACACAAAGTTGAGAGGGATCAATAACGCTCTCCCCTCCCAAACAGCCCGTCAGAGGCAGCTCTGGGAAGGTGATGGGGAAGGAAATTAGATGTCTGTGAAAACTGGCAACGTTCCTGTCAGGTTCACACCACGGAGGCTGCCTTGTCATTCCGTGGCAAACCTCAGCAGGGAGATAGAGAACAGAGTGAAAGACAAGAGTGTGTGAAAAGAGCATGAGAGAAAACCTCTCTTTTCTCCCCTTTCCCTTTCCTCCCACTTGTTTTTCCCTCTCTGTCTGCGTCCCAGCAACCCCCAAGTGAAATTCCCCAAGATGTGACCTTCAAGATGAGCAGAAAGAGAGACGTGGTGATGTTCAAATGCTTCCCCCCACTCAGAGCCCTCCCTTAAACACAACCTGATGGCTGCTGAGGCCACTTTCGACCCTGCAGGAGTAGAGTGGAAAATAAAACGAAGCCACCCCTTCAGAATTAAGACCTAATCCATCCTCCTGCAGCTCAGACTTGTGCAGTGATTTATGGCAGAATTCCTCCCGCCCCTACGATGCACTCACCATCACAAACAGGCTCAGGGGCCACTCAAAAAAATTAAAACCCAGCTCAGCATAAGCATGGCAAATCTGTCTGTTAACCTGATGAGTTTCTTCAAAGAGTAATACCCAATGAAAGTCATTTCCAAAGCAACACATGGGAAAAAAAGCAATTTAAAGATGGTGTGTCAGGGAGAGCTTGTGGTTCTCTAATAAATTGATGTCAGGAGCTGAAATGTTCACAGAATCCCAGAATGGTTTGGGTTGGGACATCAAAGATAATACAGCTCCACTCCTGCCATGGGCAGAGACACCTTCCACTAGCCCAGGTTGCTCCAAGCCCCATCCAACATGGCCTTGGACACTTCCAGGGATCCAGGGGCAGCCAGAGCTTCTCTGAGCCAGGGCCTCATCATCCTCACAGGGAAGAATTTTTCCCTAATATCTACTCTAACCCTGCTCTCTGTCAGTGGGAAGCCATTCTCCCTGGTCCTATCACTCCAGGCCCTTGGAAATTATCCTTTTCCATCTCTTCTCCCAGCTCCTTTCAGGTACTGAAAGGCTGTGATAAAGTCACCTCAAAGCTTTCTCCTCTCCAGGCTGAACAATCCCAATTCTCCCAGCCTTGGAGCAGAGCTGCTCATCCCTCTGATCATCCTGGTGCCTGTTTCCTGTGCTGGGACCCAGAGCTGGAGGCAGCTCTGCAGGTGGGGTCTCACCTGAGCAGAGGGGCAGGGTCAGTGTGGGCAGCATGCTGGAGACACACGTGGGGTTTTTACACCACTTGCACGTTTGGCTGTTTGTATTGAGAACACTCCTGTTTAGAAATCTTCAGCTGTTTGAGTCTGAATTTTTATTTGTGGAGCCTGAGGCAGCTGCAGTTCCAGAGCACTCCCACTGATGTCCCCAGCATTACAGCAAAGCTGCTTTGTGCCACTCCATCAGCAGCTCAGTTTATCACAGTTCATTCTCCCCTCTCTTCAGCTGCCTGCTCATCTTCCTCCATTCTTCTGAGACTCCTTTTCACAACCTTCCCAGGATGAATTCATTCAGTGTTTTTGGCCCCCTGCAGGGAGAGCTCTGCTCAGACCATCTTGTACCCACAGGCAGCCTGAGGAGAGCCCTCCGTGCCAGGGACACCTGGCAGCACTCACAGCCCTGCTGCTTCCTGCACCTTGTTTGTTCAAATATTCCTCATGCAACAGCTACAAATCACCTGCCAGAGTGACCAGGCTTGCATCATAAACCTTTGCACAATCAATACTTGAGAAAAGCCAAGTGGTCCCTTGGTAAGTTATTTTTTTTTTTTTTTTTTGTGAGTTTAGAAAGGGCTGTGGTAGGAAACAGTTCAAAGGAACATTCAATGTGCTGAATACTTTGCAAATCTGTGACTGTACCTGTTAAGATTGTATTAGAATGATAAAACCAATTAAAACAGATTTATTGCCTTTCTAAGATTCCCTTTTGAGATGGAAATAGTCCTGCTTTTAAGACATGAATTCATCTGTTCCATACAGGTTGCACACATTGAAAAAGCATTATCAAAAACCATAGGATTGCCTTTTGAAGTAATTTTTTAATCTTTCACTGCTTGCCTTACTTGGCTGACACAAGTCAGTAAAGAACACTTTTTAGGGAAGGCTGAGAAGAAAATGGAGCTACAGCAAATTTCTGACACAGGGCCAGAATCTGGCACCAGAAACCTCTTGTGGTGGGAACAAATCCTCCCAGGAATTTCAGTGAGGAGCTTGTGGGCACAGTCTGTACACACAGCAGCCCTGGGTTCAGATCCTCCCCTCCCTGCTCATGCCTGGCCACAGAACACTGTCCCTGGGGACTAGTTTGGTTTGGGATGCTCAGGGGAGTTCCCTGTGCAGGCTGGAATTGAACTCCTGCCTTTCAACTCCTGACCACCCTTTCCATGAAGAAATTCCTCCTGATGTCCATCCTGACCCTCCCCTGCTGCTCAAGGTCATTTCCTCTCGTCCCATCACTGGTGGCCTGCAGGAAGAGCCAACCTCCCTTTTTTATAGAGTTATTTTCTACATTGATTTGTAGTTGTTACCATGTGAAAAAAAAACACTTTAAAATAATAATCTGCTGCAGTTTATGACAGTAGCAGGAAATCCCTCCCAGAGAACAGCCAGCAGTAGGACAGGAGATACTCACCATCATCTCAGAGCTGCTTTTAAATGTTTGTCCTTTGTCCTCACTGCCCCACTTGGAGCACTGGAGCAGCACCAAGGGGGATGAAGACCCCCATGGGAATCCAGCACTGGCAGCACAGGGACAGAGCAGTGCCCAGCAGGGACATCCCAGTACCAGTGAAAACAGAGCTCTGCTATCATACACTTGGCATCATCATACTGTTTATTGCACCTTTTCCCTGCCAGATGATTGAAACCAATTAAATTATTGAAGCCAGGGAAGTGATTTATCTTCAAAGTACTGCTCTTGCCTGAGAAAATTAGATAAAACTACTGACTTTTCTAAGTTTTATTGCTCTGTGTCTTTACTCATGGAAGGAAGTTGCCTAAATCTTTTGGGAGAGTTCTCTCTGACCTGGAGCAGGACTGGGTGTAAATCTGCCTTCTAATGAAACTTCTGTATCTGAATGGGTGCCAGAACTAATCCCACAAAAATCCATGTCAGGAAAAGTTAAAATTCATAGTTAGGGCTTTCTTATCAGTATTATTTGGCTTAAGGAATACATTCCTTTAAATGCCCCACTCAAGGACACAGTAAGAGAGTTTCTTTCCTCCTGAGAAACAAGTTCAGTGATTGTCTTATTTCCCTGATCTGAGCAGCAAATGTTATATCCACAAATGTTGTATCACTCTTTACACACAAAACCAAGCCCATACATTATTTCAATTATTGAGAAATACTCTTGAGAAACACTGTAGCAAGCAGAGAGTGGCTCTCATGGCAAATACAAACCTGGACTTTGACTTGTGTAGTGCTCCCCTTCAGAATTTCTAAGTCAAGATGACTAAAATCCTGGCAAACATTTAAAAGAATAAGATATATTTTTTTTTCTGATCCTTGGAAAGCCAAATCAAATTTTCCTTTAGAAAAGCATTCAGATATTGACTTAGAATTCCACTTCAAAAGGATCACCAACACCCGCACCCCCTTCTCTTCCACTCAAAGAACTGCCACAACATATTTATTTTCTTTCATGGGGATCTTATTTATTGCTGGACAAGCAGGATACAAAGAAACAGGATCTCTGTAATGCCTTAACCCAGAGTATAAACGTCAATCACATCAGGGAGCTGAAAAGGAGATTTTAAAAGCATCTCAGCAGCTCTTGGGAGAATCCTGCCCCAAATCCATCCTGCTGTTTATCACCTGCACTGTCCTAAAGGCAGCAGCTGAAAAGGAATAAAACCAGTGGGACTTTTCCCATTTGCTTTAATGGACTTTGGATCAGTGCCCAAGCACATTAAGTTTCAGAGATAAATATATTTTGAATTCAAACAAGTTTTCCAAAGTTTCTGTCGAGATCAATCAGGAACTCAGTGGTTTTGTGGGAAAGAGCTGAGGCCCACACACAGCTCTGCCTTCTCCTAAAGCTTAAGCAAAAAAGTAACCCAGATTTAGGCACTGGGAATACCAAACACCACTTAAAATATTTAACTTTCCTCTGTTAATGGCTGTCTCTGGCTGCTGCTGCAACACTGTCCCGTGTGAATCCCCATCACTGACACATTAACTGTTCCCCAAAGCCTTGGAAAGGATGAACAAGCACAACTACCTGGAGAACAGCATCCCACCTCTCCACTGGTGGGTGTTAAAGCAGGTTTGCCTTGAAAAATAAAGTCTAAAACAAGGACACAGATAAGCCTAACATGAAAAACAATTTGATTAATGCACCGAGGGCCACAACAGGCGAGCAGTGAACGCTGGGCTGTCAGGGCTGCATTTGGAAGAAATTAATGGAGGGAACAAGGTTTCAGTTTAATGGGATTACGAGACCTTAAGAAGTGCTCATTTCTGTCTCAATTTACCTGACATTTTTGTTTACCTTGCAACCTCTTCTGTAACAGAGTTCAGGGCTCTGCATTTGTAACTAATACATTACATAGGGTTCATGATAATCTTGTCCTGAGTGGTTCCCACAAGGAATTGCTCTGTCCTGTGCCCTTTTCCTCCCTTCCTGTAGTTTAAAGAAGTCAGCAGCAGCCTGTGAAATCCCCCTTAGTCAGCACAGGGCTGTGCCTCAGCCCAGCCTTTACCCTGCAAATGCAAACCCATCCCTCACTCCATCACCAGCTGAACGTGAACAAAACAGCTTTAGGCTAAAAGCAATCTCATCTAAACCAGAGAAATACTGTGACATTAAAAGCACTGGAAATATATGATAGAACATCTAGAAAGCTTTTAATCTGGATGGGTTGGAGATAAGGCTGTTGTCACTTGTGGGAGGCACGACAAGCTCGGTGTGACTCCGTGATGGATGACCCAGCCTGTGAGCTCTGGGTCTGTACAAAAACATTATTTGTGGCCTTCTTGCAAACATTCATTGTCACTCTGCCTGTTTTAAATCTGAGCCTGCTCGAGCTTTAAAGGAAGAGCATGCCATAAATAATGGGTTGGAAACTTCTGAAATTGAGCAAAAAAGCTTTTCTGTGCATAAAGGTGGCACCGGTTTAAAGTGCAATATATTGGCATCTCCTCGGACTAGAAGTTGTGGGAGAGTGGCAATTTTCTTTCTTCAACAGTATAAAGGTTTAATTTCGAGCCCTGAGGACAGAAATGATCAGGCCTAAGTCCCAGGGCCAAGCAGAGCTGTGTCCCATTTGCACCTCAGCCCAGCACAGCTGATCTGGGGTGGGTGTGCAGTCATGGCTTTCCATTCCTGCCAGGCACAAAAGGCCATCACTGCAGCAGACCAGCCCCTAAAAACTGGCCTCTGCCTGAAACTCCTCAGGTTTAAAATGAAATTTAACTGATATGAAGAGGAGAAGGTTCAGTGTGAGCATCAGGCAGTCAGAAGGGAGGGTCCCTGTGCTCCTGCAGCAGTGGCAGAGAGATCTTTGTGTCACCTCCAGAACAACCATCGCTGCCTCCTGTGACCCCACAGAGCTCAGCCAAAGCCCCTGTGCTCCCACCCTGCAGCTCAGCCCTGCTGCTGCCCCACTGACACTCCTGGGGGGCAGGAGCTGCTTGTTTCCTTTCCCTGTGCCCTCGGATTGTTTTAATTATCTGGCTCAGAGTTAAGAGTTTCTCAGAGCAAGGATAATTTTTCACCACTTAGAAAGCATCAAGCATCTACTCTGCGTGTAATTGAGGTCCTAAAGTCGTTAAGGCAGTAACACAGGAGAGCTGTAAAAAATTATCAGAGAAAATACAGACAGAAGAGATAAGGTGCAGCTCTGGGAAAAGGAACAAAAGTACTTTCAAGTTCTATTCTTTGAGTCTTTGGCTTAATTAATTAACCCTCCTCAGCTTGCTTTGCTTCATGTGAACTCCCCATGGCTGGGAGTGTCCAAGGCCAGGTTGGACAGGGCTTGGAGCAGCCTGGGACAGTGGAAGGTGTCTCTGCCCATGGCAGACATCTGGAATGAGATCAAGGATCCTTTCCAATCCAAACCAGTCCATGATTCCATGGCTCTCATATCCATGGCACTGATGCTAAAACGGCACTGAATGAATGAACACATATTTGACATTACCCATTATCACATTACTCTGAAAATATGTTCCTGCAGGAGGAAATTTTATTTGCTTTGAAGTTTACGTGATACTGGGAGAAAAAACCAGGCTTTGACCTTGTAAACAACTCTGCACTTAGGATTTATTTTTTCAAAAGCAGATGTAAACCTGAATAGTCCTCCTGAATTCAGCGTGACTCAAAGCTCTGCAGGATTTGGTCTGGCAAATTACACATGCAAATTATTCTACAAGAGGATATTTTGCAGATTGACTTAAACTTGAGGATGAGCCAATATAGTAACTATTGCAGTAAGATATGTAAATTGCTTTGAATAAAGCCCATTTTCTAGTGAGAAAATATTTTCCAGGAGAAATAAGATGACAAACACTCAACCAGATACTGCAGAGAGCAGCATCTCCTGAGCAAAAGCTGCCTCTGAGGTAGGAAAGCAGCTCATTGTTTTCTTCCTACAATCTGACCTTGCTCCTTAATGAATAGCAAAGTTCCCGGCGGAAAAAGAATTAAAGTTGGAGTTTTTTAGAGAAAGTACCTCTTAAAACATTTCTGTCAGTTTAGACAAGCACTGAATCCTCAATTACTTGCCCCAAATTTATCCAGAACAGGTATTAAGCTGGAAAATGGAGGAAATGAGGTTGTCTACAGAGATTTCTTGCCCTTCAAAGAGGAAATTAGAGTAAAACAGCACCAGAATAGTGGTTGGGTTTTTTTTTTTCATATTCAAAGACACACAAAATATTTTTTCCATTTTTTTTAGTTGAACAGATCCATGATTGCCATGATTAATGTTTTGACAGCACCTAATGCAATCAAGCATCCAGCTCAGCTGCTAATTCCATTTGCATGTGGCTGATACACAGGGATGGGTTGGTAAGACTGGGAGATCAGGCTGGGGGTCAGCACCTCCTTACTCTGAATTAATGATATCAAACCTTGGGGACAGAACAATCCTGGGAAGAAAATCCCTGCAAACATCAGGTTCTTCTCTGGGCTCACACTTGTGTTTGTTTTTTAGGGTTAGAACAGGAAACTCAGAGGAGATATTAAATTTGGAAGTGAATAACTGACAAGTAACTTCACTGCACTTTATTTGGTTTAAATCAGATGAGGATTTGACTGCTCAGGGTTTTAAAGCATTCCAAGAACATCCAAATGCCTGGAAAATTCAGCTGGATTCCAATCAGGGAAATTACTCAAACAGCAAGAAAAAAAAAAATAAAAGTGATCTCTGATTTTGGTTCCTTTGATGAAAAACCCAGGACAAGCTGGAGAGACAACCCTAGTCAGGACCTAAGGGTTGTGTAAGGATGAGATCCCAAGTAATGGCTGAAAACTTTGCTCAAGAAAGAGAAGGGAGAAAAAAGGGAGCACATTGGAAAAAAACCTAATGGCAAACAGCAAAGACAATTGGATCTGCATTCTGTGTACCCACCTTCCTTTGGAAGAGGAGGTTTATTTTTCTGCCAGCTTTGCTTGCTGCTTATTTCTTTTTATTTTTCCTCTGTGCTCGCTGACAGAGTTGCTTCACTTGTTTTGTTCAGGATCATGAATTTCTTTGGGGAACAGGCTCTTCTCATCAAATATTGCTTTCAAGGCTACAAAACAGGAGTGAATTCTACATCAAAACCAGGGGAACATTTGGTGAGGTGCACTGTGAAAATCACGCTGCAGGAAGAACTTTAGAAAATGAGAGAGGCAGAGCTCAAACATGCCCTACTCCAAGAAAAGCACTGGATTTTCTGCTTCCACTTCTGCTGACAGGTTTAGATTTTGGGGGGTTTTTCTCCCACTTAGGGAACTGAGACTTGTTCAGCCCTAAGGGCCACAGTGTGTCCATCTCTGCCTCACACCCTTTGAATTCATTGGCCAGGTCTAGCAAATCTGATGGAATGGAATCCTGGAATTGTTAAGGCTGGAAAATACCTTTAAGGTCATCATGGTCAATAGAGAACCACCCCCATGTTGACCATCAGACCTGGAACGGTGCAGATCTCAGGGAGCAGAATTCCTACAGAGCAGGAATGCAGAGAGACTGGATGGATGAGGAACAGGAGAGGATGGATGGATGGATGGATGGATGGATGGATGGATGGATGGATGGATGGATGGATGGATGAAGAACAGGAGAGGTTGGATGGATGAGGAACAGGAGAGACTGGATGGGTGGATGAGGAACAGGAGAGGTTGGGTGGATGAGGAACAAGAGAGGTTGGATGGATGAGGAACAGGAGAGGTTGGATGCATGAGAAAGAGGAGAGGATGGATGGATGGATGGATGGATGGATGGATGGATGGATGGATGGATGGATGGATGGATGGATGGATGGATGGATGGATGGATGGATGGACGGACGAGGAACAGGAGAGGTTGGATGAATGAGGAACAGCCCTTCCTTGGGGATGCCCCATTCCTGGGCAATCTTCAGCTAGAGCCAGCGCCTTTTTGGGCACCAGGATCAAACCAGTCCATCCCAAGGGAGAAATCCCTGGCAATGTGCCTTCACCAGTGCTTTTGTAACTGCTGACTCCATTTTATTTCTTCCCCACTTAAACCTTCGGGCTGAAAATCACCTACAGATTCTGAGACATCCAAAGGGAGAGGCTTCCCACCCTGCATGTGCTACCCCTTCCAAAACCTCCCCTCTATCGAGCAGAACTTTGCTTTTCACTTTTTCACAGGGGCAAATTAATCCCCTGCTCAGTTTAGGGAGTGTGCACTGGCTTTTTTTCCCCCCCTCCTCCTCCAAGTCTCCATTCCTTTAATTTATCAGCACTCCAATACTGCCATTAAGGACTAAAAAAAAAATAATCAAATTATCCTCCACTGAAACAAGAGCTCTAAAACTGTTCCCTGAAGGCCTGCATGACTGAGCAGGTTTAGCCTGCAGCCATTTATTTACATGGATACAGCAGGATGATCCCCAAGGATTCCTCCAGTCCCGGGCAAGATTCCTTCTCCTCACGTGCATCAATCCCTGGTGCTAAAGCCAGACTAATTCATGAACAAGAATAAATGATGTTCACTGAGCTGTTCCTGTGACACCTGATAGGATCTCAGGAGCAAGGAGGGAGGGCTGTGCTGCTTTCTCTGGGAAAAGGAGCCCCAGGAGTTGCCTCGCTGGGAATTTCGCACACTCGGATATCGCTAACAAGATGATGAGCACAGAACAGGCACAGATCTAAAATTGCTGCAGCCACTTCAGCTGAGAGTGCACTTGCATTTAACAAGGCAGCAAAGCAGGAGGCAGAGGCTGAGTTTGATGCCCGAGTGATCGTTATCACTGCAGAGAGCATTAAATAAAACCAAATCAAAAGCACACAACGCTCCTGGAGCCCTGCTCGTTGCTGGCCAGGCAGGAAAGCATGCCCTGAGTGCTGAGGGGAGAAACAGCCAGCAAAACATCCCAGACAAGTTTCTGTCCGTGCTCTGGGAGCTCACCTTCCAGCTGTAATTACAGGCATTTAGCTCTTGGGAAAGCTACAGGACTTTATTTATCGATTTCTGGAAGTTTAGGGCAAAACTTGCAATGATTTAAAGGATTAGGATTTTAAATGTGTAAACTGTGTTCCTGGCTTCAGTTAATTAAAAGGTACATTAAACTCCAAAGAAAACCAGCTAATTAATGCATTACCAGGGCTTAATACTTAATTCCAGATACAAGATAGCCATTTAAACACACCCTTAAAAGAGAAAACTTTTGACTGGGAATTGTTAAAGTTGGCAGCAGAAAAGAATCTGATGCAGATTTACTGCTCCCCTGATCCTAAAGGGAGCAGAGTGGCTTTAATGAGTGATGGTTCAGAGCCTCAAACAGCAAATCAGCTCCCTGAGCCCACATCTGCAGCACAGCCAGAGCAGGAAAACCTCAACATTCAGCGTGCTGGGGGGCAGGACGGGGGCCACAAGGTTTTCAAATAAAAACTGGCAGGGATTTGTGTGAACAATCCAGCTGTTCCCTCTCTGTAGAGGTCACAGAGAAGCCGAAGCCATTTAGAACTGAAATTCAAATTTGCCAACAGCTGGGCTTATTTACTTTGGTAATGGGGATATTCACACACAACCATCACGCTCCACTCGAGTCTGGCTTTTAAAATTGCACTGCCCACATGATTTTAATGTCTTTGTCCCTCATTTATCTCTCATTTTGAGCAGCTCATGGTAGGTAACCTGGAAGTGCCACAGCGATTTTTCTTTTGCTTGATGAGGGTGAGGTTTGGACAATTAAAACTAAATTAGTGAGGAAGGTCTGAAAGGCTGGAATTATCTGTATAAAAATGACACAGGGTTGTCAGTAGCGTTGCTGCTATCATCCTTACAGAGAAATAACATCTCTTGGTCAGATAGAAACAGGCACCTGGTTAAAAAATTCACAGCTCATGTGACAATTAAATCAGCTCCAAGGTATTTAATTTAGAGGCTGCACACTTGGCCTTGCTGAGTCAGCTGCAAAGTGTCCAACACAATCAGGTTCTTTCACCTCATTTCTTTCAGGGAGCTGAGTTATCGACCTTTGAAATCCATCTCAGCCAAAGTGAACGTGTCCCACAGCAAAGCTCCAAATTCCCCCCTCCAAATTCCTGATCCTGGGATCTGCAGCCTGTGGTCACCTCAGTTCTCCAGCCTGCAGGGATAGATGTGCCCACATCCTACATCCTTCCCACCACGGGCAGGCTGTGAGCTGGCAGGGCTGGAGAGGAGCTTTTCTAAGGGATAGGAAGTGCCAAGCAAAATTCCAAAGCCATCAGGAAAGCTCCTGGAGGCTGCAAGGACACTGATGAATGCAGCAGTCAGCTGCTTTAATGCATCCAATTAAGCAGCTGCACAGACCCTGTCAAGTGGTTTCCAAATGGACCGAGGGAAGTCTCTCATCTTATTAAACAGAAATCACCTGCTGCAATCCCCAAATGTAATTTTCCTCTCATACTCCCATGTATTTCACAAATTAAAATCCTTTTTCTTCGATCAAACCCATTCTGGAGCCAGTATTCCAGGCTCATGTTTTCAATTAACCTGTGAAGTCTGATCCAGTGCCTGATGAAGGAAGTTCTGATGTTTCCATCACATTCAGGGGGTTCTGGAACATGCCTTTACAAAATAAGGAAGTGTTGAGATAGGATTAAGAGTCTCACCACTTACTTGAAGCCTCAAATCAGCTGCTAAGCAATAAATCTTGGAGTTCTCTATTACCTTCATCTCATTTTAGCACAGATGGTAAAAGCTAGTGACCTTTACATTTTTTTTTTGTCTTCCTGTGCTGAGAGCTGGAGTAATGAGAATATAATGAAGGTCTCTTTATTTTCCAGCAGCCTGGGAGGACACAGATTTTTCCCAGCACTGCTCCGCTGGCTTTTCCCGAAAGTATTTCTCAGGGAGAGGAACAGTCAGACTCGTTTGTGCCATCAGTCTCCTCCAGGGCTCCAACACTCAGTGACCTAAACACACCCTTCAAATCCAGGTTTGCTGGAAATCCAAAGGGAATTGTGCTTCTGTAAGTCAACTTTTCTCATCTCATCTTTATAACACTGCTCTACCAGGCAGATAACGTAGTTACAGGCAAAAAGTGTACTCTAAATAGAGTAAAAATAATGTTTTGTTTGGTTTTTTTTTTCCTCCTTATTACCTTTTAGGGGAAATAAAATATGCCAGGTCTTTCCTAAAACCAGCTTCCCCTTCTGTTAAAAATCCCAAACTGCCTGCTCTGGTGGGATTCTTCCTAACCAAGATGAATACAGGTAACTGCTGGGAAACCAGGCCAGCCTCTTGAAGATAATTAATAGCGTTAATTACTGCTTTGTTTTGTGCAAACAATTCCACCCTGAGAGAAATTCAGCTGCAGCACATCATTTGTTGCTGAGATATTTTGAAACGACGGCACCAAGGCTCAGCTGGGATTCAGTTTGATCCCCTAGCAGAAGCAGAAATGCTGTGAAATCCATTGTGGGACTGTCAGGTGAAATAAATCTGTGTTTCCTGTCGGTCACAGCCCTCGTGGAGGCCCCAAAGGCAGGGAGAGGAAGGCAGTGGCTCCCTCAAGGTCAGGCTGAGGTGGATCCGTGGGGATGGATCCAGGAGCAGTTCCCTCCCTGAGCCTGCCCTTGTGTGCATTTAGCTCTTGCTGTCACCTTTAGTGTTTTCCTGGGCTTTAAACTGTGAGATCCATCTGTATTTGCAGAGCATTTGGGAGCAGATTTTTCATACAGGCACAGTTTATACATTTATTTTAAATATTGATACAGTTATAGACATATGGAAATCCAGCTTGGAGCAGACCTTGAGGGAAGGTTGCAGGATAAAAGGTTTCTTGCCTGCCCAGCCAAGGAGGAGAGTCATGGAATGGTTTTGGGTTGGAAAAGGACTTTAAAACTCATCTCATTCCACCCCTGCCATGGGCTGGGGCACTTCCACCATCCCAGGTTGTTCCAAGCCCTGTCCAGCCTGGCCTTGGACACTTCCAGGGATGGAGCATCCACAGTTTCTCTGCACAAGAAGCTGCTTCCCCCCCTCAGAGACAGCCTCTGCTTCCACAGGAGGATGGAGGGATGGGACATAGAGTTGTGCAGTTTTTTCCATCAAACATAAGCAACAAATCCACTTGCAGCAATTTAAGATCATGATGCCTTGGGAAGGCTGACCTGAAACAGAGACTGGACAGAGCTGGAGAATAAAGCAGATTTTTATTAAAAGGCCTTTAGGGTACACCTTGGGCAGGACAGGGCCTGACCAGGACTACACCCAAGGTGGACCCAGAATGGTCACAAAATGGACACAAAATGGTCACAAAATGGACCAAAAATTATCTATCACAAAAATGGACACCTGGTCATGAGGTATCACACTTTTATAAGTTTTGGCCCATTTGTATTTTGGGGTTTAATTGCCCAATTACAACTTCAGGTTGTGAGGTTCCATCCTTCTTGTTCCTCCCTTCAGCCCACCCTTGTTTGTGCTTTTGGGCCTGAAAGTTGTCCTTGGTGTGCAGCAGGAAAAGGATTTGTTTTGTGTCCCTGCTGTGTGCAGAGCTGAGTGACACTGACTGTGAGCTCAGAACTGCACCCCTGGGCAGCACAGAGTCTGAAATACAGAAAAGCCCAAACTTAAGGCACCCATCACACCAAGAACCTTTTAAATCCAAGACAAAGTTTCTTCACCATTTTGGAAGGCTTCAGACCAGGTAAGGAGCAATCTGCAAATCAGATGTGACACGGCCTACTCGTACAAATACAAGATACTTAGCAAGTCAGCCAGAAATCCAACTTACATAATAAGGCTTCTAATCATCTTTTTTTAATGAAATTTTAATTATGGAAAAAATGAGCAACTGGTCTAGAGGTTTCTGCATCACTGTAAATGTCTCCAAAAACAGCACATGCTCTGAGAAATCCCTCACATTGCTGCAGAGCTGGAAAGTAGGACATGTTGATGGGATCCCAAAGCAATTTTTACTAAAAGCACTGTTTCTGAGGAATCTGGCTCCAACAAAAGAAAGAATCCCTCACGAGGCCACTTTCTAGTAAAATATTTACAAGTACACCCAAAAGCCAGTTTCTTCTTCATGTGCTTTTGGTAAAAATGTACCAAAAGTGGAACAAGTTCAGCTCTTTCTCTTCCAGACACTCTTAAAACCTCAGAGAAGAAACTTTCTGCCAATGTCCCCACTGGGCTGAGAGGTGGGAGAAGGGAATCACACCTCTGCTCCAGGCTGGCATGGCTGGGAACAGGCAAAAAATGGAAATTCCTTGGAAAAATTCACCTATTTTCTGTTTTCATACCAGAATAATAAAACCTACAGTGTTGGGCCCAATTCAGGTGTGATCTCTGACAGCTTTGTGGAGTGAAATCAAGGGAGAATGCTCTGGAATTGGATTCTGGATTTAAAGTGTATGAAAAGGGCTTTCACTCCATGTTCTTTTTACTGCTGCTCAGTCTTCAACAAATATCCCATACAGAATTAACCCCACAAATTTAGGAATTAAGAAGGAATCAACAAAATCACCTTCAGTTCTAATTCATTTTGATGAATCAGATGATGGAGCTGGGAAATTCCATTTCCTCTTTGCCCATCACATGATGGTTCAGTTCCTAACTGGGCAGTGGGGAAAGCAAACTTGAGAAAGCAAGAATTTACTTGAAATCAAATTTCTGTCAGGTTAACAGACAAATGGTTCAAACTAGAGGCAGTTTAAGTGTTTTAACACCAAATCTTGTCTTCCATCATCCTCAAAAAAATTTGGTCTGAAACATCCTAATTTTTTTGGCTTTTTACCTAATTTTGATAGGTCAAAGCACACCCCTGCATAATCCCCCTTGTATAAGTCACTTAAGAGTAAAATACTTGTTTATCTCAAAAATCAGAAGATTCTTCTTAAAAAAAAAAAAAAAAGTTGCTTTGCTTCTTGTCTTCATCCTCATCAGCTTTTGTTCTTGTACTTGTTTTTTGCAACATCCTTCCTGTGAAAGACAAGCAAGATTTTCAATTTGCTGATTTTCCTCCAAAAAAAAATAATGGAGGAAATGTTTGCTTGAAGCTTGAATAATTTTTTGTAGTCTTCAAATAAGATGTGCAGACTCTCCTACAGATAAATATATCAGTTGTCATCCTTTTCCTGGAAGGAAAAAGAGAGGAAGAAAGCACATCTGTCCCCTGAGACATCTGCAGAGCCATAGTATTTATTTCTACCAGAGAGGTTCTTAAAAGTGTTGTTTTTGGAAGTCAGGATAACTCCCAGACCACAGCTGCTTTTTATTTATATTTCATCTTTCTACCCAACTACTGCTGAAGAGGGAGAAGTTGTTCCTAAGATATTCCAGCCTTCCACACGAGTTGCACAGAGAGTGGGGCTGGGACTTTCTCACTGGGAGCCAGCACCAAAAAAAAAACATTTTCAGGAGAGAAATACCCAGAAGGAGTTTGGAAACTTCTCAGGGCCCATCATTTGCTGTTTGTAATCCTGAGCCTGGGGATGGATAAGGGAAAGTCTCCTCCTCCTCCTCCTCCTCCTCCTCCTCCTCATCTTATTAGGGTGGGAGTGGGAAATAGTTTTTGTTGAGCTGCCTGCTGGGCACTGTGGGGGAAAGGGATCCCTGGATTTCCCTCAACAGCTCAGACCTGGAGTTTGAAGCTTTGCTCCATTTTTCCCTTTGCTAAAACCAAACCAAACAAAAAAAAAAAAAACCACCAAAAATTAAAGCCACAAGTAAAACCTGATTGATTTGCCCTTTGTGCTATAGGGAAGAAAAAATAAGTGGGCTGATTTCCTTGCACTCTACCTGTATTTCCCATAATTTCCTGATCTATCAGGAGATCCTGACTGCCCTGAGCAGTGGCCACCCTGCACCCAGCTCCAGCCTGAGCACCCCAGGATTGCACAGCTGGCTCCAGATTCCTCCTCAAAAACACCAAATGGGGCTGAGCAATTCTGCACTCTGCTGTGCACAACCTCGTTGTTCCAGGCATTCCTTAAACATTGCCTGGGACAAACCTGCAAATCAATTCCCTCCACAGGAAATACATCCTGCAGGTGGCTGCTGGAAGGATTCATTCCCCTGCACAGAGCAAAATGAGAGAGAGTTACAGCAGGGAAAAAAAAGCTTCTTTCAGAGCTGTACCTTTATTTCCTATTCATGAACACAGTGCTCCAAAGGAAATCTCACTTTGTAAACAGTTTTCTTTATAGGACTGAAAGTACCTGGTGAAACTGAATGTGGATGGGGAGGGGGAAAAACTATAAATCAACAGCCCAACAGACAGATTTCTTTGAGTACAGTAAATAAATTTGCATGTTTTCAAATTGTTTTACAGACACATAGTGCAGGTTCAAAGAATGGCCAGGAGAAACAACAGAGAATATATTTCACTTTCTCCAGACAGAAATCAGCTGAAGATCCCACACAAACCCAAAATGTGCTGTCACATATATCCTGTGCAGCCTCAGTGGCTTTAGGACAGTTCCATGGGCTGGAGGCTGCACACATTAGGATTCTATGTTTGTTGCCAGGCTGGGTTTAGACTGTTTAAATTCCCTGTCAGGATCAGTTATGGTCAAATCATTTCCCATAAAAAGAGAAATGGATTCGTAACGAGACTTAATGCTTTGTTGTTTGAAAAACTATTTCAACACACTATTAAAAACTCCAAGGACTCTAATTGAACTGGTTTTTTAAGGAGGAGACAATTAAAGTTTGCTGCATAATTAATATATCACAGCCATTAATAACCCCTAAATGATCCCTAAATTTCATTTTATTCATTATGGACAAATTGAGCTGACTCATGGCACAGGAAATACTTTCAAGCACCTGTCAGTGAAACATTCCTTCCACCATGTAGAAAGAAAAGCCTCCTAACAGCTCCCTGAAATTGGTGTCACTCATTAAAATCATCTTCAGACATTGTGTGCCTTCCACAAGTCCTCTAAACACGATCACGGGGCTCTTTTAGTCACCACTTATCTCCAAGAGATATTCCCAGCTTTTATCAAGGAGCTTGTGTTTGTAAATAGGCAGCACAAAAAAGCCACAGCTCATTTCCCCACTTTTGTCCTGAGCTGCTTCATGAATCCCAAGCTCTTTTGAGGAGAATTTGCACACTCACAGGGTTTTATTTTAACGAGCTGAATCCTGCCACCCTTCAGGCTGCTGAGGACATTCGGAGATGAATCAGGGAGTTTCAGCAGAACCATTCAGGGAGGGATGATCAAACCCCACAAACAAGGCAGCAGATGGTGGCCAGGGGAGCCTTCCAGACCCTTCCCCAACAAGCACAGCACCAGCTCTGCCTCCTCTGCACATCCCAGGGGGTGTCTCCACACCAGCTGCAAGGTGAGGCCCGATGGCAGGACCTGAAAACTGGCCTGGCTCCTTCTGGAGCCCCAGAGATGGAGAATTCAAGGAGGGTTTGGGAAACACTCCCAGGCATGTAATGGAATGCTTGCACAGCCAGCCCTGTGATCCCTGTAGGGCCATTCCAGCTCAGGATATTCATAGAAACAGGGAAGGGTTTGGAAGGGAGTTAAATCCCATTCCACCTCTGCCATGGGCAGGGGCACCTTCCACTGTCCCAGGCTGCTCCAAGTCTTGTCCAACCTGGCCTTGGGCACTGCCAGGGATCCAGGGGCAGCCACAGCTGCTCTGGGCACCCTGTGCCAGGGCCTGCCCACCCTCAGAGGGGAGAATTCCTTCCCAATATCCCACCTAAACCTATGTTGTCAGTGTGAAGCCATTCCCCCTTGTCCTGTCGCTCCAGATCCCTGCAAAAAATCCTTCCCCATCTTTCTTGTTGGCTCCTTCAGCCCCTGCAAGGCCACACTGGGCTCACTCCAAAGCTTCTCCTGTCCAGGCTGAACAATCCCAGCTGTCCCAGCCTTTCTCCCAGCAGAGCTGCCCCATCCCTGGGATCATCCTGGTGCCTCCTCTGGATCTATCCAGCAGCTCCAGGTCCCTCCTGTGCAGGATCCAGGGCTGGGGCAGCTCTGCAGGTGGGGTCTCACCTGAGCAAGGGGCAGAATTCCCTCCCTCACTTGCTGCCCACGCTGGCTTAAATTCTGATATTCCAGGATTCTACAGATTTCTATCACCCCAGTATTGTGTTCATGACTTCTGGAGAGGTTCTGTGCAGAGCCCACAGCACTGGCAGCCCCTGTGCAGCAGCTCCCAGCAGCAGGGTGAAAAATAAACCCCTAAAAGCTCCACAAGCTTATTGTTCCTTTGACATATCCGTGACATTCAGAGCACCATAAACCTCCCTCATCTGAAATATTTAGCTCCTTAGCAGCAGTCAAACAGACATGCATCCTGCCTGGCACATCCACACCGTAGATCACTAATTTATTTCTTACAGCCCTCCTGGGTGCTGTATGTGCTGAGACAACTGCATTCCCAGAAATGGGCATAAATATCTGTATTTATTTTCTCATCATACTGGCTGGGGAGTTGTGGGGAGAGAGGGGAGAGGGAGCCAGAATAAGAATCACACAGAGAAAATGGCCTGACAAACGCTCTGGGTGCACTTCCTCCAGCAGAGTGCTCAGCATTATTCCTCATCTGCTGTGCCACAGCTCAGAGTGGGCCGTAATTATGGATTTCCAGCTGGCATTATGGTTATTATAGATTAGATGTTCGTCTGTAAAGACTGTCAAACCAATGAAATTTTCAGGTTTTGAGTAGCCTCCAGGGCAGGGCTCTGCAAGGCTCCCTTTCCCCAGCCGTTAGTTTTATTTATAGTCCAGGACTAAACAAGGCAGGAATTAAGGGAATGCTCCTCGCTGAAGGTAATGGTATGGAAATGCTGATGTAGGTCTGTGACAGCAGACAGGAGCAATAGCCTTGAGGAAATATTGGAAGTGTGGAGCTGAGCAGAGCAAGCAGCACCTCAAGGCTGCTTTTTGTCACTCTGACAGGACAAAGTTGTAAATAATCCCCCCCGTGCTCTGCACTCAATTATCAGCAATTTAGTGGCACCCAGGATATGATATGCCCAGGAAAACACAGCAGTCACCTCGAGTTCTCAACAAAATCTCTGGGGTGAGTTGTTTTCTCACCTGGTTTGGATCACAGAGGTTTTGGAAGACTGAAGCACAGCTTAAGGTTGGCATTTTCCAGCCTGCTGTTCCAAACAGCTTTTCCAGCACAGCTCCTAGGAGCAACAGGAAGTTTAACTGAATTAGCCAATCTTGAGCCAAAATTACAGAAAAAAATAAATTTAAAAAAATACATAAATTCTTGTCATATACATGTGCTCTGTGAAAGTTCCCCTTTTATGGCAAACAGAACTTGCAGATCCACATGGGTTTGATGCTGGCCACCAAGAAAAATCAGGAGAGCTGGAGAGAGACTTTTCATCAGGGCTTGTGGCCACAGGACAAGGGGCAATGGTTTCCAGCTAAAGGAGGAGAGATTCAGGCTAAATATAGAGAAGAAATTGCTCCCTGTGAGGGTGGGGAGGGCCTGGCACAGGGTGCCCAGAGGAGCTGTGGCTGCTCCATCCCTGGGAGGGTTCAAGGCCAGTTTGGATGAAACTTGGAGAAACCTGAGCTAGTGGAAGGTGTCCCTGCCCATGGGATGATCTTTAAGGTCCCTCCCAACCCAGCCCATCCTGGGATTTGGTCACACCTGACCAGTGCCAGGACCTCGGGATGGACCCAGAAAACAGGGACAGATTCCCACTGATCCACGGGGGAATGGACATCCTGCTCTCTGTGCCTGGAGCCTGTGGCAGCAAAATGCAGCTCCCAGGGTGTGACACTGATCCTGACCCCCCTTCCCCTCCCTCCTCCAGCCTGAATACACAATTGCTTCCCATTTTCCAGGTGGAAGGCTGTAATTACCCTCATAAAAGATGCACGAATAAACCAGGCCCAAACAAATTAATCCAGTCACACTTTCCTAGTAGTGTTTTATCTGTACTGGCTTAAGCACAATTGTTATTTCTAATAGGTTAGAAATATTCTGAATTCTGAACAGAGCTGCCATGAATGTGCTGCCTGCTGACAAATCAAAGGTAAAGCAGGAACTGCTGCAAACCCAGCATTGAACAGGCCCCCAGCATGCTCTTATCAGATCTACAGGGACTCAAACTGATACAGAAATCATATAAATATCTCCTAACAGCTTTTACCAGCAAAGTACAATGACACTCTGACCTCAAAGACACTCAGATCCACATCACTGGGATGGAAATCTTCCCACCTGAAGAGGTGTGGATGCTTTCCCAGTGATCCATGCCCAGGAGGATGCCAGCACTCACACAGAATTCTGTAACAGCCAAGGAATCTCTGGTGAAGCCTTTCAGTGATAAAATTCTTTCCACTCCTGTTTATCTATTGATTGGAAAGAGACAAAGTGAAGCAGACAGCAAAATTTATATCTCCCCAAGGAGTCCCAACAGCAGGATTATATTGGATACAGGTGGACATGGCACAGCTACAATCAGGGAAAACAGATGGCTGCCTTTTCACCAATGGGAATTTAATGAGACTTTGCCTGATAGAAATAGGAAGCAGAAATAATCACTAACAAAACTCTTATCTCTAATTTCACCATTTGCTTTCAGGGAGAAAAAAAGGGTGAGTCAGTGGAGTGATCCCAGCTGAAAAGTGACAGCGTTCAATAACTTGGTGGGAAGAAAAATACACTGATCTTCACCAAAATAGAGACCTTTAGTCCTGGTTCGTGGGCAGAATACAAACAGAATTTAGTCTGTCTACAACAATATTTTACAGAGTGCAACAGTGTTTTGGTGTCTGTAGATTAGCACTGACTTTCTCCACACCATGCCAAATAAAGGTTCACTTTAAGAGTCCAAAAAATAAAGAAAACATATATCAAAACAAGCATTTAGGTGATGCAGTTTGAATGAGGTGAAGTTTAGACCCAGCTCTCCATTGAAAACAACATAATGATGAACATTATTCTTGGTTCACTGCAAACAGCAAAGATCCAGAGGTTCAGAGGGAGTTTTGGCTACTTAGGAGCCATAATTCCTGTGCAGGCACATATGGACAGCAGCAGTTTGTTCCCAGCCCTGGGAGCAGCTGGGAGTTATTCCAAAAAAGCAGTAAATACCCTAAATACACATTCCAAAACACAGACAGAGGCAGCACTCACCTCTGGCACTAAAGGCATTTCTCTCCCATCACAGTGCACTGCCTGGGTGTTTTCCTTCCTGAATTTCAATCCTAAAAGGCAACAGATATTTGTTTGAAGAGCTTGAAAATAGACAAGGACATAAAAGAAATTTACCCCTTTTTATTCCTCATCTCACACTGAACAACTGCTGTGCAAGTCTTCTCCTTAGCCAGAGCAACATCTGCATCCTTGGGAATTCTAAGTTTACAAATAAAATGTTTGGAAATTATGCCTCAAGATTTTTCATACTAATGGCATAAAAAAATAGCAGAGAAGTGCTCTTTATCATTTCAGTGCTTTGATGATCTTGAAGCATTTTAAGGGGCTCTTTCCTGTTTACTGCAAAGCAGAGAGAACAAAGCCTTAGGAGTCAATACTGGGTCAATCCAGTGCAGTAAACACCTGAACATGGACAGATCCACGGCTTGAAATGGGATTTATTGAGGACAACTGCTGCCTTAATGTGCAAGAGATCTGGGAAGGCATTTCTTCAGTGTGCTGCAGCTTTTAAAGCAATTTAGTGATTGTGCAGCCAGACTCCAATCTTCTCCCTGCACCAAGTTGCCAACCAGCCAAGGGAGTTACTCAGCTTGGAGGAAATCAGGCTTTGATAGATTTTTATATCTTAAAAAAAAAAACCTGAAGCAAACAATGCATTTCAGCAATCTATCTTTGCCTGCTTTTTCTTATAACATGTATGGTACCTGTACCACACTTTTCATCCTCTTTAGAGCCAGGATCCAATGGATCTGCTCTTTCCAACACCAACTTGATGGTGACAGTGAAATCAAACTGCTAATTAAGAAACAACAACAAAAACATTAGCATAGGCAGTGCAGAAAAATGCTCTGCTATATTGAGAGTCAATAAAGCAGTGAAAAAATTAAGAAAAAAAAAAGATATAAGCAAAGAAAAATCAGGTGACAGAAATCAGTAGCTGCTGTGGCTACATCACACCCCCCTCACTATGGATTTTTTTATCTGTATAACAGTTTTCCCTGCACTAGTCCAACATCAAGCTAAAACCCAATAAAAATAATGTCTGTACCTTGCTCTGCACCAATATTTGCTTTTCCTAGGCTGTTTTTGGTTATTTTACAGTCTGGCTCCTGCAGATTAAAACAGCTTTTGAAAAGATGGAAACATTGGTAGCACATCTCATTTAAATGCAGTCTAATTCATGCAGTGATAATTTATATTGACAGGACTTTGAGATAGGAAGTATTTGCCATTATAAGCTGGAATGCATTTCACCTGCTGGAATTCCAACATATGCATATTTCATGGCATGAATCGATTTCAAAGATGTTGCATGTGTTTGTTTTATGTCTGTGAGGTGCAGGGAGGCTCCATCTTCAAGTTTTATTTACAGGACAGGAAAAGTGAGATAAGGAATTCCCTTGCTGCACCATCCCTGCTGGATTCACTCAACTTCAGCTTCTGGACAGAAATGTAAAATTCTGACTGTTCTTAAAATCTGATTTTCCAGATTATTCTTTGAAGAGCACCCCCACTGTACCTGCTTTTTCATTATTATTTAAAGCAGGGTTATGGTTTTGTAATGAGCTTTTTCAAAGTGGAAATGGAAGGCAGGTACAATACTCAGAAGACCTGATGAGACCTAATGTTCTAAGGCAGAACTTTTGTATTTAGACAGGCCCTAATGGAGCACTAAGAGAAGCCTCTTTTCCAGGAAATGCATATTATTATTACCATTTATTAGGGCTTCTCTGAAATAACCTTCCTCTGAGAGCACTTCTAATTAGACAAAGCCAAGAGCTTAATTCACATTAACCTCAGCTCCAGCATCCTGGATAATGGGGAGAGGCAGAAGGGCACAGGCTGGATCTTTGTACAACAAAGAGAACAGAATGTTTTTAAAGAGTTTTCATCCAGGGAGAAAAGTTTCTGCCTGTGAGGCACGTTCAGAAGCAGAAATGCATTAGAAACCTGTTAATTCTTGTTACCTTTTAACACACCAGCACCTGGCTGCACACAGGCAGGGGAGGCACCAACACAGATCCCACTGCAAAACCTTCGTCTTGCAGGGATGAATGTCTGAACTTGATGCCAGCTCTCTCCAGCTGAGGATTCTCCCCCCAAATCTCCTGCTGGGGTTTCCAGGAGTTCTCAAACAATGCAGGGTTTGGTGGGGACTGCCAAAAAAAGGCAGCAGAACCCACGGAGGTTTTGTGAGGTTTCTGACACAGCCTCTCTCATTTAGCTGGAAATAATGGAGTTAAAATCAGCAGGATTTCTATCCTATGTTGCCCAGTCCTTGGATTGAGGATTACAGGTCATGGTTTTTGGTGAGTGACTCGGGGGTTTAGGTGAGTGATAAAATCAAACTCCATTTTCCCAGCAGCTTCAAGGTTTTCCTGAGCAAGGCAGGGGAAAACAATACCCTGTTGTTTGGCCATTTTGTACCAGCACGGACGAAACTGTGAGACAGGAAAACACCTGGAAAGGCTGAAGGAGAAGGAGGGGCTTTCCCCACACCTTTGCAGCTCCAGCGGTGCTCTGGGGGAAGAGCCAGCACCGAGGTGCTGACCCTCAGCATCCCCATGACAACAACTCGGATTTCCTGCCCACTGCCAGGCAGCCAAGGCAGCAGCAGCAGCTCTGTGCCTGAGCTAATTACCTGGGGGACAGCAGGAACTGCTGAAATAGAGACTCTGGCTCTATACATCTTCATTAAAATCATCTCATACGTTTGTGCTCGGAACCTGGGGCAGGCTAAAAGCTGAAATGCAAATCATGGAGCTCTCAGCATCGATTTTTTAAAATTATTATTATTTTCTCCCCAGTTTTCCAATTCATTGGAAAGATTTCTGATCCCACAGTGTTGGAGCTTCCAAGGGGACAGCTGGGTCACTCCTTTGGAACAGCAGCAGGGGCGACACAGGGCAGCGCCACAAGTGCAGCCCCTAGAAAATGGAATTTGAGGGTTGAATCTCAGGAATCTCAGCTGAACTGAGAATTCACTGATAAAGATCACAGCTAAAAATTAAGAGAAGTTTCATTTAAAATCCACAGTCATTGTTTTTTATCTGTGTTTTGGCCCAAGGACAACAAACTCCTCCTGTTGTTTGCTGCAAGCTCCCATCGGAGAGCTGGGTTTGCTGCTTTCCTTCAGTGCAAAACCAAGGAATCACCATCAGAACAGGTCCTTTTTGACAGCCACGATCCTGTGTTTATAAATTTACACTGTCAGGCACTGGATACTCAAGAACATCCCTGGAAGTGTCCAAATCCAGGCTGCATGGGGCTTGGAGCAGCCTGGGACAGTGGGAGGTGTCCCTGCCCACAGCAGGAGGTGGCACTGGATGGGCTTCAAGGTCCCCTCCAACCCAAACCATCCTGGGATTCTGTCATGACCTCCCAAATCCTCTTCACAAAAGCTTCTCACTAGTTCTTGGGACTTCCAAAACCAAATTTAAATGTTGTATTTCTTCCCAGTGCCAGTCAAACCTGAGAATTTATCCTGAGGTTTGCAGCCAGCACATAAAACAAATGTGCTGAAACCTCACAGCACAAACCAACATTTGCTCTTATCATTTAAAGCCATAAATATAACCCTGATCTAGTCTAGCAAAAACTGGTCAAAGCCATCAGAAATCTCTTCTTGTATCCTTGTAAAAATTCATTGAAGTGAGGCAGCATGATGCTGCCCTTTAGAAATTCTTATTTAATTACTGAAGCCCATTTGAGAAGCAATACACTTCATACTTCCCCAATTACAAAGTCTGCCTCTGCCCTTAAAAATAATCTCAAGCAGAGCCAAAACTAAGCTCTGATTATAATTAAATTTCCTTTTCACATGAATGTTGGTATTTTCTTATGCATTCTGAATTCTCTGCTGATTATTGTAGGATACTGACAGGATACAGGGGGCTCAGAAATGAAAGGAAGAGGGAAAAAGAGTAAATATTATTTGATATACCAAGGAATCATGCACTTTTACAAAAATATGCTGGAAAAGTTACGGGGGAAAAAAGTTATTTAAAAAAATCATGGGAGCTATCATGATATTATCACTAATTTCAGAGGGTTTAATACACACATCTATATAGATACCAATTTTTATGAGCAACTAGCAGAATCAAGAGCATTGAAAAGTACAGTTGCACAAACATAAATGGATAAAAATATTTTTAAATTATAAAATTATATTAATTATTAATTACTATATTACTCTATTAATTATTATATAATAATAATATATTCCAAGGCATAGTGAAGCAGGAGCAAAGACAAGAGGAAAACCAGGGGGAAACGTTGGTTCTTTGGAGAAAGATTTCAGCAACGCCAAGGCCAGAATGTTCAATCCATTAATTAATTAGTCTTATTAAAAGTGTCAAGCAGGGAGTTAACACCAAGGACAGGAGGGTGAGGGCTGGCCCTGGAATGGGCTGGACCATAATGGGAGAAGACAGATGTTTGCAGAGTCTGGGCACTGAACCTCAAACCCCAACAGTTCTCCTTGAGGCACCATGGAAAACAGCCCAGGAGCAGGAAATTGAAAAAGGCAATTGTTCTCCCTGCCTGCCAGCAAAGGGAGGATGGAAGAACGTGACAGCATTATTTCCATCCAGAAAAAAAATAAATAATCAGTAACAACATCATGATATGAGTGGGCTGCCAGCAGAGGGGACAGGAGGTGAGCAGTGGCCAGGACACCTCAGCAAGAACAAAGCTCCTTCCACAGCCACAGGCCAGAGCAGCACAGGGAAATTCATAAATCTGGGCTCTAGACAGGCATTCTCCTCACTGTTGTCAAGATTAAAGTGCCAGGAGAGCAGCAGAGCAGGTGGGGTTTATCCCCAAGGGGAGGCTGAGCTCAGATCCTCGTGTCCCTCCAGGTGCCACCTGGGTGAGGGAAAGGATCTGGTGACACGGATTTGGGAGGCACCACCCACCAGCAGAGACAAAGTTAGGGATCAGGATTATTTTAAAATGCAGTTCTTTCACACAACGCAGAGGTGAAGGATATATTGAAATATATAAACATATACACACACATTTATGGATATTTGCAGTGCTGGAAAGAGTTCCAGCGAATCTGTGGATCAAGGAGACAACAAGGCAGACCAGTGTGGTTGTTTTAGCTCAGAGGGGACTGAGGGAAACTGTGACAACAATCCCCAAGTACCTCCTGCACTGCAGGGAGGGAATTACCCAAGGTCTGTGTCCAAGAAAACTTTGGGGACCTCAAACTGCAGGAAGGAAAATTCTAATTAGACACCGGAAGAAGCTTTATAAAAACTTTTTTTTTTTAAAGAACCTAAGTCTAGAAGACATTGTTTGAGGAATTAATGAAGACTCCATTACATTACGAATTTTTTGATACATTAGAACAACTTTTAATGGCCCAGGGTTGCCTCCTGAGAGCTGCTGGCCCTCTGTGAGCATCCAGAGGCTGAGGGACAACTCACCCAAGGTAATCTGAACGAGCAGTGTGAGAGGGAAGTTCATATCTAGCAATGAAGAAATGGGGGGAAAAAAGGAAAAAGATAAATTGGAAGAACCAACATTGAGAAATGTAAGTTGCTGCTGCAGGTAAAAGGCACAACACCGAGAAAATGTGGCTGTACCCTGAAGTAAAAGTCAGAAAGGTGGGGAAATTTATTCAGGAATGGACAGTTATGGTCACAGCTCCAGATAACTTTTAGAAACCAAAGTTTCATTATTGCTCTGGCAAGATTTAGTTACCAAAGCAATAAAATTCAAAATTTTCTTGCCCTGACAAGCATTTCATAGCCAAGTTACCAGGCTGGTTACTCCTGGGAAGGTTCTCCTGTCCAAGCTCACATTCAGGATGCTGAAGGCAGCTTTGATTTGAGCACTAAACTCCAAACTTTTCTCTCCCCAGCTTGTGCAAGGAGAGGTTACACAAGGCTTTCCTCCCTCCTTTTTTAAGCCATTTCAAAGAGGTGTTTTTAGTAACACATTTATTGGCAATTGTCACCCATTTTCAGTGTCCAGCTGCACAGTTAAACCTTGCAGGGAGTATCCCAAGTGAAAAACTCAGATTTTGCAGGACCTGCCTGTGGAAATGGAGCACATCACCCAGCTCTGGCTGAGCTCTGAGTGTGGAGGCATTCCCAGAAATGAACTTTGATAAAATCCAACTCTGGGTCTTACAATTGGGGGTGTTGAACTCAATAGATGGACAACAGACACTGCTCAGTTCAAGAAAATCAGCATCTAAAATTGGGATATTAAATAGCAGAGGGGAATATAAAACACAGGCCAGGGAATATCAAAGACCAATAGACCAGTGAGGGTGAAAAATGCCCATTTGCAGCCCAGAAAACACATGTTTCATAGGTACCTGCCCTAGATATATTTATCATCTTCACAGCCATGGTTCCAGATACTAAGAAGCAAAAATAGCTTTAGTAATAAAAAACACAGGCCACAGGGCAAGAAAATAGGTTTAAATCTAGATACTTAGAACTCTAAACCTCTGAGGGAAATAAATCTGTAATCTAAATCACATCCATTTATAGATGGGAGACAGATTTGCTCTATAGAAGGAGCTGATTCATCTAAATAAACCACCAGGCTTGTATTTACAGCTCTGCTGAGATGACTCTGTTCTCCTTCACGTGGGTATTACTTTATTACCAGCTTTCTTGGAGCAATATTTCATTTCAGAAAAATGAACTGAAAGTCCAACATTTCATGTCAAACCCAGGATGCTCATTCCAGCCAGGATTAGCTGTTGGTATTTGAGCATCTCTTCCCAAACCACCACGAAGCAACATGTTACCTTGTTCCCCTGTGAGTTGTGGGGTCATGGAATGGTTTGGGTTGGGTTAAAAATCACCCAGTGCCACCCCTGCCATGGGCAGGGACACCTTCCACTGTCCCAGGCTGCTCCAAGCCCTGTCCAGCCTGGCCTGGGACACTTCCAGGGATCCAGGGGCAGACACAGCTTCTCTGGGCACCCTGTGCCAGGGAACAATTCCTGCCCAATCTCCCACCCAATATCCCATCTAAATCCACTCTCTGCCAGTGGGAAGCCATTCCCTGTGTCCTGTCCCTCCATGCCTTGTCCCCAGTCCCTCTCCAGCTCTCCTGGAGCCCCTTCAGGCCCTGCAAGGGGCTCTGAGCTCACCCTGGATCCTTTTGTTCTCCAGGTGAGCACCCCCAGCTCTCCCAGCCTGGCTCCAGCCCTGGGATCCCCAGTAATGAAACCACAACGTAACTCCTCATCATCAGAGTTTAAGGTCATCTTTTCTTTAAGTTTTGAGACCTATTCAAGAAACATTTGTTTCTCTGTGCTGAGAGAGCTCTGTGCAGAGGGAGCAGATTCCCAGTTGTGCTCTCAGCCAGGTGGGCACGGATGCTTTGGGAGCAAACTCCATCCCTGGCTGATTTTTCCCCCTTTTTAATCAGACCATGGCACTTCTGCCGTGCTGCTGCTGCTTTGGGAAGGCTGACCTGAAACAGAGACTGGGCAGAGCTGGAGAATAAAGTAGATATTTATTGAAAGGTCTTTAGGATACACCTTGGGCAGGAAAAGAGCCTGACCAGGGCTACACCCAAGGTGGACACAAAATGGTCATAAAATGGACAAAGAGTCACGAGGTCTCACATTTTAAGTTTTGGTCCATTTGCATTTTGGAGTTTAATTGCCCAGTTACGACTTCAGATTATGAAGTCCCATCCTTCTTGTTCCTCCCTTCAGCCACCCTTGTTTGTGCTTTTAGGCCTGAAAGTTGTCCTTGGTGTGCAGCAGGAAAAGGATTTGTTTTGTGTCCCTGCTCTGTGCAGAGCTGAGTGACACTGAGTGTGAGCTCAGAACTGCACCCCTGGGCAGCACAGAGTCTGAAATACACGAAAGTTCAAACTTAAGGCACCACTGCCAACACCCCTTTGCACTGAAACGATGGAAAAACCACGATGCCCCATCCCTGCACGCCAGGTTTGCATCTCAGTGAGGGGACAGGAGCCGGAGCAGCCTGGGTTGAGCATTCCCCGGCCCGGTGTGAGCATTCCCCGGCCTGATGTGAGCATTCCCCGGCCTGATGGGATCAATCCCCGGCCCGGTGGGAGCATTCCCCGGCCCGGTGGGAGCATTCCCCGGCCTGATGGGATCATTCCCCGGCCCGGTGGGAGCATTCCCCGGCCCGGTTTGGAGCATTCCCCGGCCTGATAGGATCAATCCCCGGCCCGATGTGAGCATTCCCCGGCCCGGTTTGGAGCATTCCCCGGCCCGGTTTGGAGCATTCCCCGGCCCGGTTTGGAGCATCCCCTCAGCAGCAGCCGCCGCTCCTCATTGAGATGCGCATCCCGGAGCATCGCTGCAGCCCGGCACGACAAACAGGAGCTGCCCTGCATACCAAGAGGATTTCAGGACAGGGATATCCCCAGGGACACGGAAAGCTGGAAGGAAAGGGGGGTTTTATAACCAGCAGCTAAGGGAGGCTGGTGTTCCTCAGGGATAACCTCAGCTCAGGGGGTTTGTGTCTGCTGGGGCTGTTTCTCTGGCGCACAGGGAGCACCAACATTTTGTGTGGCTCTGAAAGGCAGAACCTTTCTCAGAACTGAACCCCGCTCGGGCAGGAAAGGCTGGAGGGCTCCGGCTGCAGTGTCAGTTCCACTGGAACTGAGGGGGAAGCAAAGTACCCACATTCCTGTCCAGGGAGTGCCACAAAAACATCACAGATAGGAGCTGTGGCTGCCCCTGGATCCCTGGAAGTGTCCAAAGCCAGGCTGGACGGGGTTTGGAACAGCCTCGGACAGTGGAAGGTGTCCCTGCCCATGGCAGGGGTGGCACTGGATGGGTTTTAAAGTCCCTTTGAACCCCTTCCATGATTTATGATTATGAGATAATTTCCCGTTGAAATAAGGGCTTGTTTCTTTTCACCCCTCTGACATCTCTGAAATCCTTTCCAGTGACACACTTTGAAACTCTCTTTTTTTTTTCCAGGGAAATGCAGAAAGATCAGTTTGCCTTTCTCCCTTACTTGCTCCAAGGCCGAATTGCTCAAGATCCAACCTCAGCTTTGCCTCTGACCCTGCTGCAAGTTTCCTGCTCCATTTGCAGGAACATCAGTTCATTATTAGGGGAGATAAAGGGGCACCTCTGAGCTTCATTAGGATAGGGAGAAGAATGGGATTTCAGATCTCTGGGAAGAAACCAGCAATCTTCTGGGTGCACAGCAGATGCTGAATGCCCCCGATCCTCAACACCTGTGAACAGAACAAAGAAATCACCAATTATCTCCAGGTTTTGCCTCAGAATGGGACTCAGGAACAAATAGCTCACACAGCTGAAGGTCTGCCTTGCTTATTATTTTCCTCATTTGCAACTAAACACATTTTGGTTGGCTCTATAAAGTGTTGTTATTTGTTTTGTGTCAACAGCCAGGGTCCTGCTGTACTATTATTCATTGCATAAACACACATTTCTTCCAGCAGTATCCTGCTCCTACTCCAGCACATTTTATTCTCTGGTTTTCACATTCCTTTACAAAAGAAGAAGGGACCTGCAGAGAGGTTTGTGGCTTGCAACACTTGTGCTTGTGTATCTCAGCTCATCAATCACACTCATTTCCTTCCCCACTCTCTGTGCCTTTCTCATGTGATGTGGCTGCATTAAAACATTATTTGTTTTATAATCAGGTGGATGAGAGGCAGCAGAGCTGGTGTGTCTGAAGTCTCTGGCTCACACACTCAGAAGGAAATCAGAATTATCAGAGAGAAGCTGGAACATCAGCACTGGCAGACCTGCATTTTGCAAGGGTCTCCAAAGGAAAATATACTCCTGGGAATATCAGGCAGGAGCTGTGCAGCCATTGAGGCCCAGTCAGGGAGAGATCCAATAAAAATCCCCTGTGGAACCATCCAGGGGCTGATCCAGCAGGCTGAGGTGGGAATATCATGGTCTGTTGTGCACAGGAATGAACAGGCAGGCTCTGGGTGTGTTGTGAGGAGCTCTCCATGAGCTGGTGGGTCAGAGGAAATGTCCTGTTCTGCAGGGGCTGGGCTGGGATCTCTGCAGCATTCCTGGAACACAGGGATCAATAACTGGGTGCAGACCAGGAATAAAGGTGGAATCAAAGGATTCAGACAGGGTTTGCCATGCACCTTTCCTGGATCACATTCTGGTGTCCAGAAGGGAGAGATTTTACCTCATGAAATATCCCATTTCTCAGGAAATGAGTGGATGGCATCTTTCATCTATTATATAAATGTAACCATTTTTTACAGTGGTAATAATATATAATTTTTTTTCTTTTAATTCCACCTTCAATTATGTGTAATTTCACCCTGCTTATTTTCCAAACTCCATCTTCTCTTTTCTCCAAGCTGATTTATCAGATGAAATCACTGCCACCCTCCAACTGATGCAATAATTCACTCTGACGGGTGACACACATACAGGTGAAAAAATATTGGCACAATACACGAAGTCATCTTAATAAATCATGGTAAATTAGTAGGGAGAACTCATTTTCCAGCTTTTAGCATAACAATTAAGATGAGAGGAGAGCAGAAAGCAAGAGCTCAGGGCCAGGTTGAATGGAACTCTGAACAACCTGGTCTGGTGGAAGGTGTCCCTGTTCATGGGAGGGGTGAAATGAGCTGAGATTTGAGTCCTTTCCAACCCAAACCGTTCTGTGATCTTGTGAAACTCCTTGGGCAATCCTGGGAAACGATTCTTGTAAACAAGGCTCTCTCCACACCAGCACCAGTATGCTAATATCACTGGCTGCACTTGGAATAAAGGCATTTAAGGAAGAACTACATGCAACTAATAAAGCAATTCAAGCAATTGATCTGTACAGAAGCAGGCAGATCATTTTAAAAGATATTAAACTTCACCTGCAGGCTGCTGGCAAGGCCATTAAGGAATTTCCCTGTGATGAACTGCATTTAGTGGGAATTAGACCTGGAGATGTTGGATCCTGTGAGTTCCCCAGTGCCTGTGCTTCAATTCCAGGCTGCTGACAGGCTGAAGTGTGTTCCTGGAGACCTGCCAGGGATTTTTTGCATGTTTTGGGTGATTTTGTAGACAGCAAGGACATGAACCTGACAATGCCCTGGGTAATGGATGTTGAGTCCTGGGATGAGTCCAGTGGCATCAACACTCACTCCTCTTTTTCAGAATGGACCAAGGAGGAATCCAGTGAGGGCAAACACTGCCCTGCCATGCAGGACACAGCTTCTGGGGCTGGGATAGAGAGGGAATGTCTGGGAACCACCACATCAAAGCATTCCTGATAAATACCATTCCCATTTCATGATAAATACAGCTCTGGAGGGATTTCTCCTCAATTTTGTCCATGCTGCTACACACTTCCCTCAGCACAGCAAACCTAGCACCAATGTTTATAAACACACTTCATATTCCCCCACAAATGCACAGTTGTTCTATGTATGATCACAACAGGTTCAAAATGCACAACCTTCCACTTAAAACCCAAGAGCCTTTGTAATTTTTGCTCTGCAGCCTGTGCAGAAAGACAAATAAGGAAGGGTTGAAGCCTGATTGTTGCTCTAGGACTCAAATCTGCAAGGCTGTGAGAGGCATTTATGAGAAGTGGTGTTTCATGAGCTTGGTAATTTGCAGTTTGTTACAAAGACAAATTCGCTTCTGACTAAATTGTGTTGTAAGTCAGGCTCCTCAGGGAACATCTGACTAAAAGGTGATGTTAAAGTAATTTCCATAACACCAAACTATGAGACAAATTATAAACTTCATAGAGGAGAAAAGTGGGGGGAAAGGAGCAGGAGCTGAGATAGAACGAATTTCTTCATGGTAGTGCTCAGAATGGGGAGAACTCAGACAATGCTGTGAAAACTGCATTGAAAACAAGCATAGCCTTGGCCTTTCAGCTGTTTGGCAGTGACTGGCTTCATCCTTGAAATCATTTTTCAAACCATCCAGACTCCCTGCAAAGCCTTTTCCAAGGAGGAGACTCCTGGCAGAGACAGCAGCTCAGCCCCTGCTTGGAAATTTCCCCTCACGGGGTCTGGCCCCCAAAGCTTTCTCACCATAAACAAGGCAAAAGGCAAATCTCACAAATCTCACCTGCTCAGGAAAGGACTGAACCTGCTGCAAGGGCTGCAGCAACCATAACTGCTCCTGAGGAATGGGATGTTCTGAAGGGAAGCAGCATTTGATCCAGTGCAGCATTGCTCCCCAGCTGCCATCCAAAAAGGAAACCACAACAGAGGGCACAGCTCAGACCTGACACAGAGAGAGCTGATTTAGGATCCCAGGATGGTTTGGGTTGGGAGAGACCTTAAAGATCATCCAGTGCCATGGGGAGGGACACCTTCCACTGTCCCAGAGTGCTCCAAGCCCCAATATCCAACCTGGTCTTGGACACTGCCAGGGATCCAGGGTCAGCCACAGGCAACCTGTGCCAGGGCCTGCCAACCCTCACAGCCAGGAATTCCTTCCCAATATCCCATCTAACTGTGCCCCCTGAAATTGGGAAGCCATTCCCTGTGTCCTGTCCTTCCCTCCCTTGTCCCCAGTCGCTCTCCTGGAGCCCCTTTAGGCCCTGGAAGGGGCTCTGAGCTCTCCCTGGATCCTTTTGTTCTCCAGGTGAGCAGCCCCAGCTCTCCCAGCCTGGCTCCAGAGCAGAGGGGCTCCAGCTCCAGGAGCATCTCCATGGTCTCCTCTGGACTCATTCCAGCAGCTCCAGGTCTCTGTGGTGCCTGGGGACCCAGAGCTGGAGGCAGCAGCACAGGAGGGCTCTCACCTGAGCAGAACAGAGGGGCAGAATCCCCTCCCTCTCCTGCTGCCCACACTGCTTTGGACTTGAAGAGGAAAAACAGAACTTGTCAACCTTGGAATTTCCAATCAGGGTATTTATCAAGGCAGTTGCACCAACTGCAGCACAGAGATCCCATCTTATTAACAGTCCTCACCTGGCAGATTTTTGCATTTGAATGTTTGAGTATTTGAATCTCACTGCTGTGGTTGTTTCCTTAATGAGGCAGAGGGGGTTTCTTACAGGAGACTGGAAGAGCTGGGTGTGTCCAGCTTGGGTGGGACAAACAAGGGGGTGACTAAGTGTGGCAGTCATTGAAGGCAGCCAACACAAATAGAAAAAAGCCCTGTTTAGTGCAGTACAATGATTATAAATATGAGGAAAGGTATGCAGTGAGGATGAGGGCAGTTTATCCTGAATATTAGAAACAGCTCAAACAGTGAGGCTAAATTCATGTTCTGAGTGCCAAGGGAAACGACTAAATGACATGAGAGAGTTCCTTTTCCTCCTGTAATTCCCATCACCTCATGATTCAGTGATAAATTCCCTTCCTCCCTCTGCATTTCATTCAGGTCATGCACAGATACAGCAGCAGAACAAACCTCCAATGCCACTGAAGCCTCTGATGCTGTGAGCAACCTAATACAGAGTCTTCCCCAAAGTTAATCATCTCTCACTTTGCTCCAGCATCAATTGGATATTTTCTTGCTGTTTTCTAATTTCTATTTTCTTCTTACAGTTCCCACTGGACAGCTGTACCACTGACAAGCTGCTCTAATAAGAATTGCATGCCTAAATTATTCAGGGCCAATTTATATTTATATATATAACTGTATCAGTACTGGACTTTTACCTGCCTACATTTTCCCCACATTTTACATTTCCCCCACATTTTACCTGACTGCATTTTCCCTTTATTACCCAAAAATATAAATGAATGCCATCCTCCTTCAGCCTAGGAAAGACTTGCCAAAAGTCCTCTCTGCTCACAAATAATACAAGAAAAAAGGGCAAGAAGATAACTACAGTTTGTGTTCTGCTGCTCACAAAGCTAAAATTGCATTTACCAAGGAGCCAATCCAGCTTCAACTGGGAGTTGCACCCATGCCATCAGTTCTTAAAGACCCTAAAATTATCTGGATTATTATCATATTTTAAAACACCCATCTATTGTTTATAATTATCAGCACAAAATAAACCAAATTGAAATAATAATTACTGTCAAATTTTAAATCTAGAGAGAGAGAGCTTTGAAGTTGGCACAGAGGGGTTCAGACACAGAAGCCCAGTCCTGATCTCACTGTGAGCCAACATTTCATAATGGTGCAATAAGATCAGTATTGGAAAAAAAAATAGGAGGCACATAAATATTTAGAATTTTAGACAGAACTGACAGTTCTGGAGCTGTTCCTGACTTTGAGGGATGAGTTTATCCCCCTGCAAGGGATGGAGCAGATCTGCCACTGCTCACTGGAATCTACAGCTGTAGTGACAAGGGGGAATTGGACACATTCTGTTCAGCTCAAAAAGGGGAAATTCCAGCACTTTCCACTTTCCTGGGGAACACACAGTGGTTATTCCTTCCTCTGTGGGACAGTCACTCCAAAAGGTGTCAATTATTTCCTGTTCTACCCAAAGGGGTTGGGTTTTGTTTGGAGCTTTGGACACAAACTCATTTCAGCCAATCCACTGAGCAGCCGTGGATTGCAATGAGCTTTGGTTCCTTGCTCCATCCTCATCTGGTGAAACTGGCTGGAAACTCCTCTGCCTCTTTAGGAATGACCTAAGGATTATCCTTCTGCACACATTTGACCTCAATTTCTGCAGCTTTTCTTTACCAGCAATTTTTACTGTACTTACTTTGGGCAGAGGACAAGGGGGGCAGTGGGGAGTGAAGTCAGGAACACAATCCCAGCTCTCCAGGACAAGTTCCTGGCTCTGCTCTTTAATGCTGACTCATTTTTCTGCTCAATAACAAGGGGAAATAAAGGGAAATTCTGCTCCATATGACTTGTCTAGAAAAATCACAGCTAATTTTTGTATCAATTCCATGAATGTTTTCTTTTTGCTGTTTGTACCAGTCTGTATTTTACATTACCATGGTAGTTTAGATTGCAAATGATACGTTTGAAGAATAACTTTTTTTCATTCATAACACTGAGGATCTCTGCTTTATAAAATGTAGAATCACCCTGATTTTTTGAGGTGCTGAGTAATCCCTGCTAAATGCTTTGCTCTCAGTAAGAGCAGAGGGAACAACTCAGAGTTAGAGGGAAACAGATCAAAATCACTTTTCTCATCACAATGTATCAAAAATCTTCAAGTTGGATCAGGAGTTTTCTTCTTCTAGAGATGTTTTAATTCAGATATAAAGAAATAAAAACCAATGCCTAAAATTTAATTGTTTTTTTTTAAAAATGATAAAACTTTCTTTTGCAAATGTTGAGCTAAGTAATCTTGATTTTTTTAATAATTTTCTCCCCATACACACACTTCTATTTTTCTAGTTAACTACAAGCTTTGATCCATTTTTAGAGCTAGATGCAATCTGTCCATAGTGACATTTTTTTTTATTCCAAAAGAATTTTGTGCTGAAGAAGCTCACTTAGCTCTGCACCAGAATGGAGCTTCAATTGATCACTGCATTAATTATATCAGCACTCCCACAGGTCCCAGCCCCCTTCCAAGCAATTTACAATTTACAGGACCACTGTAGGGGGGTGGAGGGAATTGCTGCTGTCTTACAGCACCATGTGCACACACAAAATGAGTTTATTTTGAAAAAATAATAAATGGTGCTTAAGCATTTGCTCCACTTGGCCCCCCAGCCCTGGCTCCTGCAGCCAAATCTGTCACTCAGAAAGTAAAAAAAGCCCAGGCATCCCCCCTGCCACACCCCTAAAATAAATAAAAAATCAATTACAGCAGTCAAGGAGGGAAGAAGCAGATTCCTGGCCCCAAGCAGTGCCCAGCTGAGGCATGTGATGGGTACAGGGAAAATGTTTGCAGTGGCTCAGCAGCCTTTAAACCTCCTCCCTCAGGTTTAGATAAGCCCCAGGTATTTATAGACTTGATCTCATTTCCTGTCCCGGGTGAGTTACACAATGTTTCCCAAGGACTCACATTCCACCTGAAGGCCACTGGGGCTGTTTTTCCCTGCCATGAGTCCAGCAGGACACAGAATTCTCCCTGGGAAAGGAGGATCTGTGTCCCTGTGCCAGGAGCTAACACAGCTGTGGGCACTGCCCGGCCACCACAGCTCCACCCAACAATCCCATCAGCTCCTGGCCACAGCAATTCTCTTTCTATCTATCCCAAATATTGAAGGAGAGCTTCATAATCTCTCTTCTGACCTTGAATAGATTTTGAATGAGTCAAAGACTTAATCTCTCATCACAGAGAGATTAATCAATGCCCCTGACCTCCTCAGCAGCACTCTTCTGGTTCTGATTCTGGTCACTGCAATCCCATTGAGCAGGAGGAGCCTGAACCACACAACCACATCTCCAGCTCATCTTCCCCTGCCCCTTAGAGCCAAAATATTCTTCCCTAACTCTGCTGAGGATGCTTCATCTGCTCTGTTTCAGGAGAACACCGTGGGAAGCTTTCTCAAGCTCTCACTCCAGTGACCACAATGGTTCTTTGGTCAAAACATCCCTGAGATGTTCTGTGTGTACCCAACCAGGTGTGGGAAAAAATCAGCCACTCTTCCAGCATGGGACTCTCAAAGTCTCATCTTGAGGTGCACCGTGGTCAGGCTGGTTGGAAGTGTTACTTAGGAGTGCCTGTAGTACAGAGAAAAATAGAGCAATTGTTAATTATTATGTATTAGGGCAATGGTTTGCCACGATAGGCACCACAGTTCCATTTTTTGTGTTCAATAAACAGCATTTGAGCCTTGCTCAGGCAAACCCAAACAACCTGGCACAGTGCAGGCACAGGTTGCCCAGAGAGGTTGTGGATTCCCATCCCTGGAAGTGTCCAGGGCCAGGTTGGACAGGGCTTGGAGCAGCCTGGGACAGTGGAAGGTGTCTCTGCCCATGGCAGGGATGGGCTTGAAGGTCCCTCCCAGCCCAAACCATCCTGGGAGTCTCTGATTCTCTATTTAACCCCAAACTCAGGACAGGTCCAAACTTCTTAAGTCTAAATTTCAGCAGTGCTTAAAGTAACAACATTTTTTTTTTTATCCCCTTTGTCATCACCTCCTCCTCTCAGTTCCCTCTTTGGCCATTCCACACTTCTTTGGTCAACTCAGCTCAACTACAAAACATCATTTTCAAATTAATTTGTCCAGCAGAATTGCTGCCACCTCCTTCAAACAGCCTGGGAAGCCAAAGCTGTGTTGTTCTAACAGAGCCAATTTGTCCTGCTCTCAGGCAGGGATTAGGAGGAGCTGGAATATTTGGCCTGACCACAGCTGGAAGACAGAGGTTGGTGTGTTCCCCCTCACCACACATCAAGGTTTTGGTGTTTTTTTTAATTATTACTTTTATTAAATGTGATAATTTTATTAAATTTTATTACTTTTGCATGATCTTTCTGTGACATTCTGTCCCAACAGTCACTGAAATCAAACAAGAGGACTTTTCCCCCTTACAGAGGCAGCTTGGTCTATAAAGACAGAATTCAATAGTTTGGACAAAAGAAAGCTGGTTTCTACTTAGATTATACCAGTGATTTGGGGCAAAACTCTTTCTGTTTTGAACTCCAAGCTCTTTCACCTCTAATCTGTCTCATATTTCTGCACAGAATTAAGCATGACATGACCCCACTCTGAAATGAAAACTTTCAGTGTTACAGTACAATAAATAATCCTGTGTTTCTGGAATGAATTTGAAATTATTCTTCCTGGGAATAATTTTTCATAAAGATTACATAAGGCTTCTACTGTAGCCTTAAAATAAAAAAAAATACGTTGTTGAAGTGCCTGATCTTTTAAAAAAAACCCACCAAGCTCAGTAAATCTATCTAAGATGTAAATAAAACTTATTTAACCATATAGGGAGGGTGGGTAAGGTCCCTTTTTGGGTTTCCATTCCATCCTCTGGCAAAAGGGAGCTAAAACATCACAGAGGACCTGGAATAAAGCAGAACTGCCTGGGAGGAGGATTTGTGTCCAGGTACAGATTCCACTGCTCTGGCCCAGGACAGGAAGGAGCAGTTTAAGGTACCTGAACATCTTCCTGCTCCAGGAAGAAAACGTTCAGCATTCAGATGAGTGAAACAGTTAATATTTTCACCTTCACACAACCATTTTCTACAAATCATGACAATTTTCCTCCAGCATTTGCTTCTCCGATTTTCTCCTGGCAATATAATCCATGCAGAAAATTATCCCAGCTCTTTAGCTAAAAAGACACTGACTTATTTATTTTATCTCAATTCTGAAATATTTAGAGGATACCATCTAATTCTGGAGTGTTCTCACACTGGAAGTGATTTGCCTTTGTTCACATTAAATGTTTCTCATTGCAAACACTGCAGCACTCTATAATGTGACATTGCCTGCCTGCAAAGCTTTCCTTTCTGCTTGGGAAATGTTGTTGTTGTTGTTGTTGTTGTTGTTGTTATTATTATTATTATTACTACTACTACTATTGTTGTTGTTGTTGATGGTATTGTTGATGATGATGTTGATGTTATTAATATTGTTATTGTTATTATTACAGCAATGTAGCTGAAATCAGGGCCCTGTTGAGTGCAGTCCTTCAATGAGGAGCAGGGAGGTTGAGGCACAGAAAATCCAGCAGGCTGATGGATTTTCAGGTGAAGTTTAGGATGGCTGGAACCATGTTCCTGTTTGGGACAAGGCCACCTCTGTCCTCTGCCAGTGGGGGATGACAGATATGAAAGGGGCTGGGTATTTATTTCTAAAGTGAACACTGGAGCACAGAGAATGGATTTTTCACAATAAGGTGACCCATGAGAAAAGGGAAATGAATCCTCTCCAAAACTGCAAATTACAAAATGATTTGATTTTTTTTCAATGTACAGTTGCCTTTTGAGGGACTGTTCTGATTTAGGGCAAATTTGGGAGGAAACCCCACATGTTCTAAGTGTTCTACCCATTTGGGAGGAGTGGACACAGTGCTGGCAAAACAAAGATAGAGCTTTAGGCAGCACAAGGAGTATCAAAGTTCAGCTAAACTCCTTCCTGGGAAGGAATTGTGGTGGGCAAGGCAAGAGCAGCAGTTGCAGTCCCACCAAAGCCAGTGGAGATTTCCCCACACACCAACATTCTCCTCCAGGAACAGCCTCCAGCCTTCCACAGCTGGAAATCTTTTAGTACCAACAGCAGCAGCTCTCAGGAATGATATTCCAGTGCCACACTTGGTCTAAGGAAAATTTTCAGACCTGATTTTAGTACTTAATTACATAAATTCCAACACTGTCCTTCTAGTTTTCATGCTCCATTCCCCATAGTGTGAGTCCTTGTGTCCAGTTTGAAGTTATTTCAGAGAGATAAATCAGCCTAAAAGCAGCTTTTTACCATGGAGACTGAAAGAGGATTGTAGGTGTATCCTGTGTGAGAGATGTAGATTGAGTGTTGGCTTTTCCAGCTCTAATAGCTCAGGGATAAAATTCGCACAAAATGATCTCTCTGCTTTCTGCTGTTAATTCAGCTACAAAAATGTGAGGGATGGAAGAGCTTTTACAACTCCTTTGCTCCATGGGAAGGGGAGATTTCAGGAAAGCAGTGCCAGTCTTGCAGTGAGAAAAGCAGCAATATCATCCCAACAGCAGGAGCCGTATATTATATATATATATATATATATATAACCAAAATTCTTACGCAGCTTCCATTGTGGTGGTGACCCCACATTTATGAATTAATATGGAAACATCTTGAGACATTATTTAAGGGTTTAACTAATTTGCAATCATCATCCCCTGGCCCCCCACCAAAAAAAAAAAAAATACACCAAAACCAAAAAACCCACAGGACTAACGCTCACCATTTGGGATAGTTTTCAGAGGTCAAGAAAATAAATGTTAAGTCCATGTTTTTCATTAATTTCTACCACATAATTCTCCTCCAAATGGATTTTGGAAAGAGAGAAGTAACAAGTCTTGCCTGCAAGGCACACAAGCAGCAGGAGGTACAGGTTTTGAATTGGCTTTTAAGGAGTCAGGAAACCCACAAAGCTGCCAGCTGGTAAAATTTAGTTCCAGGTCCTCAGTTTGGAGAGAGAGACAATCTAGAGATGAACAGAAGCAACAGCAGTTTGCAGCTGAACCGTTCCTAGCAAAACCCATTTACTTTAGGCATTTTTGATGATGAACTTTTCCACTTGCTGCCGAAGTTGGGCTGGGAGGACAGTGACTGATGGCTCGGGGAAGGGCTGAAATTGGAGCTGGCAGGCTGAGCACAGCACACAGCCCAGTGGCTGCTGCCGTGGAAATAAATGTGTGTGGAGGGGTTCCTGTGCAAACCAGCCACTCTCAGCAGCCTCAGAGGCTGCAGCACAAGGGTTTGGGAACAAACACAAAGTCTGGGCTGGGAGTTCTCCCCTGAGCTGAGGGCACAGAGCACTCTCCAGCCCACCTGCCCCAAACCTCAGAGCTTTACTGAGGGATAAATGTGCAGCCTGTAGAAATAAAGGATGATGGTTTTGTACCAAATTCATTAAATAAGCTGCCAGGAGGGTTTTCTGCACCTGATCCTTCTCTATCACTTAGGATTGCAGCCCACATAATGTGGAGGAGGGTGTGGATGCTGCTTGTTTTGGCCCAAGAACGGGGCAAACAGAGCAACACCAGCTCACACTGGGGGGCTTTTGCTTTCCTCCCTGGCTGGAGACAGCACAAGGACAGCAGGAATGTCCCCCTGGGCTCCACATCCTTGTGGGACAAGCCCCTGGGACAGGGTTACACATCACACTTGACACCTCAGGAAATGAGAATTGGCCGAGGGGCAGCTTTGATCCTTAATTACTGCAGCCTTGTGCCAGCCTTGCTGTTTAATTCCTGCCTGACAGACACGGCTACAACGGGAGCTTTCACACCTCAGCTCTATTCTCCTCATGCATTACTCTGCTAATGCAGGCTGCTGCCTTCTATTGGCAGGGAATTAGAGAACCATTATTGCATGTTCATGAGAAAAAGCTCCAGATAGCAAGAGGTCAACAGGTTGAACTTCACTTACTTTGGCACCGTCAGCAGTTGGTATTGCTCCTGTTTCATGATTAAAAAGTTCCTCCTTTATGCTGGAAGGAAAAAAAAAAACAACCATACTTTGCTTTTATGTCTTGGTAATGCAGACATTGGTTTTGAAAAGAATAGCTCAGTTCTCATTCAAATAAAAAATACTGACTTGCACAAGGCCTTACTGTTAAACGTTTGCTTTGGGTTTTATATTTAAAGTCATGTAAAAAAGGCAGGTAAAATTCAGCTGCAGTTACGTTTTCTTTGCCCCTTACACTCTGTAATTCTTACTGAATAGAAATAAGGTGGGATTTTTTTTTTCTCCCATTACCTGCAGCAACCATGGCTCTTTGTGGGGCTTCTGAGTGCATTAAATCTGTGTCTGACAAGACTCTACCAGGGCTCCCTAAATACTGGGGCTGGGCTAAAGGATCACAGGGGAATTTTACTTAGATATGGCTGTTGCAGAGATTGCAGAGATCCAGAGGATTGAGTGGAGTCCCCATCCCTGGAGGTGGCACTCAGTGCCCTGGGCTGCTGGGGATCACTCCAAGATTGAGTCTAATCTTGGAGTTTCTTTTCCAACCTCATCACCTCTGTGATTCTGAGAGGTTTTCTTCTTCACCTTCCCAGGCAGCATATTTATTATCCTTACTGCATTACAGCCTGGAAAGGAATTCCTGCTCTCCCATTCCAAAGCACTTCAGAAAATTTTGTTTGTCACTCATTAAGCAGCTGTAGAGAACCACACAGAATTGTTAATGCCACACGGCTGTGCAAACAGCAGGGAAAGAATGGTTACCACATTTTCCTCAACAAGCAAGGCAAAATCCTTCCCATTAACATTTTAGTTAGGGAATTCACTCACCATGAAAGTGTCTGCATTCTCTTAAAGGTTGTAGCTCAGTCTTTTAATTTTTTTCCCAGCATTTTTCACTGTGGCTCTATTGGAGGTTAGATACCCAGCAGCAAGAAGGGAGACTAAGTGAATTATACTTTTAGCTCATACTTTATTCTCTTTACTTTAAAACTTCTGGAACTCAGGCATCTATTTCACCCATCATTTATCCTTGGAGACTAAGGCAGCTTCAGGGAAAAAAGCAATTACCTACTATGGAAAGTCTAAGAGTTACAATTATGAAATAATAAAATGTCAAAGACTCGTCTAATTTAGATATAGGGTTTTATACTTTTTAGCTTAGTGAAATAGTACAAAATATTCTCTGAAATTTTTCTGTCCATCAGGTGCAATTGCTCCTTGGACTGTGATCCCAAATGCAAATTCACAAGTGTTTGTACAGCAGATCTGAGCGTGCATTAGAAATCAGCAATTGAAAATCTATTTTGCTTACCTTGTCACCAATAATGGAATTACAGCACTAAAACCCACTTTTCCTTCTTGGATACACTAAGCAGAACACTTGTGTCTCTGGAGTGAGAAGAACCCAACTCCCCTTCCTCTTGGTTCCTGGAGGAATTGAATGTGAGTTCCTCTCAGTGCCTGCAGTGGCACTGACAGAAACAACTCAACCTCTCCCCACGGCCTCAACAAAGGAATCCTCGTGATTTACAAACCCTTAATAGCAAGAGACAAATTCCAAAGGAACAGCAATAGCAGAGTGTAACCAAACTTTTCACTGCAGTTGTCAGTGAAAGGAAAGTGATCTTTAGCCAACAATACAATGTTCTCTGGGCTGGTCAATTCCTGAGCTGCCCATTCTGGATGCTGTGCTCCAGGAAAAGCCTTTCTGATCCTTACATGGTGATAAGCAGCACTGCAAGGTGGCAGAGACAGGCAAGAGATAAAAACCCCTTTATCCTACAATCACAGACTCTGAGAGTGCCCAGGCGTGGCAGTGCAGCCCAAATTCCCAGCCTTGCACCTCAAGTGCTGCTGAGCTCCACTCCCGACCCTTAAAAATGAACATTAAAGCCATGAACTTGCCCAAATGTGGCAAAAATAACTGTGAGGATGCCATGGTGAAGTGGGGAAGGAGATGCCAGGTGATCACCAAGGGGTCAGTCCTGGTGCACTGCAGGAGTCCTTGATGTGACACTGTGCTGCCTCAGCCCCTGCTGCTGCCCCAGCTGCCACAGCAGCCAGGCCTGGATGGGCCAAGGGGTCAAAATAAGAAGTCAGGGAGAAAAATGCTCAGGCAATCCAGCAAGCAAACCTAGGGGGGAAGGATCCTGCACTGTCTCAGACATCAAGGTCTGTATCACAGCCAGCTGTGGGGCAGGACAGGGACAGAGAAGCCAAGGGACATCCCCTCCACAGACAGCTCCAGGTGAGCCAAACCCTCCTCCTCTGCCTTGCAGACACCAGCACCAATGAGTTTTGGAGCAAAATTCAAGCTTGTGTTACAGCATGAGGAAAAAAATTGTTTTGTCTCAGCCTCAAAGGAGTAAATTTAGCATTGCCCAACACCTTCCTCTGTTTAGAGGTCCAAACCCTTGGGATTGTGCTTCTGTAAGAAGTGAAGCCCATGGTGCTACAAAATTCATCCCAGAACTAAAAGAGGGAAAAAGAACAGTTGGTTGTGGCCAAGGTTAGTGAATTCCTCATCATAAATTAAATTTATGCAGCTTATTAAACTTCAACATTTGGAGAGGTTTTTTTATTCTTTCACACTGCTCTAGAATGACATCTAACAAGAGGAATGAGGACAAAGAAGCTGGCTTTAAAACAGAGCTGGGCAGATTTAGGGCCAACATTCTACAGTACTTTCTGACTTCTGTAAGAGAAACCAAATGACCCAGGAGCATCTTTTCAGTCCCATTTTTTAGCACTAAAACTGCTGCTGGACTGTGGCTCTGCTCCTGAACCACGTTCCCCACTCTTCTCTTTCAAAAGCAACATCTGCCCAGATGTGTAGGAGGAAAAGCAAAGGAGTGGAGTGAGAAATGACCCAGTGCACCAGTGCCCAGGATGACTGTGCACAGCTCAGGCAGTTCCCACACCTCCCAGCACTAAGGGCCTGCAATGCTGCCCCAGGAGGGGAATCCTGGGGGAAGATGAGCCAGGCTGAGCACCAGGCAAGGCAAGGCAAGGCCAGGCAAGATTCTCAGGCAGAACTGCCTCCTGCAAGGGATAATCACTGCTGTGCCCAATCCAGTTATTACCACTGCACACATCACTCCAGTCTGAAGAGGAAATCAAACAAATGCAACAACCTAAAGCTTAGATTTGTGGCAAGTTTGTCTGGACAACCTTCTTTTCCTTCCCCCAGCCAAGTGAGAGAGGCAGAGCCTGTGTAAAATGAGGAGATAACACCTGCACAACAAACAAAAGCACAGTAAAGGAGCACTTTGCTGCTAATCTAGATAAGATCACATGGAAAGATAAAAAGTTTGATGCAGACTGACACTATCTGCTCCTGCAGGCTGGAGACAAGGAAGGTCTGACACCAGGACACGGTGAGATTTCATACTCACCACTCCCTGGCAGCTCAAGATAAACCTTGAGCACCTGGCCCACCTCACAGACTTGCACACAAGTCTGTGCATCAGTATCAGAGCTTCCAGCCACAAACGAGGCAGCCTAAGCTTTTCTTCACTTCTTTACAGGCTGAGGAAAATCAAAACAAGTGATTAAGACGGTTCTTTGCTTCATTAACAAATATACAAAGTTTTATTTTGTTTATTAGATTGGTTTTCTGTATGTTAACATTATCATAGCAGTTATAACCCACATTCACAGCAGAGATTTGTCTAAGAGCATTTTGCAACACTAATTGCTGCATCAGAAATCCTTAAGAGAAACTTATCTTTTAGCTACTCAGGTAACTTGAATAATAAAGTGCAAAACCACAATAAAATTTGACAGACATATGTCCCAGCTCATATTCAGTGGAAAAGAAAGGTTTATAAGACCACTAGATATGGATTCACTGCACACAACAGAAGAGTGTGACCTGAAGACACCAATTTTCAAGTTTTCCCATTACCAGACATTGATTACAATGAATAAGTTTCCATTACTTTTAAGGGTAACATATAGAAATCACAATGAGGTTAAAATAAAACAGAACACATTGGCCAGACGACCTGAAGCTTAGCCCTGTATTTGGTACCTTTTACCCAATCAAGGTTTTGGGAAGAACTGATGAACAGGAACAGTTCATTTCTTGATGAAATAGCCTCTGTTTTGACAAGGAATCAACTGGCAGGATGTAACACAGCAGCTTGTTTGGGACACAAGTCATAAATGGATTTTTTGTATGGATTTTTTACCACCCATGGACATAAACATAGTCTCATTCAACTAATGATTGCCAGCATTAATTACTGTCCTGCACAATCCAAGAAAATAGAGAAATCTCAGAATATTCTGGGAATCAGGCCAAATACATAAAATTAACCCAAGCTTTTGTGTTTCTCTCTCTCTACAGCCACTGCTGCAGCCTCTCCAGTACCAAACACTCTTTCCAAGACAGATGAAGTATCCTAAACTCCAGGGGCCTTTCCCTTCCTTCTCCCTGACTCATGGATCTACATGAAGCCCTCTGGAGCTATGACTTAAGTGAGCATCATCCACAAGGAGACAACTCAACCCTTCTACTTACAGAATGCAAAGATGCAAATTAAATATTACCCTAATTTTGTCAGCTCTACCATTGCTGTTCTTCTACCCTCTGCCAGAAAAACGACAGCTCAGCAGGCCAAGCTTGGAGAAACAGCAGAAAGTTTGAACTGTAAATTGCTTCTGCATCCCTTTCCTAAGCTCACTTTGCTGAGGACACAAGACACCACTGTCAGGACAGAGGACAGGCTGGCCAGCAAGCTTTGAGGACCACGTCCTGCTTACAGCTCCACGTGTAACCAAAAAAATTGCACAACATACATTCCCAAAGAACTCAGTTTCACACAATACTCTCCTTCACATTGTTCTATTTCACTACAGTTCCTCTCTTCGAGGAAACCATTCCATGCACAAATAGACAGCAGAACATCCAGTGCTTTTTGGGAGGCTGCACTTTGCATTTCCCCCCTTTTTTGATCCTTTCAGATCAGCAAATGCAAGGACCCAGCTGTTGTAACCTGGGATAAGGCACTTGCCCCAGAGGAGCAGTACAGCACCAGGCCAGTGTGCCAGACAACCTGCAGGGACCTTTTCTTCACCATGCACAGCCAAACAAGGAAGAGTCCTGTAGCAATTGTGCTCCCTCAGCCCGGAGTGCTCCTCCTGCAAGAGCCTGAGCAGCTTCAGCAGCTGCTTCACATTCTTCCCTAAACTTCCTAGTAATGGCCACAGAGTTTGCAAACTTCCAGAGGTTTATTCTATTTCCAAACCAGCTCGAGGTGCACTTCCAAAGGGATTCGTCAGAACTTGTGAAACATCACCAGGAAATCACAAAGAGAGAATTCTTCCACCTGTCCAGCAGCAGCTCTTAACCACCTACACAGCCAAGGTTTGTCAGTCGAGGTCTCACATGATTTCAGTTCCCTGAAAAAACAAAGTTGCCTTATGGCATGCATAGTATAGATATCACTAGTGCTACCTGGAAGAGTTCTAGCTCCAATCCTCCTCCCTCCCAAAGGGGATAAATTCAAACCCACTTCTCTGAATAGTTTCAATTCAATCTTTGCTGCATATATTTCAAATAAACCTGTGCTCCAAACCTTGGAATAGCCTAGGAGTAAAAAAAACAAACCTGTTAACTCACCACTGACAGAAGACTAAGAAAGAAGTGAGATCTAGTTTCTATCAAAAACAAAAGCACATCTCACTTCTGGGTTTATTTATTACTTCCTCAAAGACATGTTAATATAATTATTCTGATATTCTGGTCTAGATAACAGCCAAAAATCTCAGTTTTAAGGAAAACCCCTCATTTTACACTGATTTGAACTCCCGGTAGCTTTAAGCACCCAAATAATTTTAATTTTTTTTTTCCTTTTTTCTACTGAATGAATGTTCTGCAGTTCTAGAAAGATGAGTTCTGCACTTTTGTTCACATACAAAAAGACAATCTAACAGATGTAAACTATTTATTGAATATTTGCCACCAATATTGTTAAATACATAATCTTGCAGTTTTCCCGCTTTCAAGTTAAAATGTCAGAAACAGAACACCAAATATTTACAATTCTTGTAAGGAATGTTACATAATGACACATTAAGGCGTAAATTCTTTTGGCTTATAATTCTGAAAAGAATGATAATAGCAAAAAGTGATGCAAAATCTTTCTCGTGAGATTATGATTTAAGCTACAATGTTTTACAAAAATATGGTGTAAGATGGCAATAATCCCATTCAAAATCCTGCATTAGGGCCCCTCGAGAGAGAGGGGCTGATAATTTATACAGTCAAAACTTTTAAAATTTACATATAAAGGTACCCTATCCACCATTGAAAAGTACAACTCTCAACATATACAGTTTTCAGGCCACAGTTTTGAAGGTCTGGAGTATCAAGTTGGTTTGATGAATTAGTCGGTTGGCACTTATGAACACGTTTATTGCCCTGTGGAAAGAGAAGAATATTGCTTCAGAACCTTCCAGAAACATGGCACTGGAGAAAGTCAGCATTAGGCTTTGAGGATTGGAAGCACAGGGATGGTTCCACCCTGTGCTGACCTACCTGAAGCTCCCTGCTGGCTGCCAGCCAGCCTCATTTGCATGGCTAATCCCAGAAAGGCTGTGCTCATTTGGCAGGAATTGGAAAAGAATTTGGCTCTCTATCATCACTGACATCTCAATCCTTTTCTGGGATTCACATAACCAAGGGAAAAACATGGAGCAGATGATCTGGGGCTTGGAACCAGATGATCTTTAAGGTCACAGCCATCTTCTGACTCTGTGATTGTTAAACACCTTTCCAAAGCTGAGCTCTTCACCCCCCAGGAACTCCAGAATTGGCAACTCTTCCCTCAGGGAATACTGAACGTGCACAAGTGTGACAGCAGCACACTATTTTAGTTCCCTTTTTGCTAAGAAAGGTGTGGGGTCACAGAATTTTTCAGCTCAGCAATGAGGTCTGAGCATGGCTTGTGTTCAGTGCTGTTCCCTTCTGGGGGAGCAGGGATCTCACTCCCTGTGCAGCTCAGACAGACTGAAATTCCTCCTGACTTCCCAAGGATAGGAAATACAGACCTGATGGAATTTCTTACACTGCTGCAAATCATTAACACACTTTAAGCTTAGGGCCACAACACACAGTAATTCTGTCCAGGAATCAAAGCTACCAAAGCCCAAACTTCTCATTTTGGTATCAAATTTAGCCCCAATTCCAGGAAAAGGAGAGAAAACCAAGAATGCTTTGATGGGAGCAGGATTGTATTCCCAGCTGGTCTCAAGACTTTTCTCTCCTTCAGTAATGCACCATCTCCTGGGTGCTCTCAGCCTTTGCCAAGCTCAACAAGAGCTGACATCAAAGTTGGTTCCATCTTTAAAACAGAACAGAACAGAACACTTTGGCACTGTCAGAATCTGAGGGGGATCCACTCATCCTCCAAAAGAATCACTCCAGTGAATTATACAGGAATTGTGACTTCAAAACCCAAGGTGAAGGCCTAGAAAAAGCCTCAGTCTGAAGGCTAAAAATGTTCAGCTAGGAAAAGATTCAGCTGAATCATTCCAGATACTGCAGAGCACTGTGAGGGTCTATAAAGAAAGGCCAATAAAAATGTAAATCAAAGAGAACCCTGCACAGATGTTTTGTATTTGAAATGATATTTCAAATAGGTAAATTACTTTTCTCAATTTAAAAAAAAAATCCATAATTTCTTTGTCCTTGTTTATGCACTGAGAAAACCCACACGGGGCCAGGAAATTTAACTTCTCATATTCAAATTCAAAACTAACACTGCACAGGGGTGTTACATGGTGGTGTCTTTAACAAATTTCCCTTTCCTCAAAGGCATTGCAAAAGAAACAGCATTTTAATGAAGCCATGGTAATGAGAGGACATAGGTAAGGAAATAATTAGGCCACTCCTAAAAGAGGCAGCTTACACCCCAAAGCTTGTCCTATTTTCCTGTTAGTCAACAAAGCCTTTCATTATGTAAATCACCAAAACAACAGGACAAAAGCATACTTACTTTCCATCTTTAAAATAGGTTTTCAGAGTATCACTGAAACTTTTGGAGTATTTTACAAACTCTTTCTTTTGGTGCTCAAGTGCCTACAAAAACAAAAACACACCAGGAGCAGAGTCTTAGTTCACATATTTCTGGGTACAGTGAGAACCCTGAGGTTAAACTGATCAGAAAATTAATTATGTTACACGGGGAATAAAAATTTTTGCTCTTCTTTTCTTTAGAAGAAACGAACAGAAATAATTTTTTTCTCTAAAACTCCTGAGACCTATCATACAACCATTTTGTTGTTAAAGCAGGGTGTCATTGACCAGCTAAGCTTTCCTATTCATCCTTTGATCCAAAGGATGCCTCTTCTTTTGCCATTAGAAATATTGGATGAAGAGCTGTGCACGTACCCGCCGGTTCTGGTACTGGTATTTCTTGAAGACATTATTTACTGTGTCAAGAAGCTCCTTTATTGCACTTGCAATGTCCCTGTTGGGCAAGAAAAAGAGAGTCTGAATATCCTTAGGAGATCCTATGAAATGCTGGAATTTAATCCCTTTCTAGCAGGTATTTCTTAGGGCAGTCTCTAGAGAGAAGTGTCAGACAGGATTCCCAGGACTGGGAATTCAGCCTTGGAACCAGCAAGTTTGGTCAAGTAACCATGAAATGCTGGAATTTAATCCCTTTCTAGCAAATATTTCTTAGGGCAGTCTCTAGAGAGAAAGTATCAGACAGGATTCCCAGGACAGTGGGAATTCAGCCTTGGAACCAGCAAGTTTGGTCAAGTACATCCTCATCATTTCTAACTGGGACCAGGCTCTCTTGCAATGGGAACAATGCTGCTACATCTACAGAATTTCAACATTCAGGCCTAAATACAAGAAGTTTGGCCTCTCCATCTGCAGCAAAATCCATCACGTTGTACTTACTTGATTGTCTGAAGAAACCTCACTCTGTCATTGATCTCATCTGGAATCTTACTAAGAATCTGTTTAAGTGCTCGTGCCTTTTCATTAAGATCTTGGAATTCAGGTTCAGGTCTCTCAATCATATACTCTGGCAAAAAGAACATATCCAAAACCACCATTAGTTTGTCCTCAAGTCTGCAGTGACAGCTGAAACCACGACACAAAATGCACCAGGGTGAATTTGAAGGTGAACAGCACAGGAAGAGCCACGAGCAGAGACCTGCAGTGAATAACCCCTGTGACAGTCAGGCAACAACCACCTTATTGCTGCATGGTGGAAAAAAGAGCCCATCTGACTTTATTTGAGACATTAAAGTCATCAAATTCAGTATTAAAATAACTTAAAGCCTGCAGTATATTCTCCTTCTGTGACACTGTAACTGCTGCCTTTAATTTGATGCAGGGGAAAAAAAAAGAGAGGATGTTATACTCCATATTTGCCTTTTCCTGGTTGTTAGCATTGCAAAAGGTGAACTATGCAGCCATAAAAACATAGTTCTAAACATTCATTTTCTTTCTTTCCTTCTCTTATTAGTCAAGTATGGTTCTCAGGGAGATTTAATTTCTCCAATAGTTGTATTCAAAAATACATTTTTTTTTCTACCATGCTGAAAATATTTTACTAAGAAACAAATAATCTCTTCTGGGGAAAAAAAAGAGAAATAGAGAATTGGATGTTCCTAGTTAAGAGTGTAATTAAAAATACAGTTATTCAGCACAGGATTTACCTTCTACATCATCAGCTGCCATACGCAGAAGAGACTCTGTGAAGTTCACATCCACACTTTTCTTCTCCAGGATTTTCATGATGATGTCCTGTGTAAGACCTGGATTTTCTTTTTCAGCCTGTACAGCAGAGAAATTTTATGTTCTTAAATATGCAAGACCTGGACATTGCAAGCACAAAGATTTTCAAGTAAATTGCTTCAGATACTGCAGGAGTTTGCTTGGAATTTTGGAAGTCTAATGCTTCAGACCAGTAGATTACATTAAAAACATTTTTCCACTACAAAACTCATTTTTCTCAGCTTACATCACTGATTTTGTGTAAGTAACTCTTCCAACAAGCTCTTGCACTCATTTTAATTTGAGTAAGAAAGGTTTTAATAGATGTCTCTATCCTGTTATATTTCCATAAACACCAAGCTTTGAGACAAAGATATTGTATCCCCTGGAATTTAATTCACTCCAACACAGGTGCTACTCCCCCACCTTCCCCATGACATTTATAAATGTGCCTCTCATGAATCACATCATATGCTCAGACATCATCTGGGAATTGCTCTTTCAGAAAAAACCCAGCTTTTGATTGATGACATATCTAAGTACAGAGCTGGATTAACACTGGAGCTGTTCACATCACCTGTGCTGCTCCCAAAAAACTGCTCAGTGTGGAAGAAAAATGAGCCTGGGAGGGTTTTTTAGCTGGCACTACCATTTTTACCAACATTTCAGTTTAACATTATTTGCATCCAGCTTAGCTCCTTACCACAAGTTGTGAAAGCACACAAAACCAACCCACACTTTGCAGGAGCTCAATTTGAGACTTCAGACCATGAAGGCAATTTAGATTGAAGTGCAGGAACAGGGAAATATCCCAGAGTTGCACAGCTCAGATATGTCATGCCTGCCATTATTTTGTTTCAATATTTCAAAAGATCACCACTTCAATAAAGCAGTGTAAAGGAATATCTGTATTTTCACTCTTTAGGAATACAATGGAAAAGTCAGAAGAATCTTTTTTTCCATTAACTGCTGGATTTCTACATAAACACTCAAGTTCACCCACAAAAAAATCCCATTACCACTCACTTTGTAAACCAATTTCAAAGTCTGCCACGTGCCTATTGCTCCTGAACACCTATTCTACAAATCTCGTGGGTTTTGGACTAAGTTTATTATTTATTCACTGACTGCTCCCTCATTTAAGCTTTTGTTCTATATGGACAAGAGAAGAGTCTGTTTAAAATTGCCCATTCAGATTTCTCCTCATGACATCTCCAGACATCTCAAGCTTCCAGTTCATGCAATTGTCCACTTCATTTTTAGACTACTGGATCAAGCATGAAGTCTTAGATAAAAAGACAAGGAAACAAGAGAGCTGACCTTTTAGCTCCATCATACACAGGTTTCTTTTGAAACAACCCCTTTTCAATGCAAGTTACTTCTCACCTTTATAAAAGCTGCTCTCAGTGTCTGAGCTGCAGACAGATTTACTCTTTCTAGCTGCAATGAAAGTTTAGAATCAATTATTAGCATTCTGTTGTTATCAGAACAAAACAAGTCAAGTAATCACCCCTTGCCCTATACAGCAGAATGGAAAGATTCAAACTGCTGGTCTCACTTCAGAGATACTATAAAGTTAATCCCAAAGGAAAGATCTCCCCCCCACCAAATGAAAACAAAAATCACTGGATGGATTTTGCAGCAAAAGTCCAACAGAAGATTTTGAGAACATCTTGGCAATCTCTGATACTCAGAGAAAAACAAATATCCTATCAAATTACCATTAGCAGTAAAATTAAAATGCATCAAGCTGTTCACAGGTTTGACTGTGTGCTGTTTCCTGCCAGAGAACAGCAGAGCTGGCATTTCTGTGAAAATCCTCTGTTAAAGGTAAGAGAAAAGCTCAGGACCAAGCAACCTTTGATGAGCATGAAACTTTTCATGGCAGGAAGGGTGAAACAATGCAGAGAGAGAAGATGAACAACATGTTCCTGTGGCCACATTTCCCAAAATAAAGGGGATTATTGCATTCCAAGGTAAACTGGAGCTCACCTCATTAAAGACAGGGTACATAACAGCATAGAGAGGCATGGAAACCATAGAAGTGGTCTCTGCTTCATTCTTCATCTCTTCCATTGTCATCCTCATTCAAAGAGCCACTTCTCAAGGAAAACACTATAGAAGCAAAGAACTCCTCATCCACTGAAATGTCTCTTCTTTCTCCTCGTTGTGCAAGAATACTTGAAGAACCTGGGAAATCTGTTGTCCTTAGGGTGTGTGAGAAAAGAGAAAGCAAACACACAATTACAAATGCTCCTGAGGGACAGGTTCTAAAAATGACAAGGCACACTTCAAGGTGAGTTTTACTGCCTAGAAACCAGGGATTTCTCATTACATCAGTCGAGGAAACATGGAATGACCTCTTGGTGTAACTTCAAAACCCCAACTGAAATCTATTAAGGGAATATTTTAAACAAAAAGGTGTTACTACAAGTGTTTTTCCCTTCCTGTTCTTATGGGATCAATTCTCCTGAAAGCAAGAATTTTATGTGATATTTACAAAAATCTTGCCACCACTCACAGGCAGCAGCATAAGGTTCCTGACAACCCCCATCCAGAAAAAGCTTGGGAAGCACTACATGCTGCAAGCCCAAACCTCATCCAGATGCACTGTGACTATTAAAACTACCTATATTTAATAATAATAATTTAATAATACTACATATTTCTGCATGTGCATCAAAAGCTGTGATTCTGCTGGAGATCAGTGCCTGCTTTCCACCCATCTGAATGTGAACACTGCATCTTTGGTTTTATATAAGCTGAAGTCATGTTTCCACTCAGGGTGTGTCACCAGTTATGTGAACTCAATGGAAAATTATTGTTCCAGTAACTGAACCTCTGTTTTGGAAGTTCTCCACCCAGCCCAGCTCATCGTACCCAACATGGAAGGATCACTGCTCAGACCCAGAAATGATGTGGAAAAGAAAAAAGGTCACCTTATAGTTGATAAAAAACCCCTTGTTCCAGCCTGCTGTATTTCCTATTCACCAGGTTCTCTTGAAATATTTTATATGACATGACTGAGTTTAAAGACCTCAAGTCCGAGTCAGAAATAAAGACAAAAAGGAAGATATTAAGGGTTTTAATTTTTAGATTTGCTTGGAGTATTTAATGCACTAGAGGAGGGATTTTTCCTCCTAGCAAGCTCCAGACACCAGGAATTTGCATGTCTGTGTAATTTACTGACATTTTAGTAAGAAGTGAAAAGAGTGAAATGATAAGAAACAGCAGAAACTGCTCCTGCAATCAATATCACTTCCTGAGAGTATGAACAGGTTCAGAACATGCCAAGACATTTCTTCAAGCCATATTCCTCATTATGCTCTGCACTGGCTAAAGATCTTCAGGCTGTTTAAACAGAAGAACAGGTATTTTTTGTCCAGAGCAGATATATAATTGTTTAGCTATAATTACACAAGTGAAATTTGTTCCTGATTACAGTCAGCACAGAGAAGAAACTTGATGACTACAAATACTGTGCATATCTCATCTGAGCTTTTTCTGAAGAAAAATTCAACATGACTACAGTAAAAACTTGATACAATTCTTCTAACACGGACTGCTTATTGCAAAACCTCACTTTGCTTCTCTTGCTGCTCCAGCCTCAAAGTGCCACAGATGAGCTGATCCCTCCAGCCCCAGAAAAGGATTCCTGAGACTTTGGAAAGGGTCTGGATGGATGAAATGAAAGGATGAAATCCTTCCCCATGGATGGAACTGCAACCATCAGGGGTCTCACAGCCTTCTCACCCTCCCCTGGTATTTTACAGAACATGGAAGAATACAAGTGAATATTCATCACTCCTCAAAAAGTTGAGTGTTTTCCCAAGAACTCCTTTCAGTTACATGAATTCATGCCAGGTGTGCTCACATGGGGGGAGGGAACTTGTCTGAACAAGTTTTCACTCCCTACTGCAGGTACAAGCTGTCCCATTTATTATCCCTGTGTATTCCCTGCTGGATGGAGAGCTGGTTGCTTTGCTGGTTAATTCCTCCTTTCTGGAAGTTCAGGAAATATCTGACAAGCACCAATCCATCCAGATTAATTTATAGCAAGTTTTTATCTCAGTATTCTCAGAGTTAAGTTTTTTAAATAGTTAAATCAGGTCACTGCACATTGTTCTACTCTACCCCAAAGATTTTTATCGCAGGAAGAAGGGCAAAAAAAGGACAAAATTGCCATTAGATATAATTACTTTGTTTTTATGGGTTAGCAGTATCCACACACACACCAAAGGAAATACTAAGTGAAATGATGGATTTTTATGATGATGAAAACCTATTACACTGTGAGCTACCATGAAGAACTCATTTTCTCCTGAAGAACCATAAGCTATTGTTACTAATCCATGCTACAGTTAAAACCCTCATATAAAAACAATTATACATTATCTATTACCCCTCTTCCAGACTCTGACACTCTTAAAAAAAAATACACTTGGATTCATATTAACACAGAAGACACCAATTTTGCAACTGAAGAGGTGGGTTTATATATATATGCACACAAGAAATATTTAAGAACATCAAATGCTTTTGTTGCCAAGGTATGAAAAGAAATATATTCAATTTATCACACTGCTTGCTCATTATTTCAGAAATCTTCCAGTTTTCCAGAAGATACACTGGGAAGCATCACAGTGTCTGAAGTACCTGACTGCTAAAATTTTCAAACCATTTATCTTTTCCATTAGGAATCAACGTGACATCTTTTGGATGTAACTTATTCACTTCAGTCTTTGCTGGTGTTGAGTAGAAAGAATAATTATCTCCACAAGAACTCCGTGTTCATTGTGTTACTGAGAGTCAGTTTGTCATAGCTGCACTAAACCACATCCAAATACCCTTGAAGAAAGTCTCAATCCTGATTAGGGACCAAATCCTCCTGGAAACTGAAGTTTCTGTCCTATTTAGATCAACTATCAGCAAGTCCACTTAACCTTCACAATGGCCTGACTCAAGGCAAAGTTTAATGCACATTATCACACAGCAAGGAGGAGCTTCCAGCATTTCTTTTAGGATGTGATCAAAAGCAGCTCTGCACAGCTGCCAGACTTCATGACAGTGTCTTGTAACAGCTTAACTTCAGTTCCTCCAATCTCCAAAGAGCCTTTTCTTTGAGAGGAGTTTACCCTAGTTTCATCTGTCATCTGGCTTTTCTTACATCCTCAGAAAAGGTGGAACAAAATTCCACGAGAAGGTGATTTATCAGGACAGCACAGTGGAGTGGTGAGAGCTGAGAAAATCCTGGAAAACTGTAATATGTATAAAAGGTGTTACTCTGCTGGCAAACCTGTTAATTGGTCTGAGGGGGGGGATGAGGAGAAGACAGCAGGACACTGCCAAACACTGACCTGAGTGTCAGCCTGAGCTTCCTCTTTGTCACAGTCACCCCACAGACCCAAACCTTTGGGTGTGCAATGAGAATCCTGGCAGAGAACGTCCAGAATGATACAGGGAATTTAAACAGAGTCTAGCTTTGTCAACTGTGCTAAAACAGCAGTTAATACAGCCCTGACTGCTCAGTCCTGACCCAACAAACACACCAGGCTGTATTCCAAGAGATGCACTAACATGGAATACGTGCTTTCGCTGTCAGAATAAATCTTACATTCTAACTATTGAGTCTCAGCACTAAAATATGATCCCAGCCAGTCACCAAACACAGAGAGCTGGTACATTTTAGATGAGGAATAGATTTGGAAAGGTTCTTTGACAGACCTATTCCCCCAGAGCCACCCAGTGACATTTTAAATCATTCAACTGAACTTTAGCAGAAAAAAAAACCCCAAAACCCAATCCCTGCCAAAAAAAGGTGAAGACACTTTCCAAATATACAACCACTACTGTCAGTGTCTAAGGTGACAATTTGCTTTCTCTAATGAGTGTCATTTACTGACAAGACTTTTGGTGAAGCACTTAAATCCAGCAGAACTGCAGAGCTGCTCCATAAAAACACAACCACAACCATGTAACTGCAGCATATCCAACCTCCCCAAATCCACACCTGCTCCTAGGCCAGGCTGAAGATGAGTGAGGTTCCCATCAGAGAAAGGAGTTTGTGTAACTCACTCTTCTGAAGCAGTGCTGAAAGCAAAGAGAGCAGACTCTCATCATTTCAACTTTTCAAGTTTTAAACCAACAGAAACATTTGGGATCACTTGGCAGGGTGTCAGCTCTGCCATCAGCAGATCTACCTCTGCACTGATGTTGTCTCTATTCCCTTCTCCAGGCTCCATCTACCCTAGATCTGGCAAGTGCTTAGACATTAATATTCCTTTTTAAAAAGTACTACAGAGGAACAAGGCCCAAGGCAGCGATTACAAATATTATTATTATTTCAATGGTTATTTGAAAATCACAGCTCCATTCCTGCTAGAAAAGACTACTTTACTGCCAAGAGGTTCTGCTCCACTTTTTGCAGTGAGGATTCAAGAAGAGGTTTCACCTTTAACCTGATCTGAGATCCCTCAGTTACCAGAAAAAGTCCAGTCATTCAAGTCCAGGAAGAAAGAATGGGGGAAAGGAAATAACAGCATAAATTCCATCTGAATTCAGAGGCAGAGCTTGAATCAAAATATAGGACCAATGTGCATGGGAGGAGGGAATGTAGGTAATTTACTATTGCTGTTGTAAAGTTTATGGAAGTAAAAAAAAATTACAGAATATGCTCTTTTAACTACACACACATCCCCCACACCTCTTTTGGTAACTCTCCCTCTGTCATTAATGGTCACTTGAATTAAAAAAAAAAAAACTTAACACACACATCTTTTTTTTTTTTTGTCAGATATTACTTTACCTGCCACTGTATTTTAATTATCAATTGCAATTATTTCCCATTGTATAACTTAGATTATTTGATAGAGCTTCAAAGCTTTGTGTTGAAGATACAGAATTACTTTCCTTCTTTTTAAAACTGAATCTGGGTGGATTCACTGGGATTAGCATACAGATCAAGTATTAGGATAACGATCTGTATTTTAAAATAAGCAGTGATAATGAGATACTTAAAAGGCTGAACTGATTCCATATCCTGCTGATTCTTACACCAGATAGTTTCACTGAAGAGTTAATAAAAGCAAACAGCACTGAAGTTTTGAAAGTGTCTTCAAATGCCTCTCACTGGAACAGAAATAGTTTTCAAACATCCCCACACACGTGTAACAGTCACCTGAAATGGAATTCACTCTGCCAAAGCAGAACTGCTTATGCATTTGATTACTGTAAGAGCAATTCTATGACTAATTCAGAAATGACACAGACCTGTGATAAATCCAAGACGTCTATTTTTAGAACCATATCAACTTAAAAAACAAAAACCAAGCCTAGCCTGAAGTCAGGCTGGTAATTAGTCCGTGGACTTCAAAATGGAAGTGATTTAATCTGTCCTAATACACCCAGTCTGTGTCTCCCATGAGACCCTACAGCCTGTGCTCCAGTTCCACCAGTCAGCAACACCAAAACTGTTACACAGCATCACTGAAACAGGCTGTGAATGTTGGAATAAATAACCACAACAACATAACCCCCTTTCTCTTTCTTTTTCGCCTCTTTGGGAATGTGAAAGTGAAGCCATTACTCTATCGAACACGAACAGGTACGACACAGCTCCAAAGGGACAAAAATACATTCCAACGTGTGAACAAATACCAGAGGAGAATTAGTTCCTCTGATAACAGGAACAGCACAAGGTTTCAGCCACCCAGTGTGTGCAAGCTACAGGAAAAAAAACACCAACCCAACTCACCAGTTCAGTGAGCGACTCAATGGGACACCCCAGCCCTGAGCACCTGCCCTGACTGCTCAGCCCCTGAGGGGGGACCCTGAGGAGAAGGAATCACAGAATCAATCAGACAGGAAAGGACCTTCAATATCATCGAGTCCAACCTTTGAACAAACACCACCCTGTCACCCAGACCACAGCACCGAATGCCACGTCCAGCCTCTCCTCAAACACCTCCAGGAAGGGGACTGCACCACCTCCCAGGGCAGCCCATTCCGATGTCTAATCACCCCTCCCGTGAATAATTTCTCCCTAATGTTCAACCTACACCTCCCCTGGCGCAGGCAAGGGGGGAAGGAGCCCAGGCGCCCTTTCTCCCTGCCCGCCGCAGCCACCTGACAGCGCTCCGTTGCGAGAGGACGAGCTAAAAATAATACACACAAAAATAAAACACATCCGGGCCTGCGCCTGCCGGGCCCGGGCCCAGAGAACCAGCACCAGGCCGGGAACCCCGGAGCGGGGCCAGGCCCCAACCCCCGCGGCAAGGGCGGGGAGAAGGACAAGCCCTCGGCGGTGCCTCGGGGCCGGAGGAAAGAGGTCACCGCCCGGCCGGGAGGGGAAGGGACACCCCGCCGCACCTTCCCCGCACGGCGAGGCCG
>JANPWX010000443.1:1534744-1588100 GCA_024734555.1 Trochalopteron elliotii | reverse complement strand
ATTTCTTACACCGAGCCAGGCTCCGTGCCGGGGTAGCGGCGGTGCGGAGGAGCCGCTGCCCGTGCGGGGGTCGCCGGCGTTCCCTCAGCGCCTGAGGCGGGGGGGGGGGGGACGGGCTGTGCCCTCTGCGGCGGGAGAGGAGGCGTTGGGGATCAGAGCTGCCTTCCCGACGTGGGATGAGCTCCAGGCGAGCCCAGAAGCCCCTCAGGTGTTCTCTCGGCTCCTGCGGGCGGCCAGGGTAGGGACGCGCCTCTCTCCGGCCGCGCGGAGCTGAGGCGCCCTCAGTCCGCACCCCGGCGGGAGCGCTCCAGCCGGAGTTGTGCTCCGGTGAAGGAAGTGTCGGCGGTGCCGTGCCCCAGAGCCTGCCCGCCGTGTCCTGCGGGTCCCTACGGCCGATCCGGCTGTTCCCAGCCCGCAGCTGGGCTTCCAGAGCCCGCCTGTCTCGGGCTTCTCCCGCCTGTGGCAGCCCCGTCCTGGCGGCTCGCTCGGCGCGCCGCAGCCCGACTGTGCGCCCCGAGTGTTGGCCATTAAAAGAACTAAACTTGTGCATTATTTGTCGAGGTGATTCTGCTCCTAGCAAGCTTTAAGGTTTGGAGTTTCGGATTACATTGCAGGGAGAGCTCAGTGACTAAAATTTAGTATTAATATTAAAGCATCAACTCCGTTCGAGGTTCGAATTTGCGTTTGCGATGTGTCGCTGTTAAGGCTCACTTTTTTAAAATGCTGATCGCTATTAGCTGATGTTAAGGCGCACGAATTCCCCGATGTGAGCATGGGAACGAGCAGCTAAAGCATTAAACTTGTCAGGTATTGGCTGTAACTTCTCGCAGTGCTGGTGGCGAGGTGGGAAGAGTTGGATGCCTGTGGGAGCAGAGGGATGACGCGCAGGTGTCCGTGCGTGTTACTCATCCACATCCCCTCCTTAGGGGTGAGCAAGGGCACTGGGTGGCGGAAAAATAGGAAAAAAAAGACACCTGGACTGTTACACATTATTTTATACGAGTGAATTTTCTCCTTCCCACGCCACCTTGTTTTGTTTTAATCAGCTCGATGGATGATCTCTCACATATCAAACACTCTACACATCCTGTTCTTATAAAGGGCTGCTTAAAACGTGCATAATGTGCATGAGTTTTGTGCTGCTAATCGCCTCTGAGCTCAGATTCTTCAATTTTCCCCTCATTTTTGATGTGATCTGGTGATTTAGTCTAATGGAAAATTACGCCCTTCTATGTAGGAGAGAGGTGTTTACCAAAATGTTGTAGCATAGATTGAGCCAAATGTCCATTTAATGGTGTTTTATCCTTTCAGTGAAATTAGTATGTTTTGAATAAAGCTACAAACCTGCGGTTGTAGAGCTGCTAAAACTTGAGACAGTTACCTCTTCCATCAATTTTGTGATACTTTTCCAGATTGTGTCAGGTCTTGATTGGAGTTTTTGGGGTTGGACCATGAGGCTCGGACCAGATTCACACTTTATTATTTTACATCCATTGTATTTCTCAGAATTACTCTGGCTTGGTTGAGTGTGATGAGGAATAACTGCCAAGGGAAGGGAGGGAGCAGGAATGGTTGATGGGGTTTTTTTTAGGGTGTAGGTTGTCTACAAAATTACACAGGGCAGCCTAAGATTTAATACAGTGTGAAGGCTTGTGGCAGTGTAAAGTTGCCTGTTAAAGGCAGTCATGAGTTCCAAAATCTGACCTCATGAGACTGTCTGTCCTGTATTTTCACATCCTCCAGTCCCAGTTTGAGTTAGGATTTTTAAATTTGCTTTGAGTTCATCTCTTCATCTGCCATTGTCAGCGATTTGCTCACATGGAGATGAAAGTTATTCATGAACGTCTCAGTCATCTCCTTTCATATTCAGGGGTGGACAGTTCCAGGAACTCTGTTGTTGTAATAACTCTCTTGAAATTTATTCTGTTGATGTAAATATTGTGTTTATGTGTAGCTTAGTTCAGTTTATAACCTTGTGCATCACCACACGTAGCAATGGAAATGGGTTAGTGCTGGTAGAATTCTTCACAGCAAGATCTGACTACTCCCTGCTCTTTAAAGGCTTTTTCAACTAGTGCTTTACTTCTCCAAATTTCAGATTTGTTTTTTGGGTTGCTCATCATCAGTGAAGACACATAGTTGGCATGCCTGAATACCTTTTAAAATAATTTCTAGCAATTTGTGTTCTGTGTGGGCAATACATTATTCTGTCTGTGTAAAGCACAGGCTGAATTAATATAGGGTGCATCTGTCCTATACTCAGTTTTCAGGCTGTTGTTATCTGAATTAAGCTGTGTGTTCAAAATAACGTTAAAAACTGGTGTGTAAGCATGGTTTTCAAAGTTAATGTTTGGTTTTCTCTATTTTATATATGCTTGCATTTCTCTGATACAGTATAATGGGCAGATGGTAGGGAAAGATGTCTGTATAGTCAGCTGTAATTAGTGATAAATGTGTCTTTAGGAATATATACATTGTATGGATGAAAAAAACAGAGCAGTTTAGTTTGGAATCCCTTAAAAAAATTTGGGTTTGTGTCTTCCCAGTGTGGTCTTGTGAACTGGATGACTAGATTAGAGGCGAGGGGAATAATATACCATATATTCCTGCAGGAGGAAAGGAAATACTTTCTGAGTCTTGAATTATTGAATTGACAGAAGGACACATTTTCTGTAAACTTCTTTGTGAAACAGTCCTGGAAATAAAGCTGTAGCCACTTGAAGACACAAGAATTAATCCCACAGTTCAGTAATAACGGGGAAGTTTTTGGTGCTTGTTCTCCCTCTGTACTTGGCATTTAAAGCAGTAAAAAATGACAGAGATGTAGGGATGCATTGATCCCATTAGGAATGTGCTTATTTCTGGTGTAAATACCTTAGTGCAGTCACTACAAAGGTTGTGTTGAGAAGGGCTGTAGCTACAAAGCAATGTGAGAACAGTTCCTTGCCTGCCTGTGGCTTGGGTAGCTCTCAGTAGCATCTCGTTTGGTGGCCATAATGAAGTATCTGTGATAAGAGAATTGTTCTTATGTGGTGTGATTAAAACATCAGCTCTAAGGTCGTGTTCTGGTTTGTTTAATACACTTCAAAGCTGATGATTATGAGGACTGCAGACCGTGGCTAATGGGATAAAAGCTGCGTGAGTTATCCGTGTCCTTTTGGAGCTTTTGGAGTCATTGCAGAGCAGCTGTGGCTGGGAGATGGGAAAAGAGGAAATTTCTTATTCATACAAGCTAATGAGTTAAATGTGTGTATGGCTTTTGGGTTAATGAGATTTGACCTCGGGTGTTGGGAGAGATTTTTTGGTTTAGTTCAGTTTTTAAACATGATGGTAATTCTTGAGAAATATTTTTGCAGACCTTGAGACTCTTCTTTCAGGAAGAATCAATAATAACAAGTCATTTAACTGCCTAGAAGAAGAAAGTTAAAACAATGTGGTTGCATTTAGTTTTAACCAACCAGCTTCCAATTTAAAGGCTGGCTGTCTTTGCACTAATTTATATACTTTGTGTACTTCCACCCTGAAGTCTTTCATCGTTACAGCTAAAGAAATAATTGCTTAATAATGCTCTCTGTTCCTGCTCTGCTGTGTGAGTCTGACAGTTCCAATCGTGTGATGGCTTGATGGGCCTAATGAACAATCTGCTGCTTCTAGAAAGATCTCTTCTGTCTGAATCCAAACTGAAGCTGTGCAGGGGGATGTTAGATGTACCAACCAAGCACTTGTTAGCCAGCAGTGATCTCCCCCGACCATGGAAGAGCTGCAGTTCCTGTGCCTTTCTTTTTCTCTCCATTTTTGTTGAGTGTTTCTGTGTGCACAGTGGGTTTGGGGGGATTTCCTCATCTCAGAAAGAGAGCTCTCATTTCCTTTTTAACTTTCTGCACAACACATTAGAGGCTTTGTTTTGCTCTTGCAGTTCTGAGAATTCTGCTCAGATACCACAGAGAGCAAAGGCTTTAATTCCCTTTGCAGTAAGAAAAAAACCAAACAAACCCAAACTCTGCTCACCAGTTGCATTCTGCATCTGATACAGTTTGAGCAGCAATGCCAATCCAAGTCTTGATTCTCCTGTGAAAGTTTAGAGTGAGCTGGAGGACTTGGACATCTACTTTTCAGTGTGATTTTTTTTTTAAGTGCCCTGGGCATGTCAGGGTAGTGTTAAGAGCGTGGGTACTTTGGCAAAGACAGGCTGTCTGAAGTGCTCAGCATCACTCAGCCACGGGAGATTGCCTCCTTCCCTGGCACAGCAGCAAAGTGCCAGGGTTTGGGGACTGCCTCCGTGGCTGAGGTGATGTTTGCTGCCCTAGTTTTCCCCATATATCTCAGTTATGTAAGTTGGAAAGAAAGGTCTAAAGATTTAAGACATCATTTTTTAATTGGTACACCAAAACTGCCCTTTTCCAATCCTTTTTTTTTTTCCCCACGTTTAAATTAAAGCAGCTCCTGGAGCATTTAATGACTGTGTACTTCACACAGCAATTGGAGTTCACTGAAGCAACTCATGTTTTCTCCCTCAGATATCTTTTTTTTCTCAAAAGAAGCATTTGCTCCACTTTCTAAACTATTTAAAGCAATTAATCCAAACCTAAGACGACAGGAACAGCTTCTGTAATATCAGGTCCTCAACTTCAGATGAGGCTGATGCAAAGGGAAAGTGCCCAGGTCCTCACGAGTGTGTGTAAAGCCTGTAGATGAATGATGACCTTTTCATCTGCTAAGAGATATGAGAAGTGGGAGGAAGAAGACAGGGGAGCCGAGTTATTTTTACTGTAAATATGTCAGTTTATTGACTTGTTAATTTCAGATTTATTCAAAAAAGCAGGAGGAGGAAACACTAATGTCTGCCAAAACCAAACTAATTAGTGGGAGTTGAAAGATGTCTAATGACTCTTACAAGTGTTAAAGAGGAATAAACTAGTCTCTTATTAAACTGGATATGGACTTTTAAAACACTGTAGTAATGCTATTTTATCTTTAAAACATGTGCAGTTGCATATGGTAAATAAAAACCTCTTTATTCAAGTAACATTGTTTATTCACAGTAACATTACAGGCAGAATGTGGGTTTTGATTGGAAAAAAATGAAGCTGACTCCACACTTCTAAAATAAGGGTTCAGATAACACTTGACAAAGCTGATGTTTGAGTTGAAGATGACAGAAGAGTTTTAGATTAATGCTTAATGTGCCTGCTACACCTCCTTGGTCTAGAGTGACAAACAAGATCTTGTTTCATGACTGCATGTGCTGTGGAGCAGCTTCTCTTTCCTGTGCCAAGGGACTGTGGCTGTGATTAGTCCAGTCACAGGATTCATCACACATCTGCTCTCCTGGTTCTGTCAGTCCAGGGGAGCTGCTGGTGGAGATCTGCAGCCTGGGGAGCTGGGAGGAAGAGAACAGCAGGCTCTGAGAACCTGGAGACAAGTGAGCCAAGGGTTAGGAAGAGCAGCAATCCTGCAGTTGGCAATTAAACCCGGGAGATTCAGAGCTGCAGCCTCTAATTCAGCCCTGCTCTGCTCTGTGGTTGCTGTGATCTCATTTCCAGCCTGCAGTAATGCTGACTTCAGTGTGACAGATAGGGATTATGTGTTGTCCCCAACTGGTAATAGTGAAAGTCTGGGAGGGCTTTTTTCCCTTTGCCTCGGGTCATTCCTGTGCCTCTGAGCTGGGTCTTCCCTCTGGATCCTCTTTGTCCTCCTCCCTGGATCTCCCTTTCCATGCTCTGCTTTCCTGTGCTGTGCTCTGTGCTCCTGCACTGTGTGCTCACACATCTCTGCTTCTTTTCACCTCTGCAGGGACACAGAACTGTGTTTGTGGTGCTTTTTAGGTGTAATAATTCATGTTCTTCCTGGTGCCCTGTGCTGTGCATGCCTGCCTGCAGCTCCCCAGTCCTCTGTCACCCGTGTGGTCACTGCAGGCACCAGCTCTGCTTGCTCTGACTTGGCTGCAGGACAGTGGATTAGTCCTCCCCACCTCTCTGAGGCACAGGGAATGTCCTGGTGTCACCAAACCCCCACAGGGAGTTTGGAGCTTTTGGAATCTCCACTTGCTCAAAAGCCACTCGGTGTCATTGTAGCTAACAGTTCCCATCTGCTCTTCCTAAAAAAACTAAAAAAAGCAGGATATTAGATATATGAGAAGATACCAAGGGAAACAAATACTAGGGAAAAAAGCAAGCAGAAATATTTAATTACAGGGGATGTGGAGCAGCAGGGCATATAAGATCCCCATGACAGTGAGTAAGAATCAAATTGACTGTAAGTGGATCTATTTTGAGGGGATGATATGCATGAAGAGAAAGATGCCATTAGTAGTTTATCATATAGAAATGTGAGGGAGGAAAATGTGCATGCAATATTAGAACACAGTGCACTTGTGGATTTGGCATAACACAGAGCAGGTCCCCATATATGAAGTGACAGCAAAATACCCTTTAGCTGCAAGGGGACAAGCTTTCACTCTGTCACAATGCAAACAAGATCTTGAAGTGATGGAAGCATATTTCCCAAGAAGGACACGAGGACATCTCATATTTGGAAGGGGAGAAAAGCAGCAGAAATTCAAATCTGCATCCAAGAATTGTTACGAGGAGCTGGGTCTCATAAGGATCTTTGTTACCTTTAGTGGAAGCCCTGTGGAGGTGGAGGTATGAAAATGTGTTCCCACTGTTTGTCAACTCAGCATTGGTGGAGATTAATTAAATTGATTTGCACCATCCTTTCCTAATCTGTATCCATGTAACTATCCTATCCTGGAGTTATTGCTTAATTCCTTAGGAAGTGCAGGGCTTTGGAAGAATCCCTGGAAATATTGCTGAAGTACTGAGAGAGCAAGGACAAAATGATTTTTTTTTGCTTTCAAAGGCTCTAGGATTATCCCAGGAGCTCAGAGAAGGTAACACCAATGGGTAGGATAGTTTTAAGGAAAGAAGGTAAAAAACTTCCTTGTTTTTAGATATTTTGGTTGTGGGCAAGCCACTTTAATCTTTACTTGGGTTTCTGCAATATAAAGTGAAACCAGACTCTTCCTACTCACACAGGCTCTGAATGGCTGTGAAGCATCTGGGGTTAATTTGTTGAAGGTAAAGCTCTATTTGAGTGTGATTAATACTTTTAACAAGCTCAGTCTGTATGAGCCATGTAAGCAGCTAGCTGGGCTTTTTCATTCATCAGGCATGGTGATCTCTGCTGGCTCACAGCAGCTTGGTATAGATTTTTAGAGACACTGGTTGGTGCCTATTACTTACTTGAAGGATAAATTGCAACATTTATCCTGGCATTCCCATTTTTATTTCGTAGATCTTTCGATACCGTGATTGAAGAACACTTTGAAAGCCAATAAGTGCAAATCCCAGATGTTGTTGGAATTGTAAAAGGGTGTTTTGCTCCATCCTGATCAAAGTAACAAACAGCATCAATGGACTTGCCCAACACATAAATGTTTTCAAGAAATATTTTCAAGGGGGCCATTAGAACACAGCATTCATTTGGAAAATATTTGGGATAATAACCTATCATTGAGTCATAGAAGATTTCAGTCTTGGGTTGTGTTTCAGTCAAGAAAAGACTTGATATCCTTTAGGAAGGAGAAACTGTGCCATCCCTGAAGCCTTGCAAGGTTGTGCAGAGGCAGGAAGCAGCATATTAATGTGAAATTTCCATCTTTTTCACGCTCAAGTGGAGCAGATCTGAAGTCAGTTCATTCAACAAAAATGGCAATTTGGATCTATTTTCCAGAGCTCACTTGAGGCAATGGGCTCTTCCTAGTTCACTTTAAATATGGATTCTGAGACTATGGAAGATTTTTTGCATATTTCAATTACCATCAATTCTGTTTGCTCACATTTTACCTGGTTGAATAGAGAGAGAAAGTTTTCCTGGGTATCTTTTGGCATACACAAAATCTAGTTAATTAAGACATGCTATACTTTCTCCCCAGAGTCAAAGTATAATGTTCAGCTGGCCGACTTGCATGAATAATCCATCACTGTGAATCATTAATTTAGAAGACAAGCTATGGTAATTGATGTCTTTATGCAAGCTATGGAAATGCTTAGGGAAATTGCTGATTTTTTTTCTTGTTATTTCCTTTTTTTTTTTTTTTTTTTTCATTTGCTTTGGAATATTTCTAGGCCTGAGTAGTGCAGATTCTGAAATGGATTCATCTGAGATTAAGGTTCCTGTGGGAATGGGGTCTCTTTCTTGGGTTTGAGTAAAAATCTGAATATTTTTCATCTGAAAAGCTGTTAAAATCATAAGACTTAACCTTGAGCTAATCTTGTTGAGCCACACATTGGATGAACCACTCTAAGTTTTGGAAGTTTTTAGGAAAAGGACCTGGCATGGTGGTCTTAGCAGTGGCTTTAATGGGGTAAAAATGCCTTTAAAAATTCCTCTCATAATTTGGTTATGCAGACAGGGATCACAAGCCCTACATACTGGGTAAGTTGGTATTTTGATTTTCCTGTATTACCCTGAGTTGCCAGCATGGTTTTGTATCAAACTAAGCATATAAAAAACTGTTGATGTGTATATTTTGTTGGAATACATGTATATAGTTGGAATATGTACATTTGAAGATAATTTATCACATAATTCATATACCTCACCTATATGTCACATTATACTGTAACCATTATGTCTCTGTGGCATGAAAAATTTACTCTTTTTTTTTTTTTTCTGGGAATCCCTTCACTTTCACTCATAATTGAAATGTGAGGGTTTGCTACCAATTTATAATTATTTTGTCTGCCTTCAGAGCAAGGAAGAGGCAGTTGCTTGGTATTGAATGGGAGCCAACAGCTTGGTGGCATTTCAAAAGTGGAATATCAATTACCCATATATCACTTAAAGCATATATATATAAAATAATGTCATATATGCAAAATATTATAAAGTCTTTCCATTGATGCTGATGGGATTTGGACTGTAGCTACATAGTACTATGATGTTTTTTATTCTGCAGAGGAAACTTCCTAAATATTTCTTGTGTGTTCTGTAGCTGAAATGCAAAGTGGACCATTTCTACAGACAGATTTAAAATGTAACAATCCTGAAAAGGAGCAGGCAGGCTTATTTTGTGTTCTCTTTTTCTTTTTTTACCCTTGAATATTTACTTCTCATTTAGGCATCAAACCAGAGGCTTATTTGATCTCATGTGCTTGGCTGCTCCTGTTTGTTCCCAGCTGAGCCCTGATGTGCTGCACTTTGAGAAATGCAGCCCTGAATTCTGACATTTTACACAGGAGCAGAAAGGGAACATGTTCCAAATCAATTCACATTTGAGCTGAATTCAAATAGGTTTTGCTGTTTGGGTTCAGTTTCATGAGGTGGGAGAGGTGAAATGCTGCTGAGAGCTGCAGTTATTGAAAAATGGTAATCACAACTTTCATAAAGTGAGATAAGCCATGTTTATTAATGTCTTCTGTGGACATAGAGTGACTTGGCCCTGGGACATTAAATGCCTAAATGGGTTGTGTAATTAGCTTTTTTTCCACTTAGGGATCAAAGAGCTAAACACAACTTTTTCTGAGCAGCTCAAATTATTTTCATCGTGTTTGTTTAAGCCAAGGGAAAACAATTCTAATTTTTCAGGTTTTTTAAAATAAAAGCAGAGCTGCACGATGAACAGAACTGGGGTCCTGGGGAGGTTTCTGGCCCAGCCATAAAACTCATAAACCAGGGATGACTTTTGTGTTCCATCCCTGACACAGAACAAAGGTTTGAACCTTTCTGGCCTGCTTTGGCAAAGAATTCCAAAATCATTGAACCAAAACCATGGCATGTGGTGGCTGTGGGTAGAGACCTCCCCAGGCAACCTTTTCCAGAGCTTTTTTGTGTTTGCCAGCAAAATTCTATTGTTTAAATCCAGCCTGATGTTTTCTTACTAGAGTTTAAAACTCCGTTTTTCCCATCCACTGTGTGTACACAATCAGAACAAGATTTTAATGCCTTTTTTCCTCTCCCTCAATGATTGATATCAAAGAGAGGGACTGGAATAAAACATCCCCAAACTGGCCAAGTTTGAGCTTTTAAATCCATATTAATTTCATACTTGGCCACCTCAACTGGCATCATTGTTAGTCCAATTAAAAAATAAACACCCTCCCTTAAAGAATTTGCAGCCAGGCTGTGTCACTCTCAATCCTAAAGGAAAATCCTTGGGCATAGGGAATACTCCTGGTCTCTGAAAAGCACTGCTTGAGTGCCTGCCAAATGTAAGCTTTTTTCCCCACAGTAACCACCTTGACCTCTTTGACAGTATCATAAACCAAATAAATACACAGCAAAATCCCCAGTTTGATCAGGACATTACAGGGGAAAATTTCTAGGCTGGATTTCTGGATAAAGTAATCTCAGCAGTGCCTGGAGGGAGTGAGTGGGGAGTTGCCAGTGTCAAACAGGAGGTAAATATTTCTCTCCCTGAAACAATTCAGCAAAAAGACCTCTGAAAATCTCAACAACCTGAGGACTTTGAGGCAGTTAAGCCCTAATTTTGTAATGTCATGGTTTGACTCTCTCTATATAAGACAGGTTAAGCAGAGAAGGACCTTTAAAATGAGAACAAGGAAATGTTTGTTTAATAAGGGCCCAGTAAAGATTTTTTTTTCCTCTAATGCAACCTCACTGAATGGGGGTGCCAAAGTGTTTGAGGTGAGGGATCAGCTGTGGCCATTCAGCCTTGTAATTACAGCTGTGATAAGTGTGTTTTCAAGTCTTGCTGTGCTAAGAGTTTTCTTAATCCATTCTTTTACTAGGCCTTTCCTTGCTCCTCCTAGTACCTTGTAACAATCCCTGAAAACTTCTGAATCATGGGAAAACAAGTGTTGGGCTGTTAATTCCTGGCTCCATAGAGACATAAACTTGAGTCTTGCCTGGGCAAGTGCATGGCCACGTCTGACATCACTAATGCTGTATTTGAGAGGCACAGGAAGCACACAAATATTACAGCTCTGTGTGGTGGAGACTGCCCTGTTTAAGGTGAAGCTTTTAAAAGTAGCATTGGGGAGAAAAGTGTAGTGAACTTCTGGTCCATTATTACTAGCCTTAGTTACTGTGGGCTTTGGGAGCTGGAAAAGAAATGTCTCCTGCTGAAGGCTGGATGTCTTCTGCTGTTGGCTTCACTGTGTTTTTATGGAAACAAGCACTGATGCCTCAGCTGGGTGCTCTTTAAATGCAGAAATTCCTGGCACAGGTTTGGACACTTGATCCAGTGGAGCTGCTGTCACCTCTGCACAGGCACCTTACTGCTTCAAACAGCAAATCTCACTGTTGCTCTTCACTTCAGGGTAGCATAATTCTGTATATTCTGCCATGGATGAATGAATAAAGAAGAAATAAACCAGAGGTAACTTAAGGTGGATGATTTCCTGCTCTGGAGTGGGCCAGCTGTAATTTTAGTGTCTCATGTGTCCCAGTGATAAACTTTGATGAGCCAGGGGTGGCTGTGCTGCACAGTCCACAAGGTGCAGCTGAGCTCTGTGTGCTGCCTCGAGCATTTGCAGAGTCTGGGTGCAGTGAGGGATGAGCTGTTGCCCATTTACACCTGGGGGTGTGTTTGGATCCAGTGGAGTAGCTGTCCTGTGGTGAGTAGCTAAAGAAATGTGTGTCATTTGGGCTCTGCTTCTCATCCAGCTGCACCAGCTCCAGGAGGTCTGTGTGAGGCAAGGCTTTCTGCCTGCTTGTTGCCTAATGACTTTGCTGCTGAGACAGATTGACTGAAAATTAAAACATTTTTTCTTCTGTGACTGTATTGATGGAACTGCTTGGCACAAACTGGGTCTGAATTCCTTGCTTTGAGGGGCAGCTGTCCACCTTGTCTATTTGACAACTCAATTTAGACATAAAAACCAGATAACCCATGTAAAGCTTGAAAATTGGGACCTTAAGTATAGGCTCAAGAATTCAGGTTAACCTACTTCATTTTGAAAGCCACGCTAATTAAAAAGATTAACCTAATTTGAAATAAGTGTGGATGTTCCCCACCAATGGAAAATATTGGACACACATGAATCATAGCTGGTCATACAAAAACTGGGAGCAGTGTCACAGTCTTTGCAGCAGAAGGTAGAATTAATATTAACTTGCCATAAGAAAACATCTGAGAGTTGTTGGAAAACAGTTGGGTTTGGGGTGGGGAGACCATGAGCTTTCAACCTTCAGGTTTTCAACATTCAGTTTTCACTCTTGGTGTTGGAAATGGTTTGATTCCTTTCTTTAAGATATTGGTGTTTTCAAATTATAAAAATCTTAAAAGAAAACAAAACCAACCCCAAAGCACTCACCCAAATAAAACCCCAGCCATCCTCTGAACAACACAGCACGAGGGTGTTCTGGGGCCTTGGGGAGGGTGTGGAGATGTGAGCCAGCAGAGCACAGCACCAGTGCTCTGTTCTCTGTTCCTCCAGTGTTTTGTGGTTGCTCTTGTTCCTGGGGCTTGCTGCAGCATTTCCAGGCAGGTCTAACGTGATGCAAACTCCTGTGTGTGGGAGAATAAGCAAGATGAAGACAAATTCAGCTCCCTCCATGTGGTGTTTAAATGGCTCATCGTGGAGTGGGTACTTGGAACAGCATCAGTTCCCATAAACACAAACCAATGAGGCTTGAACAGTGAGCACAGGAGTGAGCTCCAAGGCCACATCCCACCTTCCAGGCACAGCTTGAGTGCTGGGCTCTGAGCTCAGCTCTTTTGGCCATGGTGAGCCAGGAGTGATGTTTCAATAGCCACAAGCCTCCAAGGCCAGGGTGAACAAAACTATTGAACAAAAATGGGAATATTTTATTCCCCCCAGTATAATGAGGCTTGTTTTTTACCTCTGACTGAACAAACTATTTGGTCATTGTGTATCTTCTGTTGTGGATAAGATGCCTGAACAGCAGGAAGTAGTTTTTCCTCCCTGCCTTTCTGTTTCTAACTTTCCAGTTTATCCCTTAAAGCTGCTGTTGTTCCTGATATTCTCTGAACAATTCAGAAACACATGCAGGGCACCAAGCTTACTTCTTGTTTTCATGCCCTGCCAGCTCTCCCAGTTGGAACAGCATGAGGCTGCTGCTGTCCCATTTGTTGGCTTTTGGGTTTTTTTCCTTGAGTTGGTAAGTTCATGGATGTTTGTGAAGAAACAAGAGTGAGGAAGGACATGAATGATGATGTGGAGATAAAAGCATGAGGATTTTAGTGACAGTTCTGTCCATTGTGCCATTCTGGGTGGTTCATTCCTCCTGTCTAGATCTGATTTGGCAGTGTTGGTGTCTGGAGTCTTGTCTATAATGGGGCAGATGTCCTGGTTGCTTGTTTTTTTTTTAGGTATTTGCAGAGCAAGCATTATAAAACCAGAGTTGTGGAGTTGCAGAAACCATGGAGATAAGAGAGACAATTAAAAATATTTGAAAATATATTAAAAATACCAGCAAAGTAAATAGCAGTGGTGCTGAGGCCTGAGAGGCAAGAATTGAAAGTGGCCTTAGGGTAGGAGGAAAGAGGAGTTTAATTTTCTTCTCCATGTGGAATTCCTATGCTTCTCACTCCTTTGGGAAGATCAGTGATCAACATCCTTCAGATCAAAAAGAAATTCTTATGGAATGCCTTGTTGGAGGTTTTCCACTGTGAAAAATAGAGAGTGAAAAAATCCTGCTACTGGCTGAATTTGGCATCGAGATTATTCTGTAGATTTTAGAAAAAAAACCTCTGTATTTTGTAACAGATGTTATTCTGCTATGTTAGAGAAATATTTGAAGTGGAGAGGCTTAATGCTAAATTTTTCCCTCAGTTCCTGATTTTGCTGAAATGTCCTTGCTCAGTGACTCCATTTTGCTGGTTCAGAACTGAACCCCCTCTGAGCAACTCTCCTTTCTCACCCTTTTGTCTCTGAAGGCTTTGTGCTGGACCAGCTTTAGAGCCTTTTGTCATCCTCATTTTGTGCCTCAGCTCTGGCTCTGCTGGGGCTGGGTGCACTTACCAAGACATATCTTCCAGCTGGGTTTAAACCTGGGCTTTCCTAGGCCCTGCCTATCCCCTGGCTGTGCCAGGATAACTCTTCTATCTGGTGTCCATGTCCTGGGCACTGATGCCAGGGCTGCTGGTGCTGCTGTCAGCACTGGGGCTGTCAGGACAGGCTCTCTGAGGTGTGCAGCTGCTCCCAGGAGTGCTTGGGGCTGGCTGGAAGCTCAGCAGTGGCAAAAAGCTGAGTTTTTACAGTGGCAATCCTGAGTTTTCCATGGAGAAAGAGACCATGCAGCAGAGAAGTGTTGGAGGAGCTGTGTCCATGCATTATGAACAACAGACCTGGTGATGATGAATTGCTGCTGGTAATTAATCAGGCTATAACATCTACTTTGAGTGCTGGGGTTAATTGTTTTGGAGGGTTTTTTTTTTTTTCTAAAGCAATCTCTGTCTTATTACTGTACTGTAAGAAAGTAATTCTGATCTCAGAAGTGTTAGCAGCAGTGAATAATAACTCTCCTGGCAAGAGGGACGTTACCTAGATGTAAATGGAGGCCAGTGTTGATTGCAAGGCTGAAGCCAGTGTTATTTTGTAGGAAAACAAGCTGGTTTGTGTGTCATGCTTGCCTTCAGTTCATGCACTGACAGACTCCTCTTCTGAAATCCTGATGCATTTTAATTAACTTTCTTCATCATCTTGACACAGCTACACCATAGCCTGATCTCTGAGATCCTTGTGAAGGGAGCTGGACAAGGTATGGAAGAATTAACTTCCATTTTGGTCTTTTGAAATTATGTTTCACACCATATAGTTTTTCTATTTACTTATTCTGGGATGCTTTAAAGACTGTCATTGTTCATTGTCTCTTGTTAAGGATATTTGAAAACTTTTCCTGAGTTGGTTGATGGGGTTTTAAAAGGCATTCAGCAAATTCTCCTCCAGAGATACACAATTTCCAGGTACTTCTCCTGCAGTTTTCCCTATTCCTACAGCCCTAAGTAGTGAAGGGTTCCTGTTCTGTTTTTGTTTCTCCTTAATTAGTTGTGTCTTTTAGTCCTCCTACTTTGGAGGGTTTAAAATTGGCTGTGAGAGCTTGTGTAATGCCAGGCAAAGTACACAGACTAATGTAATGTATCTGAAGTGACTTCATGTATAAATAGGGAGCTGCAAGAAAAATGCTTGAAACCCTGTATTCACTTGCTGTAAATGCTTCCACGGGATGTATTATTAATATATTTTGGTGCTGCTGAAACTGTAATATCATCATGCATTACAGCAATATCTGTGACATAAGTGACAGCTTTCATCACTTATAAACTCCACTCCAGTACATGCAGGAATCTTGCCTTTAGACTCCCAACTGCAGTGATTGCAGCTGGCAGTTGCATATGGTGCAACTTAGCTACTGCCCTTTTAATTAAATTATAGTGGGAGCTTGGTGATCAACTGAGTTTCACAGGAAAATAACAGAAAAGGGACTTACTGTGAGTAAAGAAATTCGTGGTACATGCAAGAGCAGGCAAGAAGTTGTTCTTGTGTCTAAAATAACTGATTGCAGTGTTCTGTCTCTGCTGCTTGTGATGGAAAGAGACTATTACAGAATTAGATCTCACCCTTCCTTTCCCAGTTAGCCCTAAGGAGATCTGAGGGAGGAAAAGGAATGCTGCTGTCTCATTTGGGGTATCTTCCCTGGATGGCTGCACCCTGAGACTGAAAAGTCATTGCAGAGGTAGAATTGGTGTCAGAATTGGTTCTTGAGAGGCTCTGAGACCCAACTTCCCCTCCTGTGTCTGGGCATTGTCCCTCCCTCCACAGCAGCCAGGTCAGAGTCTTCACCACCAGACCAATGTAGAGGAGAGAATTCTCATTCAGAGACTGAGAGCCCTCCCTGGGGCAGGCAGGGATGGTAAAAACCACCAAAACCAAACAGTCTGTGCCTCACTAAGATGCCTCCATGGAACTTGCCAGGTGGACTCTCCTTTTGGTCTGCTGAGAGCAGATCCTGTGTAGTATTTCACTCTCAAGCCTTGGAGCTCTCCCCAGTCAGACTCAGATGAGCCACAGGCACACCCCCAGTTCTGAACCTTTTAGAATCCCCAAGTTCCAGGATGCATCAATTTTTCTCCTTCACAGAGCTTGTGGGTTTTGTGTTTTCTTATTTATAGCTCTTCCTTTGTGGGGCACACTGGAGCTGTCAAAAATAAGGCACTCTGCCAAAGTATTTCTAAAAATTTGTTTCTCCTAGACAGAAGAAACAAACAGAGAAATTGCATGTGAGTCCTCCCAACTGCAGGCCTTGCAGCAGTAGATCTGGAGACAAGACCACCTTTTTTAAGTGTCTAGACATGTATTTAGATGTTTGCTTCAGGCTATTCAAATTTAAGTATTTTGGACATGGCTTCTCAGCATCTCTTTTTATTTTTTAATTGGAGCTGAGGGAATATGCTTGAGGAAGCTCAATTAAGACAACTTTGGCTTGCATAATTGTCTCAGCAGGTTAGTGACTCAGTGCCAAGCTCCATGAAAGTTTAAAAACATTTGGGCTTCAATGGAAAAAATGGTCAATATGAGATTTTTTTCAGTGTACCACTTCCCTTTCAGGTTTTCTCAATGCTCCTGGTGCTGTGTGATCATTTAAAAAACCGAAATAAAGAATCCTGAAGGGCACGACTTGGCTGAGTGTTGGAGAGGAATGTTTTAGTGTGGCCCAAACAGTTCCTATGGAATGACTCTTCCTTGTCTTACTCACTCTGTACTGGATATTTAAATGCTCTACTATTTCCTATATCATTATTGTGCTGCTCTCTAACGAAATTAACCTCAAGGTTTCCTGCTCCAGAAGGCAATGACACCATAATTGACAGATGGTGATAAAGTCCCTTCACTTATTAATAAGTGTTTGTGCAGACTGAGATATAGATGTTATTGCACTGAGACAAGCTGATTGCAGCCAGCTCAGTGGTTCCACATGTGTCTGGAGAATCTCTGCCTGACAAGGTCAGATGCTCACATAAGCTTAAGGGTAAATATTTTTTAGGGATAAACATTTTTTTACAGAAAATGTAAGTACATCCCCTAACATGAAGGAGCTGCCTTGCTGGCTGAATGGAACACATGTCATAGCCAGCAGTGATGAGCCTGCTGCTGTCCAAGGAATGGAGAATTTCCCAGGCTTGTCACCACTCCCAGGGACTACTAATACCCAAAATACTCTGTGGATCCCTTCATGTGCTGCTTGCACTGTCCCTGATAGGTGTAACTTAAAACATTTAACGAACATTTAGTTATTTTCCCATTTCCTTGGCTGATTTCTGCTGGTTCTAAGCAATAACAGCTCCTGAATTGTGTCTCTGTTGCTGTGAGGATTTTGAGGTGTTTGGTTTGCCTGCTCTCAGCTCCAGGCAGGCTCTGTGTGGCAGCCCCACGTGTCAGCACATCCCTGTGTGTTGGGAGAGCTCTGCTGGCTGGGGGTTCCCAGCAGGGTGTTTGATGCCCTTGCACTGCTCTCCCCTGGACACCTGCCTGTTTTCCTGGCTGTGGAGAAGAAATTATTTCTCAGGTGGAGCCAGCTCAGGTTGGAGCTTTGTTTCTCAGTCCCTGTGCTGGGGAGGAAAAGGGAGATGAACACAGTGAGCAGCTGATGGGAGAAAGTGTCACACTACTCCTGTGGGGTTTTGCTGTGGTAAAACCACAATGTTCTGGAGGTGAGAATGCTTTTGCTCTAGTAGTGCTGGCTGGAGGTGCAATTTTTGCCCAATCTTCAAACAAAAATCTGACAGGACAGAGCAGAAGGGACTGAAAAGGCCGTTCTTGCCTTGTTCTGCAGTGGATCAGGTGGGTCTGTGAGCAGCCTGAGGTTTGCTGTAGCAGCCACATTCCCCTGTCATTGCAGGGCCTGAGGCAAGCCTGAACTAGCTGGGAGCAAACCGTGGACATCCCTGGGAGCCTCCTCTGCACATCCTTCAGGGTAGCCATGACAACCATTCCTGGGCTGGGGAACAGCTGAGCCTCTCACCGGCTGCTCCTGCAGCCCCTGGGCTCGGGGCCTTCTGTGTGTGGGGAGCCTGGCTTCACTGCCCGAGCTGTGTTCATTTTCTGGACTGTTATTATCAGTTAGGTGGTGCTTCTCTCTGACCTGTACTGGGAGGGGAACCTGGCTTCACTGCCCAATCTGTGTTCATTTTCTGGACTCTTACTATCAGTTAGGTGGTGCTTCTCTCTGATCTTTATTGGGAGGGGAACTTGGGTTCACTGCCCGAGCTGTGTTCATTTTCTGAACTGTTACTATCAGTTAGGTGGTGCTTCTCTCTGACCTGTACTGGGAGGGGAACTTGGGTTCACTGCCTAATCTGTGTTCATTTTCTGGACTGTTATTATCAGTTAGGTGGTCCTTCTCTCTGATCTTTATTGGGAGGTGTGATTGCCAACAAGAAATCATTCAGATCAAGGTGCCTGCAGCAATTGTCATGTTTACCAACCAGCAAAGCAGTAGTGGCTGAATTTCACCAAACTTATATCCTTCCATGCCACAAGCATGATCCTGGTCTGGTTGGGGTTTGGGGGGAAGGAAAATCCCCCACTTCCTACCTGGATCCACAGTGGGTTTTTCCCCTGACCCAGCAGGTCTTTTGTTCCCTGAGCAAATCCATCTGTTGCTTTATCAAATTGTTCTGCCAGACTCCTGTCTGCTCCTGCAGCTGCTCTTTACAGGAGACAATGTAATCAGTGCTGTTACCACACTTGTTTTCCTCCCAGGGTTTTTTTTAACACACTGATCAGGAATCAGCAGTTTTTCTCATTTGTACTTCCCACACCTTTGGTGTTTAGCTTGCAGGTAGCCAAGAGTAATCTTGAAGGCAACTAATCTTAGTTTAGTCTCTGTGTGCTGAGGAGCCAAGGCAATGTACCACAGCTTTATTTTGTAGGTTTTTAAAGCCATAAATTAGTTTCTTTATAAAACCCTCAGTAAAGGTGTAAAAGAAAAGGAAATTATAACCCATTTTTTTCAACCTGTCTGACAAGTACAAGGTACTAGAATTCAACCCTTAATTGAATTTTTGGCACCTTCCTACGCCGAGTCCAGGTCTCGCTGTTCCAAAATTCGTGGTACCTCATGTCTGTGAACTCAGTTGGAGTTTGTTGATAGGATATCTCAAAATATCTCAGCTTCCAGAGAGCTCCTGCCCCTTTTGCATTTTGCTGGAACCAAATAGTTCAGGGTTTGTGGGTGTGAGGGGGCGAATTTGTTCTGCTTCCTCTTAGTCATCCCAGCCTTCTGCTGGGGAAAGGCGAGAGCAGGAGAAGCAGTCCTGCATTTATCAGATGGATGTTTTTTCTTCAGACATCACAAGACTGGGTGTCCCTTGTGCCCAGGAGCACATCTGGGCTGGCCCTGGGTTGTGGCCACTTGGGGAAATGTGCTGGGCTGAATTTTGGGAGTGGTGACATCTCTCCTGGTGTTTTCTGAAACGCTGACTAAAAAAGTTTCATGGGACCTGAACCAGGTGTGACCTCAATGCCAGTAGATATTGAATTGATACCTGGAATCCTATTGGTTTTAATGTTCCATCCCTGCTCTTTTTCCCCTGAGAGCAGTTGCAAGCCAGAACAAAACTGACACACTCTGACAAACCTCTGGAGCGAGTGAGGATTTGTGATACACAACTGCTTTTCAAGAAGGGGCTGTGGCAAGGAGAGTTTGTTTACACTGATTCCTTAATTGCCTGCTAGGAGAGAGGTGGTCATGCATCAATTGATGAAATCAAGCAAAACTCAGGATCTGACGGGCCCTCAAATGAGAAGTTCATACCCTTGGCCTTAATAACTGTGTGTGGCTGAGGAGTGAAAGCGTTTTTAACAGCTTTTTTTTTACTCTTATATTTAGCCAGTCAAAGCAAAATGTGCACAGTAACATTTGAAACTGATGATTGTTGATTTTTAAACATTGTTCAGTGGGGACTTTGACTCCTCTCCCACTGCTGCAGGATTATTTAACCAGATTGCATTGATGCAAATCAGCAATGACAGACTGTACTGGGGATGTCTGAGGAAGACAGAAAAGACTGAGTAAAATTTTGATGATACTCCCAGGGACTGTTGAAGTTCCTGGATGTGCATTACATAATGTTCAGCTTCATTTCCTTCACTTGAAGTGTGTTTGTGGGTAGGGTCCAGGCAATTTAAAGATGCTCTCAGTGCTGCTGCAGTGACAGTCCAGGTGCCCTGAGCTCTGAGAGGCTGAGGAGATGCTGCACCAGAATCAGCCTCAGCTCTTGGTCACATCCTGCCTGAGGAAGCACAAACCCCAAAGTAATCCAGCCTGAAGGGAGGCAGGATGAGAGGAGCAGGAACTCTCTGGCTGGAATGATAATTAAGAGCTGGATTCCCAGTTGTCAGCAGAGCAGTGTGAGAGGAATTAAACTGAGGAGTTTTCCACGGACATTTCCCATTAGATGGATGAGGTGAGACCATTTTCACACTGGCTGCCAAGGATTGCTCAGGTGTCTGTGGTGTTTTACAGCCTCCTCCCCACTGACCAGCACCCACAGATCTTTAATTTGCTTTAAAGCATCTTCCCTTGTGTAGGACTCATTCATTTATTTTTGTATTTTCACTTTAGAGAGCATTGCCAGCAAAGGAGCTGAGAAATTCTCTGCCTGGATCCAGGTGTCCATTCCTGCCTCCCTGTTTTCCTTTCCTTTGGTGTCTGTGTGGGAACTTCACTGTGAACTTCATTAGAAAACCTCTCTAGACTAAAATGATGTGGAAGGGCAGGGGAGGGAATCTAATTTGTTTGGTTTTAATTCATTCCCACTGGGAACTTCTGTTCTGCACAGTTCAGCCTCTTGTGTTGCCATCAGTGGGATTTGGCTTGTAGTTAAAAACATAAGTTTGGTACTTTGTCTTGTTAAGAGCATTTCAGTAGTAATTTCATTTGTCTCCATCTATGTGCTTACTCTATTTTCTGTCCAACTAAACAATGAAAAGTAATACAACTTAATTATTTCACATGAGGAGCTTTTGGTGAGTGGTCACAAAGAAATATGATTTTGATTTGTATGTAATGTTGGGGTTCCAGCATTGTCTAATAACAAATATTTTATTAGCTTTCAGACAGTCTGACCTGCATGTTAAACACTTAATTAAGGTGTATAAATTTCTCCCCTCCTTTCCCTGTGCAATTATTTCAGCCTGTCTGGCAGTGGTACATAGGACAGAGATCAGTGATGGAGTGCTGAACAGCTGCCTCTGCCACTGCATGGCTGAGGAACTTCTCTTTTTGAAAATTGCAGATTATTTCACATCTGTTTTAACCACCTCAGGTCTCCAAGTGAGCTCAAGCTGTTCTTGATCCAGGAGTGGAAAGCTTGAGCTCTCAGAATAATTACATCCACACTGAGCTGCACTACTTGTTTGTATAGATTAGGGTGGGAGAGCTCCCAAATTTGGGCTCATCCTCAACAAAAGAAAGATGAGCTCCTGCTTATCTATTTCCTGAGCACTGTTTTTGGTACTACAGCCCTGTGTGATGGAGGCTTGTTAAGCTTTTCTTGCCTCGTGCAGCTTTTAGGATAAGAGAATAATACCTGGGCTCAGTCTATCATGATGATGTGCTGGCTGAAGTCTTGTGTAACACTGGCAGAGGGATGCTCCGGGGCTTTTAAATAGAGAAATCTACAGTGCCCATGATCACAGAGAAATCCAGTTATTTTCTGTAGCAGAAACCTTCAGATCCTTAAGTCAATAATTTATAAATGGGCAGGTTAAAAAAATGAACTGCTGTTAAGCAGTTGTTGGGGAAGTTTGTGGTGTGTTGATAATGTTTGGGGTTATAAATAGTGTCTCAGTGTTTCTGAAATAAATAATGATGGTCAGACTGGTGTTTGCACTGGGCAGCAGTGAAGGGCTGGGTGGTTCTATCAGTGCACTGGAACATGCAGACAGAAGGATTAAAGCTGGTGCTTCAGGGCTTCTCTGACTTCTCTGTGCTGTTCCTAAAGAGAATAAGAGCCTTCAGTGAACATTTTTGAATTAGTGGGCATTGACATTAAGAATCAGAGAAAGATCAATCAAGTAATCCACAGAAGTGAAGTGATGCCGCCATAATTTATTGGAAATAATTTATTGGAAATTTAGAAAGGGAAATATTTCTTATAGATGTGGAAAGGAGATGAGAGGCAGGGGAGAGGTTCTCCTTTTGCCCTGAACCACGTGGGATTGCTGCACTGCTTCATCTCTTCCATTTTCTCAGTTCAGGACTGAACAAAAGCTGGTCTAGGCTGGGGGACAGGAGGAATCTTAACTAGTGCTGGCCCCAGTGGCTGCCAAGACACGTGTGTACCCTGTTGTTCTTTGGATTTTCTCAGCTATAAACTCGAGTAATAACAGTTAAATTATGGATCATTCAGTGCCGTGTGAGTGAATTAGATCATGCTACACAGGCTTTTGGAGATGAAATGCAGAATATAAGTGTTGTCTGCAGCTTACTTTGTGTCATGTGTATAAAACCCCTGGCCATGGCAGCCCCAGGGTTGCTGGGGGGCATAAGGAGAGGCACTGGGGCTGGCTGCATGCAGATTGATTCTGTGGAGGAGCAGCATTCACAGCAGTCTGTGCTGTGCTGACCAGCCCTGCAGCCTGGCACAATGACTTGTAAACACTTGTGGATAAAGCTCAGAGCCTTGTCCTGTCCCTGCTCCAGCAGGATTTGCTCTGTGCTGTCTCAGAGACACAGTGGCAGAGGGAAGGAATTGAAACAGGAGCTCTGTGGTTGCTGTTTCTCACCCAAGACTCGCAGCAGTAGTGGGTCGGATGCCAAGGTAACACTGAGTTGAAAGGAAAATAAAAATGGAAGGATGAAGTTACACATTCCCTGCTCCAGGAGCTGGAATTCTACTATCAGTAGTTGTGTGATGAGCTAAACTGGGCTAGAGTGAGAACTGTTGCTTACCCCAGAGCATTTCAGCAAAGCTTGGAGGATGGATTAGTCAGAAGCATCAGTGCTAACCCTTTTTTAAATTTAGTTTCCTTCCTTTTTCCCACTGCTGGATCTTTCTCAGTGTACACTACCTTTGTCCTCTGAGGCTCTCTGAGCGAGCAGAGCTACCCAACTTCTCCCTGTTATTTACTAACAAAAGGGGGTTTATTTGGTAACTAAGGCGTGATTGATTTTTTTTTTCTTTCAAAGAATTTTTGGCTGCTTGCCACGTGTTTTGCAACTGAGCAACATCAGGGACCAGTAACTTTGTCAGGGGTGTCAGCCAGCTGCCTCACAGTGTTTGAAACACTTTTACCTGTTGGGGGCTTAGAGTGACTTAGATTAGTAGGTTGCATCTTACTAGAAGGTCAGATGAAAGAAATAGAAGATTTCTGGGTCTTCCTGGTGGAAAAGTGCAGAAAAACAAACCAACTCCAGGTCAGCGTTGCTAAAGGGCCACAATCCCAAAGGGAAATAGGGAAGGGGTTGCTGGTTTTGGGGTCTTTTTCTGTATAAGCTGTGAGTGTTTTGTTGGTCTGGGGCTGGAAGGTTTCACAAACAACACCATTACATAAGGGAGGGGGTTATTTTTGTGTGAAAATACATCATTACTTCTGTTTTAATAGTGTCTCCTCCAAATAACTGCATTGTGCATTGAACTCTAGGGATTTTTTTCCCCCACAGATTGAAGATTAAAAAGCTGGCTATTCTTCTTTCTCTCCAGTTGAATTTTACATTATTCAAACAGTCTTATTTTGTCTAAAATTTCTCTTGCAGACCTTAAAAACCTCGAGCCATGTATTTCCTTGGGCTGCTGTCTCTGCTTGCCTTGCAAAGCGAAGCCTTCAAGACCAACTTTCCTGATGAAACCATTGCTGAGCTGTCTGTGAACCTTTACAACCAGCTGAGAGCCACGAGGGAGGATGAGAACATCCTGTTCTCCCCTCTGAGCATTGCCATGGCCATGGGGATGGTGGAGCTGGGGGCCCATGGAACCACCCTGAAGGAAATCAGACATTCCTTGGGCTTTGATGGCTTCAAAAATGGTGAGGCCTCTTCAGCATGTCTTGGTTTGTGTCTCAGAGAAACAGGAGCAAGGGTGGGAGTGGCCTGTTTGTGTCCATGGGTCATTAATTACTGGAATTCTTGGTGTCCTTGATGGCCTGGGCAGGCTCAAACTTGTGGGTTCTGCATGAGCTGAGAGATGCTGACATAAAACCCCAACTGAGGGACCTGAATCCTCAACAAGTGCAGCTCACCCTGCTCATCTTGGCTTCTGCTGCAAAATAAACTTGCCTCTAGGAGGAGAAGATTTTTTAGGAATACCCTTTTTAGGGGTTAGAGTGAAAGCTGGTAAGGAGAGCAGTGGTCTCAGCAAAATTGCTTCTGTTGATATCCAAGTAACTGGTTTGAAACCTGAATGAAGTTTCTTACTCATGCAATGTGCTGGACTTTGGAGTCTTCAGTGAAAGGATCTTGGGGAGGAATTCCTGAACACAGACATCAAACTGTGTTTGTCAGAACCACTGCAGAGCTGATAGCTCTCTGTGGAGGCTACAGCACCAATTGAGTTCCATATTTTATCTCTAAAACAATAATCAGTTGTCCCTTAGCTGTAGTGGAAGGAGTTGTGCAGATGATTTTTTTTCTGGGCTCTTCACTGTTCTGCAATATTAGTGACATTCAGTGAAAGCATTCCCATGATTTCTGCTTGAAATATATCATTGCAATCAGTTTTTAAGGTTTGTTTTGTTGGGTTTTAGTTATGATGCAGTAGTACAAGCCTCCTATTTTAAATCAGACTGCTTTAATCCTATCCAGGATTCCTCACTACCCTCCAAGGATTCTGTCCTGCCCCACTAAGGATCCTGGGAAATCCTAGACCTGCTTTTGACACAGAAAAAGGCTGTGGGAGGTCTTTAGTTTCAAGATTTGAAGTTCATTTTTCCTAGAACAACTGGCATTTAGGATGGAACAAAAGTTCTGTTAAGAATTTGTGGTGGCAAGACTTAGAAATGGAACCTGTGGGAAGAATTTTTTCGTTTCTCTTTTGGTGTAGAAAGGATTTGCATTGATAGCTTTGCCTCTGGTGGGAACTCAAATGTCTCATTAATTAGACTAATTATAGCTAGTAGGAAAACCAGGCTCTAAGTAATATGATCTTGGAGATTATTCCTTCAGCTCTGAAGGTGTGTGTAGGTTTAGAAACAAGTTTGTTTAAAAAAGATGACTTTCCTTGGCATAAAACATTCCTGTGGATTTTCAGCAGGAAAGGCATGGAATAATTTCCCTTTCTGAGCCCCTGAAGCTGGTTTTTTTTCCTTCCCCAGGTGAAGAATTTGCTTTCCTGAAGGACCTTTCTGAGCTGGCAGCAGCTGAGGAGAGTCACTACGTGCTGGACATGGCCAACTCCCTCTACGTGCAGAACGGGTTCCATGTCAGTGACAAATTCCTGCAGCTGGTGAAAAAATACTTCAAAGCTGAAGTAGAGAATGTAGATTTCAGCCAAAGTGCAGCTGTTGCTGCTCAGATCAATAGATGGGTGGAGAATCACACAAATAGTAAGTCCCATGTGATCCTTTTGTGCACTTCCTGCTGGAAGTTTCTGCTTCCAGACTTGTGGAAGCAGTGGTGTTGGGTTGGTGCTTTGGCTTCTGTCTGTTCTGTCTGAGACTGGAGTTTCTCCTCCCAGGAAAAGAATTCTAGTATTTCTATTTTTCTCTTGTGTGGGAATGATCTGTCATAAGTAATATTAGTCATTGTTAATCATGTGGCATGTATTTGAATATTTGTTCCCTGGTCTTACCATCTGTAGCATTTATTGAATGAGACTGTTTTAATGGTAGGCATTTGAATAGTGTTTTAAATTATTTTGAAAAAAATGATAAGTATTATTGCTAATGGCAGAAAAGTTGTCTGCAGAGGGGTTATTGGCTCATGCTTTGGATGTGTGGAGTATTACTCCTCTGAGGAACTCATGCTCACAAGGTACTGAGAAATGGAATAGTAGGGAATAAAAAGCTAATTTTGCACCACAAAATCAGAGTGTGTAATGTAATATTTTGCAATGTGAGGAAAGGAGAGAGCATGTTGAGAGGGTAGTTGATTTTAGGAATGCTGTCAACAGTTTCACAACACAAATTTGCAGCAGGGGAGTTAAGCACAAAATTACTGCTGTAAATATTCACATTGAGAGCTGCATGGTGCTGGCTTGGCTTGGCAGCTCCCAGAGAGGTGGCATTTCCTGGATCCATGCAGAGGCCCAATCTCTGGGAGTCTCCTGGTGTAGGGATCAAAGCATGTTCTCATTCTGCTTCCTCTGGCCCACTCTGAAGGTTGATATTTTATTTTGAGAGTAGTTCAGAGGGGTCTGGCTCTGCCACAGTTGTACCATTGGGAATTTGAAGGAATTAACACATCCCCCCATGGACTCTGAGCACTCTGGAATCCATAATGCTTTATGGAAAAAAGTATGGCTCCAAAGTGGAAAAGCACCTCCTGTAATGCTTTTATTCCATTTTGAAAAAGCTCTGCTTTGTTCCAAGGGAACACAGCAGCCATTCTGCTCCTAACAAACTGCCCTTCCTGCCAGGCTGCAGAAATAGCTGGGTGTAAGTGATGCAGCAGATTGCAGAGGGTTCCCATGGATGTGGTGCCTGTCTGAGGGAAAAGGAAAAGCAGGACCCACCCACCAGGGCAGCTGGGGGTGCTCTGGGGCTGAGGTTGGGGTGGTACCAGCCCCTGAGCTGCTCTGGGGGTCAGGTTTGGGATGGTTCCAGCTGTTCTGGGGATCAGGTTGGGGTGGTTCCAGTCCCTGAGCTGCTCTTGGGGTCAGGTTGGGGTGGTTCCAGTCCCTGAGCTGCTCTGGGGGTCAGGTTGGGGTGGTTCCAGTCCCTGAGCTGCTCTGGGGGTCAGGTTGGGATGGTTCCAGTCCCTGAGCTGCTCTGGGGGTCAGGTTGGGGTGGTTCCAGCTGCTCTGGGGGTCAGGTTTGGGATGGTTCCAGGTGCTCTAGGGGTCAGGTTGGGGTGGTTCCAGCCCCTGAGCTGCTCTGGGGGTCAGGTTGGGGTGGTTCCAGCTGCTCTGGGGGTCAGGTTGGGGTGGTTCCAGTCCCTGAGCTGCTCTGGGGCTGAGATTGGGGTGGTACCAGCCCCTGAGCTGCTCTGGGGGTCAGGTTGGGATGGTTCCAGCCCCTGAGCTGCTCTGGGGGTCAGGTTGGGGTGGTTCCAGCTGCTCTGGGGGTCAGGTTGGGGTGGTTCCAGCCCCTTGAGCTGCTCCCTGCCCACTCCTCCTCTCTGATTTCCCCTTAGGAAAGGGGCACAGCTCAGGCAGGTTCCCACTTCCAGCATGTTCACCATGATGGGAAGAGAACAGAGCAGAGAACAGAACCATCAAAGGTTTCTCTGGACAGGGAAATTCTCAACATTTCATTAATGTATTAACAAAATATGGCTGAAAAAAACATAAATATGAGTACCAAAAAGAAATCTGGAAATGTTTGCCTTCTTAGTTTCCCTGTTGTTTTTTTCCCAGCTCCAAGTGAGTATTGGTCACTCCCTCCTTAGAACATTGGAGATAAAATGAAGTGCAAAGAGCAACCCGGAAGGAATCCAGTCCCTGTGGTACACAAATTTCACACCAGTTAATCAGGATCATGTGCTCCAGAAAGCAGAATTAATTTGTGTTTTAAACCATGGATTAAGGAGTAATAATCAGACTGAGGAATGTGTTTGTTTTAACACTTTGCATTGCAATGTCAGCTAAAAATAGAAGTGAGCAAGGGAGCAGTCTGAAGGAGGCTGTAATTCCTGAAGAACAGTGACAGATCTGGTCAGTGCACCCAGTTTACCAGACTGGGCCTGATTTTGGTGAAATACAAGGCTTTTGAGATGAGCTCCAGCCGGTCCCAGCCTGCATTCTGATGGAAATGACTTATCCAGGAGCAGGAGCAAAGCAGCTGCCATACTCAGCTGCTGCACCTCCCATGAATAGAGCAGATGCTCCATGGTTTTCCTCTTGCTTTTCAAGAGCTAATGTCTCTGGAACAAATGCTGGGAATTGATGTGGGTTTTTGGTGCTTAGTCCTGGCTTTGAATTCAGAAGAACATCCCTGAAGCTCCTTCAGAGCTGGCCCAGGTGGGGCTGCAGTGGGTGCACTCAGCTCCTTTAAAACAAGCACCCATTTAAGTGCTGCTTTGGCTTGGAGCCAAAGTTTGTACCGGTTCTGACCTTAAGATGGAAGTGCTGAACTGTGTCAGAGCAGCAGGGCCAGCATTCCAGATGTGACCCTCTTTCCACGTGGTTTCCTTGTGGGGTGTGTTTAGTAGTGATCAAGAAACAGTTTCCTGACACGTACTTGATGGAAGGGTTTCCACACCTACACTGTGATTGAGGTTTACAAAACACTGGCACTTTAATTGGAGATTTAATGAAACATCTGAATTGGAAATTACATGTTAACACTGCTTTTTTTTATTTTCTTGCATTTTTCAAGCTGCCTTAAGTTTGGATTTCAGGCTCACTCTGACATGCAGACTGACAGCTGGCTTTCTTTTTAGGTATGATCAAAGATTTTGTGTCTTCAAGAGACTTTGGGGCTCTAACTCACTTGGCTCTCATCAATGCAATCTACTTTAAAGGCAACTGGAAATCACAGTTCAGGCCTGAAAATACCAGAACTTTTTCTTTCACTAAAGATGATGAAAGTGAAGTGCAAATTCCAATGATGTACCAACAGGGAGAGTTCTACTACGGTGAGTTACACCTTCAGCAATTTAGAGCTGCTAAATCTTCACTTAATGGGTTTGTTGCAGTAATATCCATTTGTATTGTTGTCTCTTCTTCCACCTAGAATTTTTAATGGGCTGTTTGCCCAAAGAAGGGACTCAGAGTTTGTTTTTTTTTCCCTCTAATGTTTGTATTATAACTGGTAGCAACATTTATAATGACTTGCTTGGTGCCACAGGATGGATTTCAGGATGTTTATCCATTGGATTTAAGCTCTTTGCAATTCTTGAGCCAGTCCTGCTTATCACAAAAATATTTTTCTTGTGCTGTGCTAAACGTTCAAATGAATAATGTTTGCTCATTACTGTTGGACTGGCAAAATAGAGGTTCTTTGAACAGCAGAACTAATGATCATTTTTAGTTGGAGCTTGAGCTCCAAGTGGGTTCTGAAATGTCTGGCACTGGCAGCATTTTGCTCAATCTCATCACTGAAAAATCCTGAATAAAAAACTCTGCCCTTTTCCCTGGAAGTCTCAGCAGTCCTAAATTGTAGGCTCTTCTCTGGAAGTTCTGTCCCAGAACTGTGACTATCTACAAACTGTGTGATAGCTTGAGCTTGTGTTCTTTAAGAAATCAAATGTAAGGCTCAAATTCTGTGATGAAGAAACCAATATAAATTTTATATAGAATAAAGAGGGTCATTTTTCGTTCCAGTATCTAGTAAATACTGCCTAGGATTAGGCCTATTTAAACTAAAGACAAAAGAAAATAGTTCTGAGAGGGTTTTTGTTGTTTTCCTCCTCTAGGAGAGTTCAGTGATGGCTCCAATGAAGCAGGAGGGATCTACCAGGTGCTGGAAATTCCCTATGAGGGGGATGAGATCAGCATGATGATTGTCCTCTCCAGGCAGGAGGTTCCCCTGGCCACCCTGGAACCCCTGGTCAAGGCCTCCCTGATCAATGAATGGGCCAACTCTGTCAAGAAGCAGAAAGTGGAAGTGTATTTGCCAAGGTGAGAGTGTGCTCCTGTATCACTGGAAGGGGGAATTGCATCCAAATCCAGGGAGGAGCAGTGGAGGGAAAACTGGGGCTCAGTCCTGCTCCAGCCTGGGGTGCTGCAGCCCCCACAGCAGGGTGGCTTTGGGGGGGATGCAGTGCAGGGGGATGGTTATTTCTGCACCACACCAGCCCTGCATTTACATCCCTGTCAGAGGAGAGCTCTGCAGACAGGAAACTTCCCTCCTCACTTCCCTCATCCACCCAGAATGATGCTCAGAACTCATTACGGGTAAGTTCCATCTAGACAGAGCCACAGAAATATTGGAAGTCTGAACTACCAAATGTTTCATTTAGGTGCTAGTTAGGTTTCTGTGTGCTGCTATTTTCAGAAGTTCTAGTGCTGTGTGTCTGTGCAGATACAAATGGTTGAGTGTTGAGAGGTAATTCCACTCAGTTTCGGGTTGGTTTTATTTTTTCCCAGCTGTAAGAAGTGCTGCTTTTTCTCCTTAGAGCAGCAAAGAATAACAAGACATCACTACCAGAAGGGCTGAAATTTCTGTCAGGCCATTTGCAGGCTGTGTGCTCAGTGCACATTTGCCCACATACAGCATGAGGATCTTTCCTGGAATCCTGCTTCATCCACCTTCAGACATTTCTCATGCCTGTGCTCTGCCTGGCTTGGCAGCAGATTTGTTTTCTGCTAAATGTCACTAATAATGTCCAGCTGCATCTCACTGTCCTTCAAGTGATTCATGATGACTTCATGGAACTGTTTATGTAACAATGGAGCCCCCTCTGAAAGGAATCACTTCACCTTACTCCGTTTCTGTGGCACCGTGGCTGCAGAAAAAATAAAACTTCCAGTGAATCCTTTAATCATTAAAACAGTTCTTTGATTTCAGGTGACTTGGAGATCTGAGCTTGTTCCATTTCACAGCTTCAGACTCCCTGCAATCTCTCCAATTCAGAGACCTGTCCACGAGCTGAGCACAGGAAACAAGGCCAGCCAGGAGAAATTAGGTAGAGATGGACTGGTTTTGGCAGAATTCCCTGATCCCAAATTGAGATGGAATCCACTGGCTCCAGCAGCATTTTGGGGCTGGTTCTCACTCCCCATAGGAAGAGTTTCTCTCTTATTTTAAGCCCCAATTCTTCGAAGAAGCAGGAAGAGCAGCAAAGAGCTGCATTGCAGGTTTTGTCCAGACTGAATCCCAGACTCTGTTCCTGGGATTTATTTCTTGTTTGTTTTCTCTTGGACTTTCAGGTCCCAGAGGCCTCAGTAAGTCCACTAAGATACATGGGAGGGGAGTTTTCTCTTAGGCTGCTTTTCCTGCAGGCTTGGGCCAAGCTAGATGTTAATGAGAAGAGAAATCTGAGGATTCTTCCATCCTTAAACTTTCCTTTTATACCTGGGACAGCAGCCTGTGCACCAAGTGCTGAAATTGGGCATCTTCTCTCCAAGAATTTCTAGAGTGGGAGATCCACAACAGATTATGGAGATCCTCCACTGATTATGGAGAAAATCTGTAAAAACCAGTTTCCATATTTAAGTATCTTGAATGGCATTGAAAACATGTTAATTATGTTCACGACTGAATTGTGATTCAGTTTATATTGGTGATTTGGGGTTTTGTTTGCAGACACTCCAGGTTCTCAGATGGGAATCTGAAGCCTGGGGTTTGTGTGATCATAAAATCTCCTTATTTATTCTGCCCTCAGGCTGCTTGGTTCTTATCCAAGCACCTCAAAGAGTGGGATAAACACCTGCAAATTCAGCCTATACAGAGGCAAACCAGGTAGAAACACGTGCTAATCACCTGCAGTGTTTTCAGATAACAAAAGATAACCATCCTGAGCTTGGAATTCCGTGTAGGAATTCTGTAGTCTCCTTACAGAAAATCCAGGGATTAATTGCATGCTCCCAAGGTGTTGGATTTCCATTAGGGATTCAGAGGTGATCTACAGGATTTTGTCAATGCTCTAAATAAACACTTCATAAATATTTGATGCTGTGACTCAGAAAGGCGTGTTATGAAATGTGGCCTCCAGGCTCTGTCCACTGAGAAATTGAAAGCAGCAGTGGAATAAAATTAAATTTTTATATCTTGAAAGATGCTATCCAATTATAAAGTGAACATTTTTTAAACTTATACATTTGTAATGGGACTGAATGACTTGCCAAAGCAGAGTTAATCACAACTTTGCAATTTCTGTCTGCATTATCTGTGTGCCAATGAAATTGTGTATTATTCCTCTTAATGGCAAAGGAGAGATTTGCACAGAATTGTTAAATTATACTTCCTCATTTTCATTTCCAAATCATTGTTTTCAGCTTAACCCAGACTAAAATGATCAACATTTTAATCCACTTTTTGCATAGGAGTGAAACAGACCATGAATCTAATTTACAAAGCTGTCTCTCCAACATAAATTACTTGAAGAGCACGGGAGGAACTGGTACCTAATAGTGGTGCTACAGTTTGCAGATCTCCTCTTAAAGATTGTTCCAGTGTGCCCAAATCTCTGTAACAACCTTCTTGCTTTCTTGTGCATTTAAAATAGCTTGAAAATCTTTAGATGGTGCCAAAATGATAAGTGGTGGTAGCTGAAGGTTGTTTTCTTTAAAAGAAAAAAACAGCAAGCACTAAAAACACCCCACAGAACCCAATAAAAATCCAAACCAAAATGAAAAAAAAACAACTCCTTGAGACAGCAGGTTAAAAAGTAAAACCAGAAAGCTCAAGTCCCTTTTTGATGAGGAATGGGATAGTGCTGATTGTCCTTGAGCTATAACCACAGAAGAGGCACAGAACTGTCCACTGGAGCACATTCCCACCCAACTCCTGCAGATCCAGCCCTGGAAGGAAAGATCTTTCCAGACAAAGACTCACAACCTGCTTTGTTTCCCCTGCCCACAACAGCTGAATGGGTATTTTGCCTGGTTTTGCTGTTAGGGGTTTTTTTGTGTTTTGTTTTTTTGTTTTGTTGTTGGGGCTTTTTGTTTGTTTGTTTGTTTGTTTTCTTTCTCTCTTGCTTGTTTGTTTTCAGAGTATTAAATCCTGGAGGCTGCTTCTAGCACCTGAGGCCAACCTGGCTAAAATTCCCCACAAAGCCCAATAAAAATCCAAACCAAAATGAAAAAAGTAACCCTTGAGCTTTCTGCTTTTACCTTTTAACCTGCTGTCTTAAGTCCCCTTTTTGATGAGAAATGGGCCAGTGCTGATTATCCTTGAGATTGAGATACAACCACAGAAGAGGCCCAAAACTGTTCCCTGGGACACAATCCCACCCAACTCCTGCAAATCCAGACATGGGTTTTTTTGCCAGGCATGGGTTTTTTACCTGGTTTTGCTATTAGTGGGGTTTTTGGTTTTTTTTTTCTCTCTCTTGCTTGTTTGTTTTCAGAGTATTAAATCCTGGAGGTTGTTTCCAGCACCTGAGGACAACCTGGCTGAAATTCCAGCTGGATGCTGGAACTGATAGCAGCTGGCAGCTTGGCACTGCAGCCTGGCTGCAAACAGTGCCCCAGTCCCCAGGGCCTGTTCTCCAGGCAGAAATATTGATATATTCCTCTTTTTGCCTGGCCTTCTGCAGGATTTCATCCATTAGAACCAGCCTGAAAACCTGGAATTTTCTTGCTTTGGCTCACTCAGAGCCCTTAGGAATTTTTGAAGTGATGGCATTTGGGATGAATCACTCCAGACTGGATGAGTGGACCCTGTACCCTCATCCTCCTTGGCTCTGTGAATCCTCAGCATCTAAAAATCACAGAAAATTCAGTGTTTTAAGGGTTGCATGACACCATAGAGGATGAACACATCTTTGTTTCTATCTAAAAGGCTCTAAAATAGAAGAGAGATGGCCCTATGTGGAGTGTTAATACATAACTACAGAATGTCAGGGACATAAATGCATCATTTTATTCTAATGCTTGTGCAAGTTTTAAATTTCATTAAAATGTCCTGACTCTCTGCTGAAATCTCCAGAGAATTGCTGGTTTCTCAACCTTATCTTCTCTTCAGTGTCTGTTTCTCAGACTTCCCTTGGTGGTTTTTAAAGCTCTCAGTTGCTACTGTTCCATGATTTTTGACACTGAAGTGTTTATATCAGTTTTTCAGAGTATTTTTAGCATCGGGAGCACCTAAAAAATTGTGGGGGAAATCAAAAATTACCATCTGGTTCATTATGTGCAACAAACAGTGCAAATAACCAAGTGTCAGGGGTAATATCATGGAGCTCAACATTGCCAGAGTCAGGGAAATGAGATGGAATGTCAGTTCTGTGCTCTGAGCTGTCGGCTTTGATTTGGGATACCATCCTTACTGTCTGTAAGGAGTGCCCAGAAATCCAAATCTGACTGAGGGCTAACTCCTGCTGAATGTTTATGTCAAACTGCAGAGCCTGAAATTAAATTGCAGAGTGTGGAGCTGCCCTGTTGCTTTTGAGAAAAGGTTGGTCCTGATGTCAGCTAAAATATTGGAAATCTGATTAAGAATTGATCTGTAACTCTCAATGCTTTTCAGAGAATGTGAGGAAAAGAGGGGTTTGGAGAGGGGTTTTTACCACAAGACAAAACTCCCAAGAAGGGAAATTAATTAGGTTTATTTTCTTAAGGGCATCCTTTGATATTTGTACAGCTGCTGTGGTATTTTGGGGCTGTTTTGTTGGTCATAAAAAGCAGGAACTCCCCTCTGCAGATACTGGGCAGCCCTTCACTCACCCCCCTGCTCAGGATTTGCCTTTCCAAGGGTTCCATGCAGGGATGGAGCCTCAGTCCTTCCCCCAGGCATCCTTTGGCATTATCCCCAATCCCTCAGATTTCCTCAGATCCACGTTCAGTGAGCCTTTCCAGGTTTATCTTTGCCTTAAACCTCTCCTGAACCTCCCCCTTGCTCAGTGTGCAGGAGCATCCTGTGCCCCAGCTGCTTTCTGGGTCACATTGCATTGCTGAGCAGATGTGTGTTTGCTGTCTAATGGCCCAGCGACTTAAACCCACCTGATTTCCATTGCTGCCTTGCTCTGATACCCTGCAGTTGGAAAAAGGTGCTTTTCTGCAGTTATTTTTATTTTTTTACCTAAAAGATGCTTTTTCTGCAGTTATTTTTCTTATTTTTTTACCTAAAAGATGCTTTTCTGCAGTTATTTTTCTTATTTTTCTACCTAAAAGATGCTTTTCTGCAGTTATTTTTCTTATTTTTTACCTCAAAGTTTACTTCCTATTCAGACTTTACTTGCTTACATTCTTATCCTGATATTCTTTGCTAATTTGGCACTGCTGGCTCCTACCTAAATCGTGTTGAAAGCTTGATGGATTTAATATTAGGATGCAATAAAAACCAAAAGGAGAAGCAGCACTGAAATTTTTTATAAAATGCATTTTAACATTCATTTGCATTCTCTGTAAAGTAGGTACAGTGGTTTTCAAACTGTTTTAATGTAAATATAATATAGAAGGAAATTTTTCTGAGTTTATTTTCTGTGGACTTCTTTAATGTGCACAGACAGGACCTCTGGGCTGGACTGTCCTAACTCTGGCATTGGGAATCAAGTCTCAACTCATCTTTTTTTAGGGTTTTTACCAAAATCTCTGAAGTAGATCTGGACATGTTTTACAAGTGTGTTGTGAGAGTAAAACTGGTTTAATGTTGGAGCCTGAAGGTCAGGGAAATTTGATTGAATGAGCAACTTGTAGAGTTGTTACCACAGTAACTGATGCAGAATCTGCCAGAGCACCTTGAACACCAGAACACCACTGAAGCTTCTTCAATATTTGAATTTTTGTTGGTCTCTTCTGGTTCTTTTGAGAACTTCCAAGGCAATAAAATCCCAAGAATCAGTTCCTGTGTTTTTTATTCCATGCATGCCCTGGGATTGGTCTGGACAGGGTGCATGAACATGATTCCAGCAGTGATTTATCAGTCCTGAGCTCTCTCCAGATCCTATTTTAAATCCTAAAATTCTTCTCTGGATAATGATAATTCTGGATGATATCCATCCCACCCCAGATTTTTGGCTTCTAGTGGCATTTATAAGTCCATTATGAAAGCAGATTATGTACTGGATTCTTTTCAGGCTTGTGTAAGGGAGGAAGATCCACTTGGCTCTTACCCAGTTCTGTTTGATGTCCAGATGATTCCTTTTCAAGCTGCCAAGGCTGGTGCTTGCCAAGGTGTTGGACATCTCAGCTCTTCATCAGCTGTGCCCTGCCCACAGCTCTGGGCCACACTTTCCTCTGAAAAGAACATGTTGTTCTTCATGGACTTGGGGAGTTTAATCCCAAAAAAAACCCCAGATTGCACAGAAGCAAATTTATTTGCTTCTAGCACTTCTTTGCCCTGTCACCAGGGACTGAGCTGTGGCTGTGTCTGACTCAGTGGCTGCAGAAACCAGAACAGCTTCCTACAGCCCATCCTTTGTGTTGGACAGTTCCAGCCAGCCCCTGCCAGCAAATCAAAAATCACTAATAATTCTTCTGCTCATTCTCCAGAGCACCCAGAACTCACCCTACACAAGCACTTGTGTCACTCTCCTGTGTTTTTCTGTAGGCATCTGCTATTTTCTGCTTGGGGCTGCCATTACTAATATTTTTCTGCCATATTTCTGTGTTTCTCCAGCTGTCCATGCATAAAAGTCTTTCTTTTTTCTGTTTTACTGACACCAGGCATAGCTTTTTACAGTGTTTGAAAATCAGTGTGTAAATGGAGCAAGCTTTTGCCCAAAATTTTGCCCTCAGGATAGATCTAGGTTTGTCCTTCCAGCCTAGAACAGGGCTTTTGCCAGGTTACACTCAGTGCATTTAAACTAACAGCTATTTGTTTTTCCTGCTCTTTACTCACAATCAAAACCCAATTACAGTTGTGCCACCACACTCATTAGAAGCTGAATCAGAAATGTTTTATATTCATATTCATAGCTGGTCTTTCTTACACCATCAAAGTAAAAATGGAGTATCTTTCTTACTCCCCCTTTGCCAGCAGCTCTCTGGGAAGTTCTGCTGTCCTTTGCCTCATTTGCTATTCTGTTCTAGTATCTGCACAATTAAATTCAGGTTTTAGAGAAAACCTCTTGTGTAAAAAGTAAGCATTTCCATTAGCTGCTGCATAATTTTGCACTGCAGTTTTATGGGCAGAGGCTGCACATACCATTAGCATATTTTTGATTGCTTCTGCATTTAAAAAAAAAAATCCAGCTGTGAGTAAACTCATTTGTTTATAAGCATTTTTTTGGAAGGTGTCACCAGCACCTCCTACTTTGCATTATTTATCTTGGTGTTTTCACCTAGAAAATTTAATCTTCTAATAACAGTAAGTAGTGCTTACATCTGGCTTTTTTTGTAATTTTCTCTCCCATTCTCCAGGTTCTCAGTAGAACAGGAAATTGATCTGAAGGATGTCTGGAGAGGTCTGGGAATTACAGAGCTGTTCAGCAGCAGTGCTGACCTCACTGCCATGTCTGGTAAGAACTTCTTGTCCTGTCTCTCAAGGTAGATGAGGAAATACATTTTTTTCACCTGGGAAAGTTCACTCTTGAGTGTTTCAGAGCTGGGTCTCATTAGGAATGGAGACAAAGTGTGATCCCTGCAAGAGGCAGAGGCACACTGGAGCAGTGCATGGCTGCAGGGCCTGGCTGGCAGATGGGATCCACACCCCAGGGGGATCAAAATGTGTCTCCAGAGCTGTTTGTTCCCAGCATGAGGAGCATTAAGCTGCTGCACAATTAATTCCTCTCCCCAGACACCTGGAAGCAGCACGGGAAGGAAGAGCTGGGAGATAAAAGCAATTTAGTCACAAATGCCACCTGCATTCAACAGAAGTTGAAATATCCAATACCTATAAAAATCCAGGTGGAAATGAGATATTAATGCTTTTAATTCCTCCTAAAGCTGTTCACAGAGTTCACAGAGTGGTTTGGCATGGAAGAGACCTTTAAGAACATCTCATTCCACTCCTTGCCATGGGGACACATTCCACAATTCCAGGCTGCTCCAAGCCCTGTCCAAGCTGGCCTTGGGCACTTCCAGGGATGGGGCAGGCACAGTTTCTCTGTGTTGAAGTGGCACACTGCCACCTGAATGATTTTTGGGGTTATTTTAGCTCCATGTGTTACTCCCCAGCCATGCAGGTAGGTCTTTAGCTGGTAGAAAAATCCCTGTTCCCCATTGTCTGACCCTGGGACAGTCACACCTGTGTGCCTTGGGTCTGCCTTTATTACCTTTATTGCCTTTTTTACCAGTGTTTTGACTTCCTTCCTCCCACATGCACAGAGGAATATTTGTGATGTTCATATCCCTCCCATTTTTGCTAAGTTTGAAATGTTCTTTATAGTGCACGATATAGTTTATTCCACTGGTTTGCCACTTTCACTTTCCCAGTGAAACTGGGTGAAAAGCTGGCTTTAGCTAATATGAAAGGAGTTGAAATAAATGAGAAACCCCTTTTTCAGAGAAATAACATTCTGTTGAAGAAAACCACCTTCAATTTCTCTGCCAGCTCAATGAAAAGTCAGCTTCCCACTAAATTCAGGTCTATTTATAGGAAATTATTTACTTGAGAAAAAGCTCCTAGGAGAAAGGAAAATACAGAGGGAGCCACAAAGGCAGCACCTGGCTTTTATTTAGTTCCATGTAAAATTCATTTATATATCAGGGACATGTATTTCTCAAGAGGTTGGCAGAATGGATCACGTGCTTGTGGCTTAATCCATGTGACTAAAATGATTTGTTTAAAGTTTAATAATTCTGACAATTGTACTGTACAACATCAAAACACCATGTTCTGCATGACTGAATTAATTCCTCTGCCATTTAAAGATTTACTTGTTATTTAAGTATAGAGCAGTGTATAGAGAAAATTCTTGAGTTTTACTGTAGCTTTCCTGCTTTTCACTGAAAAGAGGTTGTTCCACCTGGGCATGAAAAGGTTATTTGTAAATTAAGCATGAAAAAATGTTTTGAAGTAATGTCTTTATTGAAAATCCCACAGTTGATGCTATCTAAATGAAGTTTTAAGTAATTTAAAATACAGAATACTTTCCTTCTTTCTAATTTTCATCATTTAAAATATAGATGGAGGAAGGGAAAATAAGTCATGAAGACAAATTGTTTAAAGCTGATTTTTACAGGCACCTGAATGGGACATCAGGTAGCAGGGAAGTGGGAGTTGGAAGTTTATGTGCATCTCAGGGTCAGCCCTCTGGAAAATCTGGCACTTCATGAGGCCTTAAATGCAGATATTTCAACAAAAAAAGTCTTTAACTGGATACTTAATTTAGGAAGATATAAATCAAATTAAATCTAAAGAGGTTTTTGAGGATTTTGGTTGCATTTAAAAATCTTCCTCCTCCTGTCCTGTGGCTCTGGCATTGCTGCCAGGGAAAGTCTCCTGCAATTCCAGCAGTGACCCTAATCCTGTCATCACATTGGTGAGCTCAGCGAAATTCTGTGTGCCTTTAGTGGATATAAACCAAATTGCAGGATTATTTTTCAATATTCAGAAGTTTTTTGCCATTTCCCCTCAATCTGAAAAATGGAGCCAGAAGGAGCAGCTTTACCTTCTGGAATGTCTGGATTCTGAGCAGCCAGAGAGAAAGTGTTAATAATCCAGGTACACTTTCCAATTGTTACTCCCTTGCAGAAATGAAGTTCTTTGACAATTGCCACAGGTGAGTAGGAGGACGTTCCTGTTGGGCTGTCAGCTCTCCTGTTTTCTGACTCTCACTCTCAGAAAAGACTGTGACAGTATTTACTTGCATCTCAGTCCATCAGGTGTCCAAAATAATCTCGAAACAACTTTTGCTCTTTGAGATGTTATCATTGTGATTTTATCATATCACATAAATTTGCTGCTTGAGTGTTTTAACACCACTGAAGACTCAGCACTGAACCAATTTCAATACTAAAACTCCCCTATAATCCTTCAAATGATTATAATATTTCTGCCTGTTTTATAGAGCCTTAAGAGCAGCTGCTTTCAATGCAAGGTGACCTGGGTGACAGTGAGCAATGAAGGGATCTCAGTGACTTCCTTCCACAAGCTGAAGCAGTTAGAAGAGTATCAGTGCAGTAAATAACTCTTGGAAGTCTTTGACTGACATCCATATCATTTTTCTGGGACAGCCTAAGCAAGAAGAGCCAATAAACCCACATGGTATTTTTTTTAAAAAAAAAAATGAGACTTGCAGAGCAGCCAGTTGGCAGCTGAGTGGGAGTTTGCAGACATATGGAGAGTAGTGACAAATGGAGTGTGGTGCCAGCAGAGTCGTGTTCATTAGGGGGCAGCTCCAGCTCCCTCCCACTCCCCATGGGTCAGCCCTGGGCCTGCACAAAGCTGAAACTCTGCCACCAAATCCCCAGGGGACTTCCCTGAGGTGTTCACAACCAAGTCAAGCTGGTTCTTATGGAAATCCACGTTCAGAGAAGCTCCTGGAGAGAAATGAAGTGATGGGAGATGCTCAGGTGAGCCCCACCTTGTCCCCTGTGGAAGCTGTGAGGGATAACCCTGAGGAGATGGGTGTGAGGTGGGGGCACTGCAGCCAGGGATGTGACAATCACATCCTGGATCAGGGGAAAGGCTGCCTGGACTCTCAGGGACAACATTATGCTTTCCTAGGAAAATAGATTCATTCACTGCAGGGGGAGATGAATGAGAAGGATGTGATAGTGGCAATATAAAGAGAAGGGCCTAGAGAAGGTAATTTGGGATGTGGAATTGCTCTTTTCATCATCCAAGGACAAAGATATCCAATGAAGTGAAAGGCAACAAATGGAAAACAAATAGAAAGTGCTTCTCTCATGAAAAACTTAACCACAGGGATCTTTGCTGGGTGTTCCTTGAGATTGGCGGGACTGAAAAAAAAATGAAATTGCTCCAGAGCAATCAGAACCCTCTGTACTACACTGAATAAAGGCACTCTGTGTATAGAAACTTGGGTTAGGGTATAAGGGACTTGTTGGGTGAGAGGATATTTTTCTCTTGTCAAGTAGTGCTGCAATTTTCATCTACAGGGCTTTTTGTATCTTCTTGTGAAGCAACAATTCCATAGCTGGTGCAGTGGGCTGGGCTAACTGGGTGTACTGGTCTCATCTCAAAAGGGGCACTTTTTGTGCTCCTGTCAACTTCAAGTGTTGGGTTTAATACTCAGATCCTGAAATCATTCACAAGTAGGAGACCTTTTATAGCTGCTGGCAAATGTTAGCAGTGGTTGTGCTCTCAGAATGAGGGGCTCTGAGCCCATCAGGTGGAGAGAAATCTTCTGAGGTGCTGTTTCTCATCTTTGAGTTCCAGAAGCATCCCCAAACGGTGCAGAATAAAGCACTGAGAGTGAAAATGTGGAATATTTCTGTGAATATCTCAGAGCACAGGATCAGCCTTCAGTGCTGCAGTAATAAAGAATTAATTGAGATACATGATTAGCCTAAGTGGGCGTTGCCTTGTGATTGAACATTAAAATGTATTTGGAGTTAAGATTTTTGCTTGATGTTAAAGGCAAGTGGGTGCTGCATGTCCCATGTTTTAAAGGAGCAGGGTGGAAACTCAATCCCAGCTTTCAGGACAGCATTGCTGAGGGTTGGGACTGAAGTCTGGAACTGGTACCAGTTTTAGCAGCCTCCTCTGTGTTCTATTGCACACAGTCCCTGAGGGGATGTTTGGGGGGGGTTTTTTGGTGTGATTGAAGTGCAGCAGCTGAACTGGGAGGTTTAATTCAGTGCTGAGTGTACAGAGCAGCAAATGAGATCTGCTGGGGAAAGACTTTTCCAGCTGCTGCTCCTCGTGTGCTTTGGGTGCTTTGGTATCTCAGCTACTGAGTGTTCCAATAGAGCTGATCCTTCAGCTCCCAACAAAAACCAGGGAAAAATTCCCTGACTTCAGCAGGAGCAGCCTGGGACTGAAATTAAAATACTGACAAAGAAGGATGGGAAACAAACAAGATTGGAAAAAACTACCTCTGTGGTGGTTCTTGCAATAAATATCTTCAGCTTTTTGTAAATATAATAGAAGAATAAAGAACAGACCTCATTTTCCTGGAGGAAGTCTGTGCTGTACCTAGTGCAGAAATGAATTTTTTTTATGTCTAAGTACTAGCCTAGATAATGTAATAATCTTTTTCCCCACTAATTGTATTTAAAATCTTGATTCCAAGGGCTGTTTTTACCCTCTCTGCTCTACTGGGCTCAGGGCAGTCCTGAGCTATTTTAACATCCATGGTGTAGGAGAGCACTACAAATCTGGGTGAAGTAAATGGTGCTGTTAAAAGGTTTTGGCAGAAGATGTTTTAATGCAGGAAAACTCTTCTCCTTCCCTTCCTGGTGTAGAAGGTGGGTGATAATGTTGGGTTTTTGGCAGTGTTGGGGAAGGGTTCTTTAAATGCTTCAGTCTTATTGTGGAGCCACTTGAAATATGTTCCCCTTTCCTCTGCAGATAACAAGGAACTTTACCTTGCAAAGGCATTTCACAAGGCATTTCTAGAAGTTAATGAGGAAGGATCAGAAGCTGCTGCTGCCTCAGGTACCTGACTGAAAAGCAGAATTAAATCAAATGTCTGAGTATTCTGTGCTAATTAATTTTTTACAACTGATTTGCTGTACAGCCAGGAAAGCTGAATTGCAGCATGGAGACACAGCACAGAGAGTGTGCTGCTTGCAGGAGAGAATTCTGCAAATCAGAACTGTTGGCATTTTTGTAACATGTTTTACAAAGAATTTGGAGCATCCTGTGAAAAATCTCCTCTTTCTTTCTTGTCAGCAGAGTACAGACTGCAATTTCTGTTTCCTTCATGAGGAAAGGAGCATTCATCATTTTTCACCTGCTAATTGAGATGGTCAGGGGCATTTGGTCCAGGAGAGTTGGGAGGAGATGAGGGTTGTTGTAGCAGCTGCATTTTAATCAGCTCACATCCAGAGACACAAGATGGGAAGTGCTGAGTGCACAAGCAGAGCTGTCCCTTCCTAATGCTGGGGGCAGGTGCTTGGTTTACAAGATTGTCACATGAAAATAAGTTTCATTTGTTGCCCATATGTATCATTGGGTGATTTCTAATTGCCTCTACTTTGCCAGTCTTGGAGGAAAAGAAGAATTATTTGCCAGGTCTGGGCTGAATTGTGCCCAGCTGTCTCTGTGCACATGCTCCAGTCCTTATGAAGAGTGGAGTGAAAATTTAGAAGTCAATGAAACACTAGGAATTAGTAATAATATCCTGGAGAAATCCATGCACCTCCAAATAAAAATAACAAAGGGCCAAATTCTGCCTGATTCACAGTTAGTTTTACCTTCAGCTCTGCATTATGTAAAAACACCAGCCAAAAGCTGCAGGATCAGCCTGGTTAATTTTTGCATATTTTCCCTGGTTATTAAAGGTTCCCTTTCCCTGTGCACTGTGTAAAACAGGTCAGCAGTGCTGGTTAATGCAGTCCTCTTCCCTCTGTGACTGAGCAGCACTCCTCACTCCTCTGAAGGTTCTGGATCTTCAAATTTATATGCTGCTCCCTCAGCCTGGGAAATTGCAGCACACTCTGCATTGTTAATCATTCTTCAAGGCAGAATAGGCAATTACTCTGCAGGTCTCTCTCCTTTCCAGGGAATATTTTCCTGCTGTTTTTTGGTGTTGAGTTGGGACTTCAGTGGCTGCACAAAGGTCTCTGCTGAAGAGCAGAAGGGGCAGAGCTGTTTGACAAGTTTGTTTGTGTTCTGTTTCCTCTAGGAATGATTGCCATCAGCAGAATGGCAGTGCTCTATCCCCAAGTCATAGTGGACCATCCCTTCTTCTTTTTGGTCAGAAATAGAAGAACAGGTGAGATTATTGCAGATTTCTCTGAGTTTTTCACAACACATCCTCAAGCAGTCAAAGGAAAAATACATGTTTTGACCAATGGACTGGGCTTTTATTATGAATTTCCCTTAGTTTATTTTAAAATACCCAATATTGAAAGACTCACCTTTTCCATGGCCCTGAATCTTTCTCCAAATCAAACACCAGCACCTGACATAACTGTGAAAAAACCTCACAGAAAAGAAAAATTCCCCATTTCTGCTGTGAGAACAGAGTGTTACTGCCCTGAGTGTCCATAATCATTGCACTCCCTGAGAGCTTGGCTGCAGTCAGGCCAGTGAAAAGTGTTCCCAGTACCAAAGGATTTGCATAATGGAGGGACATTAGGGCTGGGAATAATTCTGTTGTGCTCTCCAAGTGCTCTGTGGCAGGTGAGAGATGAGAGCAGCACTCACCAGCAAAAGGGCCAAAGGATTAAGTAATTCCTGAGGCTGATATTTGTAATTTGCTGCAATGGTGTGGATGTGACTGGGTGATCAAACATTGCTGTGCATCCCCAGGGTTTTTATGGCTCTCTGTTTGTGCTCCCACCACAGGATCAGTGTTCACTAAACCATTCAGTGGCAGTGATGGTCACTCTGGTTAGGCAGAGTCACTGGGATTTCATTCCAGCACTGCACTGGATGAGCCACTGAGAAGAGAATAAACTCCATCATCCCAGCTGAAACCAGGCCAGCAAGGCAGGATACCAACTCTTAGGGGGTTTTTAACCATAATGAAATTGAATATTTTTACTGTTGTAGACACATTAGACAGAATATATATCTGGAAGAGGGTATCTGGCCTTTATTGTTATTCAATAGCCAAAAATCTCCCCAAAAACAAAAGTTCAAATCAGGACAGAATGAAACTTGGGTCACTTTGGGGCTGTTCTTAAAATTGCAGAGCCCTTGTTTGTCTGTAGAAAGAGGAGTTGCCAACAATTGTAGCTAAAGCCTCAAAGCTTGGTACTAATCCAGAAACCTGAGCTTGGAACCCTTTTGAAAAAATCCTCTTGGTTGTCCTTCTTCTCCAGACAAACCCAAGTGCTCAGGTTTGATTTCTGTCTTCAAAAAGGGCTCTTGAGCCATTTCCTGTACCGAGTTCTGAGCCATTTGTTCCTGTAACAATCACACAGCCCTGCTCTGGAGGTTATTGTTGGTATTCATCATCTTAAATCCTCAGCTTCTCCTTCTGCCTCTGACACCTTTCCCTCCCTTCCTCCTTCCCCCCTTTTCTCCACAGGTACCGTGTTATTCATGGGGAGGGTAATGCACCCTGAGGCAATGAATTCCAGTGGCCACGACTTCGAAAAGCTTTAACTGCCACCAGCTACCCAAAAGGAGGAGATAAGCACATCAAGTTTGAAGTTAATATATTTAAGGTTTGCTGTGTTTTCCCCCAAGACACTGTTTCAAAATGCTTTTGGATCTAACTGTGTGCAAGTCAGTTCCCAGAGGAAAGCTTACAGTATTAAAGTAATGGTTCTGTTTCTGTCATTGTGATTGCTGTGTCCTTAAAATAAAGTTGTGTACATGTCAACAATTGTTTCTTGTTCTAGTGGGTTGTAAAGCAGAAAACTGCAAATCCATTATTTGTAATTTTTTTACAGTCCAAAGAGTGACTTGATCAATGAGACAGGAGCAGAGTGTGTGCAGCTCTGAATAATGCAGATGGCAGAGCTGGGTGGGCATTTCTAGAGCTGAAGAAGCACATGTGGACACTGTGATCTCAGGACATCACAGCCTGTGATGCTCTGCCTGATCAGAGAGAATGGAACTAACTGAGCTGAGTGGATTTGGTTCTCTGACTGTGGTAGACTTTGTGTGAACTCTCCCACGTGATTCTCAAGTGCTGCTTTTCTGGATGCTCCTGCATGTGACTCTGCCACTGACCCCCCCTAAGTGTTGATGCCAATAAAAGCATGAATATCTGACACTGTCAGTGTAGAAAGCTCTGTGTGTGCCTCAAGTAAAGGACTTCAGTAGTAATGGCATTTGTGTGGACATATTTTTTCTCCCCCACAGCAATTCTACTCTTCAATATCTTGTTTCAGGGCTCTAGAATGTTCTTTCTCAAAAAAAAAACCAAAAAAAACCACGAAAAAACCCACCCCAACTCAATTTTAAGTGTCTAAAAATGTTCAAGTCATAAATAAATATCTAAAGGAACAATAACATCCTTTTCATTTCCTAACTTTTTCTTGAGAACAGGCTGACAGAGAGGAGAATGACATGTAGCACAAGTAAATATTAGCAGGGGAATGAGTTGCTGTTTCCATTTGGAAGAGGAAGAGCAGTACCCATTGTCTGCAGAAACACATATAATTATTTCCTCCCTCATTGTGCAAAATACAAAAAGAACAGAGGTTATTAAAAAGGTGAGAGAGAAAAGGAGGGAGGAGCTCCTTTGTAACAGATCATAAATACAAACCTTTGGATAATAAATGGGTTTTTCTCAGTCAGTAGAAGTTTTCTCTTTGGAATTCTATGGGAACAAAATGGATTTTGGCTGAAGTGCAGCCACAGGCTTCCCTGGCATTCACTCACTTCAGAACTGCAGAGATGTTGCTCCCAGAGTTATTCATGCAAGGAGAACTTCCAAAATCTGACACGTTGTTCAGTCTCTTTCTGCTGCTGGTGCAGCTCCTGCAGGTCAGACCAGGACAGGAGCTGGGAGTGCTCCCTTCAAGAAAAGCCTTTTGAACACATTTCCAGCCCTGCCTCCTTGAATTGTTTCACAAATGGGGTTCATAAGTGTGTTGCTGGTGCTTATTACCTTTCTGTATTATAGTCTGGACTGGGTAAGACAGCTTTTGTATTCAAATTTAGATGAAAATGGTAATTTTAGCTTTGTGTAGGCTAAAACTGTTGTGCTGGGGAGGGAGAAGGGAGTGCTGCTCAGAAGGAGCAGGGGCTGATTTTACCAAGACCAGAACTGTCTCAGTGCAGGTAAAATGAGCTTTGATGTGGGTTCCACAAGGGCTGGTCCTTCACATTTAAATATTTCTGTGGACTTCCCCTCATGTCTGTAAAAGTGACCCAAATGCTGAGGGTATCCTGTGGGTTAGTCTTAGAGGAGCCTGTTTTTTTAAGCTTTCAAACATTTTTAACATTTTTTTCCAGGTTAATTTTTGTGGTGTTCACTCTGACTGAGACAGATGTGAGAAACTTTCAGTCATGTTTATTTTCAGTCCATCAAAAGTTCTTCCTGACCAATTTTGTCTTTTCTTTGTATCAGTTCCTTGCAGCATAAATATTCCTTACTAAGGGAAGGGCTGGAGACAGATTTGAGCTAAAGCTTTGAATTTTGGAAGGACAGCTGCCAGGCAGAAGTGTTTATGGAGGATATCAGGTAAATGCACAGAATTCCCCTGCAGCTGGATTGAGCAAAAGGACAGTGAAATGATGCAGAATCACAAATTCCACATCAAATTCCCAGAACTGGCTGAGTGGGCACACAGGAGAACCAGCAGGAGCAGAAATGCAAACACTTGTGATTTCATTTGCTGCTCTCCCAGGCCTTACAGGTGCAAAATAACCTTTTTTTTGATACTAGAAAATTGAGAATTACCTGGTTTACAACAACATGAATTATTTCCACAGTTTTCAGTAGTAATAATACCTTAAGTATTGTTGCCAGTTAATAGGTGAATGCTGTTCCATGATGGTTTTTACTCCACATTTTGTATAATGTTCCTTTCAAAGATGCTACTGCTTCTTCACTACAAAACTAGCAAAATCATCTTGTCTTTTTTTGTCTTTTTTTTTTTTTTTGGAAGGGGGAATTTGTCAGTTGTAGCTCATCTGTGAGTTCAGGTGTTAGTCTTCAATTGAAAACTGTTTTGTGTTGGTGGCTCTATCAGCAAATAAATCACTGAAACTTCTCTAATTGTGCTGATTAAGTGACCCCGTGGTGGGACAGAGCTGCAGTTGCCTGGTGGGATCATCTTCTCCTCCTTGCACATGTCTTGGAGTCCAGCATTTCCAGAGCTGCACTTGGGAATGTTCTCCCCAAGAATCCCTTCAGCAGTGGTGCTGCTACTGAAAATGGATTTATTTGACTGCCAGGATCCCTCTTGTGTGTGACCTTGAGCACCTGAGGGGTTTTGTTGAGTCTGTATTCAACCAGAATTTGTCATGTTGTGTGAGTTACAGTGGGTTTGTTGCTGTTCCAAGCACAGATTTTCATTCTTCCACAAGTCTTGGTGGTAGCAGAGTGAACTTCTGTGTCAGGGTGTGGGAATCAAGGACATGAGATTCCTCAAGGAAACAAGATCTTGGTGTTTTACCAGAGACAAACAAACCCTAAACTTAGTCAGGACTCTTTTGGCTAATTTTTATTTGTCAGTGGTGGACAAAGGAAGAAACCACAAGATGTCACTCTATCCTAAGGAGCTGAGAAGGACTTTCCTTTTGACAGGAATCCCGTGGGAGTGTTGCAAAGCTGGATAACCTGAACAGAGCTGAAGTACAGGGAGATCTCAGCACAGTTAATGAGAGATGCTGAGTTTGGAGCAGAGTTAGCCCCAGTTCCTGGGATTAATCATCACAGGGGAGGGAACAAACCCCCAAACAGCTGCTTTGTGATGCAAACCTCTCTGTGATCCTTGGGAAGGGATTGCTGCAGGGAGCTCATTGCTCCCAGGGGAGTTTTTGTCCTGCCTGATGCCTCATGTGCTTGGTGTGGGGTGAAATGGCAGGAGTGGGTTGTTCTTTAACCTGTGCCCATGGACAGCCCCAGAGCTGTCCTGGGGTTATTTCAGAGAGGCACTACTGCAACAGGACACAGAATTCCTTTTCTACAAGAGAGAAATAACTGGGATTGACTCATTGATGTGCTGGACCTATTCTGCTGCTTTCCTTTGATTGCCTCTTCAAATCCTTCCCTTCCCTTCCCTTCCCTTCCCTTCCCTTCCCTTCCCTTCCCTCTCTGCCTCACACAGTCCCTGCAATTCCTCCACACATTCCCTGGCACAGTGAGGTCCCACCACTGTCAGGGGTTCTCCCTTCCTGGGAAGGAGGCAGCATTGTTCCTATAAGGATTTTCTTAAAATGACCACAAGGCCACCTCCAAAAGTGTTTACAAGTGTTTACAACTCGTTCTTGAGTTTTTCCTGTCCCTTTTATTGGGCAGTCCTTACTTTTGTCCCTGCAGTGGAAAATAGGAGTAGGTGGGTCAGAAAGAGCTGGATCAAAGCAGAGGGAAGCAGTGCCTTGGTAACTCAGATAACACCAGCAAGGAGTTGACTTCCCTGGTGAGCTGCTCTGCCTCTCCTGACACAGCTGGGGAGGAAATGAGCATTCATCCAGCTCGGGAATCTGTCTGGAGCTCGCAGGGGGTTCGGATCAGGCTGCTGCAGTTTCGGGGGTCCCGACAGACGGGAGGCTCCGGCTGCTCGCTGGGACCTCTCTGAACTGCTCCGGCAGCTCCCGGGGCTTCCAGCTGGGCTGGCTCAGGGCTGGGAAACAAAGTTCCACATGAGAAACCACCCTCAAAGCACGTCGGGGAGACTTTGAAACTCATTAACGCTCTGTATCTGTCGCCCCCTCCGCAAGGGCTTCTCAAATAGCGTCCTTTTTATACAGCATCCACAGGAAGGTTTTTTTTTTCATTTTACAGCACTAATTAGAAGCCCAAGTCATGGGCCAGTTGCTGTAGGCATCAGGCAAACTGAAAGAAAAGCAGGGCAGAAATAGGGGATTGAAATGCAGCTGGAATTGCAGTTTGCAGACAATGGCCAGGCTGAGGGGCTGATGAAGGATATCAGGCTCAGCCGGCCACTCTGGCAGGAAAATGGAGAAAGGTGCAGAAGATAAATGTACCAGCCCAGATCCAGATATTGATTGTAAAATTCTAGGTCTGCAAGAGCTGGCTGAGGAAAGAATTGGAATTGTTGCTGCAGCTCAGGAGCTGAGCCCATCGCCTGGGTTTTTATCTTTTCAGCCGCGCTGAATCACAATAGGAATGATGGCTCAGATGTGACCCAGGCTTTACTGATAACAAGTTGTTTTACTGGCTCTCGTAAACACACATCCTCCCTGTGGAAGGGTGATCTTTTTGGACAAACCGAGGGAAAATTCCTACAGAAAAAAAAAATGATTCTGTGTTTGTGTAGAAATGCTTTTAAGAAAGGAAGGAAAGAGATACTGAGGAAATCTGGATTGTGTCTAAATCGTGTTTTTAATGTTCTCATTGAGGGATTGGAATTGCCCGTGGGAAAAGATGAGTTTCAACCATTCCTTAAAGTATTCAAATGCTACCTAAAGAGTTTGAAGCCAGCTGTAGTTTTTTACTCTATTTACAGATACTTGTTAAAAGTCACATTTGTTTTTTGTTTTAAACCCAGCCTGGAATCCTTGTAGGTGGTAACTGGATGATAATTTTCCCTGAGCAGAGTGAATGAAATATATTAAAACATGGTAAGAAATCAAAGATATCAGAAAGTCCCTCTTGCCCTGAGACCTGTAAGGATCACACTCTGGGCAATGCTAAATCTCCCTGGTCACCAACAGTGTGGCACAAAAAGTCTGTTTATTTGGGGCTTTTGTCATTGTCAGTGTATTTTGTAAATGCATGCTTTTAAAGGCAACAGCCAAAGAGCCAGCACAGCCTGACACAGGAATAATAACATTTCTGAAGTTTATTACAAGACAAATACTGGTCTCAAAATTCTTTGGCTGTGCTGGGAAATGTTCAGCTTGGGTCAGGCTGCAGCTTGGAATCAGCAGTGTGTGGTGACAGTCTGTCATTTTCCAGGAGCAGGACCGTGTAAAGCTCTCCTGCCAACTCCAAACCAAGGAATGTCTTCATCAGCTGAGCTGCTTTTGGCAGGATGCTTGGAACAAGCTGAGCTTCAAGGTCTCTTCCAGCCCAAACCATTCTGAGATTCTGTGATTCTATTAAAGCCCTCAGCAAAATCCAGAGAGGTAAAAGAGGCCAGTTCTGCTGCTGCCTGGTTTACATTTGTCTCCATTGATTTTTTTCCTCCACAGAATTTTCTCCTTGGTCTGTACAAAAGGAAAATCAGAGACATTGTGCTCCAATTTATAAGCTCACTTCAGATTTTTTGATCAGAACTCACCCTAATATTTCAGAGCCAGTCTTACTGCTGCAGTTCCTGGGGGAGCAAAGTGACCAGGCTGACTGGAATGATTTTAATCCATTTATTTTCCAGTGTCATTTCACATTTAGTGTGCATATACTTATAGGTTAAAGTGTTCTGAGGAGGTGATCTCTTAATTACTGAACTTTAGGATTGTAACACATGTGGGACAGAGAGTTTGGTGCCATGAGTAGAACAGTTCTGTGTCAGCCTCACAGAAAGGCAGGGCTGTCAGCAGCTCTGGTGAGCACATCCAGGCACATCATCATCCTCAGGGAGAGGTGCAGTGAGCTCTGAACAGAAATCAGGGAATGGCTGGTTCCATAACCTTAAATGCTCCAATCCAGCAGACAATCTTGTAGTGTCCAAAGGACTCAGAGCAAAGAGCATCATCAGAGAAAGCTGCATTGTCATCTGCAGCCTGTTCCAAATCCCTTTGTGATCCCTCACACAAAAAGTGCCATTACTTTCAGTCAGTTCTGGACCCTGTGGAGCTTTCTCTCAGGCTGTGCCCTGAAGTTTGAGTTCAAAGAACTGGCTGGGAACTGACACACGTGAGATTTTTTGTAACTAGAAAAATTTTGCCCAATTTTGCCCGATTTGCAAAAATTACTTCAGGACACTTACCTGAAAATATGGAATGGGCTTCTAATCACAGTGTTTCTACAGAAAAACAAAGGTGAAAACTGTACAAGATGAAGAATTTAGAAAATTGCATTTTGTCTGTGTACACATGCACTCATTGAATGGGGGTGTATTATGGGAACCACAGATCCTGTTATTATTTTCCTATAGAAAATAACCCAAATCTAAGCTATTACTGCATGAAACAGTGAGATCACACAGTAGAAAATGATGAAGCCACTCTGTGCCTCTTGCTTTAGAAGCTGGAGGACTTTTCCTTGGTGCAGGATGCCTGTAAGGGGATAAAAAGGTTTTTTCCCCCCTCCCTCTCTCAGTCACTGCCTTGGCTGGGCTCCTCTCTTTCAGTGCCCCAAGTTAAATGATGAATTCTGGCTTCTTGAAACTGATGGCAGCAAATTCCTCTGCCTGCAACCACTGCACAGGGAATCCAGCAGGTTAATAGGAGGGGACAGATGAAGGCAGAGGGCCCCGGGGGAATGAAGGGATATCAGTGTTTAACACCGGGGCAGTGGCAAAGCTCCCCAGCCTCTGGTGACACCGAGGGCCCTGAAGAGGAGCCACAACCCCATGGGAGGAGCTGGCAGAGCTCTCCTGACAGAATTGATAGAATTGTTTTGGTATTGCTTCCTGTTTTCTACATAGAGCAACTTCCTAGTGGATTTATTGGCAGTGCAATAAGTGTCCTGAGCACAAGTTAATTCAGGCTCTCTTAGCCTTGATAACACTTGCTTAAAATGTGCTTCCTCCCATGGATGACAAGAGTGCAGAGATTATATTTTGATAGTTCCATGACAAGTGACATCCAAAAAGCAACAGAGAAGGCTATTTTTCAGAAGGGCCATTAACCAGCTGGCAGCCTGTTTTCCACCCCTCATGGCAAGCATGATAATCTGAACAGCATTCAGGAGCAAGGCTGATCAAAGTCTCTGCTCTGTTCCCAGGAAATGCATCCTGATGACTCCACAGAGAAAGGTTTTCAAGTGGAAAGGTTGTTTTACACTTCTATCTCCTTCAGTGCTGCAAAGCCTGGCTTATTTTTTAGGGTTTCTGTACAGAGTCTTATTTTTTTTACTGGAGCTCGGGGAGTATTAATTTTGCAAGTGTGTTCACAGTCAGCACAGACATCTGAAGACACCATCTGATAAACCAGGGGGTATCTGTGACAGCCTTGTGCTTTTGTGTGTCACAGCAGTGGTGACTTCAGCTGCTGTAACACTATCTAAACCTGCACAGGAACAGCAGCTCAGGCTCATCCCTACCCAGCACAGCTGGCAGAGCAGATAAAATCAGTATTTATTCCTGGTGTCAATCTCAGAACTTAACCAGCACCTTGCTGTTAAAATTTGGCCTCAGTGGGGCAAAGGGAAATGCTCTTTTCCCAGCTGCTCACATCTCAGAGCTGAAGGGAGGTGCTGGCCCAGCCTCTGCTGTGAGGGTGGATCCCCTTCTGTCCTCCCCCCTGCCCCTGCAATCCCTGGCTGGAATTTGGTTCAATCCAGGGCTTTGCCTGCCTGCCTTTCCTTCCCCTGGCAGGGCACTGCAGAGGGAGGAGATGTGGATGTGGGTTTGACTCCAGGCTGCAGCTGGGCCGTGCTGGGGCTCAGCTCTGCCCCCTTGGCCTCATCCCAAGGGACCCATTCCCCAGGAAACAGTGTGGAACAGACAGGGTGACCCTGAGGGTGAGTGGCCAGCAGGGACAGCTGGCCTGGTGCCCTGGGGGAGAACCCAGGGATGGGAGAACCCAGGGATGGGAGAATCCAGGGATGGGAGAATCCAGGGATAGGAGAATCCCCTCTGGTTTGGCTCTGGGCTAAGGTCCCTGCCCTGGTACACTGCCATGGTGTCTCTCTAATGTCCAAAACAGGAACAATATGATGCTGTAAATTGCTGACTGTAAAATAAGATTAAAGCTGATGTGCAGAACAGGCCCTGTCCCAACCTGCTGGAAAAATCACCCTCTGGCCAAATCACTCACTGCCCAAATCATCCCCTGACCAAATCACTCCTTGGCCAAATCACCCCCTGCCCAAATCACCCACTGGCCAAATCCCCTCTTACCAAATCATCCCCTGCCCTAATCATCCCCTGCCCAAATCACCCCTGCCCAAATCACCCCCTGCCCTAATCATCCCCTGCCCAAATCACCCCCTGCCCTAATCACCCCCT
>JANPWX010000443.1:1471843-1534379 GCA_024734555.1 Trochalopteron elliotii | reverse complement strand
CCCCCTGACCAAATCACCCTCTGGCCAAATCACCACCTGCCCAAATCACCTCCTGACCAAATTCCCCACTAACCAAATCACTCCCTGGCCAAATCACCCCTGCCCAAATCACCCCCTGCCCAAACCACCCCTGGCCAAATCCCCCCTGTCCTGCTTGGGCCAAAGTGCCAGCGGATTTACGCGTCAGGAAAATCCAGTGAACAACCAGAGCGTTTCAAAACGAGCTGACAAATCTGCAGCACTTGGGAGCAGCAGCTGATGCTCCCTCAGAGATGTAACACGACTCCTATAATCACAGAAATATATTTAATTTTGTTTATTTAAACCAGCCCCATGTTTTGCTGCGAGCATTCATCATCTGGTGTCGCACGGCGGAGTAGGAAATGTCACCCCTTGAGTCACATCCCCAGCGACTCTGTTAGCAATGCTCTGGCTCTCCTCCACAGCTGGAGGGAAAAAAGGGCTTCATGCCTTGCTGGCTGTAGAGCAAACGGGCTCTTGCAGCTTCATTTTGCATTCAGCAGCTCTCCAAAACAGTGAAGGCAGCATGAAAAATGAGGAGGAACACGACTGAAGCTCGGCTGCTGATCTTTCACAACTCAACTGCAAAAAACACCAGGTCTGAAAGGAGACTTTAAAGCACAGGTAGCAGCAGAAATATTAAACTGCCTCAATCAAGAAAAGAGCACCTGGTCACTGAGTCATTTAATAAATGAGAACAGGGCTCTCTTCTTCCCCCAGCAAGAGCAAAAAAGAGAATTCTGATTTCCCAACTGGGAATTCAGCATGGAGCTGGCAGCAAAGTGAAGCGGCTGAAAGATTGTGTAGTTAATGGCTGAGACTGGTTCAGTGACCTGGCAGGGCTGGGGCTGGGGAATATTGTGACATAAAGTCGTTTAACAGCACCTTCACAGCCCCTCCAGGCCAGCAGTGGGCTTGGAGCCCCTTTGAAGTCCAAAGATCAGGATGGATGTGGAGTGTATGGGGTTTAATCCTTTTTCTTTTCCCTTAAAGAAAAGCTGCTTCTCCTATCACCTCACCTCTGCTAAAGCAGAAGCCTGAGGTGGGGAATAACCTCTGAAAAGCAGAGATTTGTCCACAGAGGGGATTTTGGGGCTGAAAAGAGCTAAAGCAGAATGGGGCACTGGATGAAGTCATTCCACTTGCAGCCCCTGGTTTGCCCTCACTGGGCCCTGACTGAAACCCAGCCTTGGGCAGGAGAACCTGGTGCAGGTGGATGGAGCCCTGCCCTGCTCAGGGATTACAGGGATCCCTTCTCTGGGCTCTGGAAAGCCCCAGCAGCAGCTCTGGAGTCCTGCAGTGCCAGAACTGGTGTGGAAAGGCAGCACTGAGGAGAGTAAGGGCAAGGTAAATCACTCAGATGAAGATACTTTAAAGTCTTCTTCGCTTCTGAACATATCTGAGTCCAGAATCCTCTCCCCACTGAAGTCAGTAAATCTGATTTAAAATAGATATTTACAGCTGTGCCTTGTGGATGGGAAATGCTTGCAGCTGAGAAATGCCCTGCTTAGCTGGTACAGCTCCTCAGCTGGGGGACAAAGAGGTGGAAAATCACCCCAGGAATGGTTCAGTTCCCCCAGCACAGCTGGGAGGGGAACGTGGTGTAGCCCTGAGGACACAAGGATGTGATACAGCAACTGCAGTCTCTGACTTTGAGCAGGAACACATTTTCATTCCATTTGATTTCTTTTGGCAGGCCGTGCCAGCTCCTAACTTTAAATGCAGGAATTGTGGACAGGTACAGCGTGTCTGTCTCCTGCCCATAAAAGCAGCACTGGGGGAGAGAAGTTCATTCTTTTTTTATGTAACACAAGGCTGCCATTTGCTCAAAATGAAAGCAAGTGGGAGCAAATTATTTGGATTTCCTGACAAAAGCTGCATGGAACACAACACCTTTAATAAAAACAGTTGATTCTTCTCATAATGCTCCTCTCCTCTTTTCCCCATGATCACAGGAGGCCCTGCTTGCTGCTCTCAGCTAGAGAACATCTTTATTATCCTTGCAGACAGTGAATAACAAGGCATTCATTTGAACTTAATTTTTTTTGGCAATGAGACTCGGGGAAAGAATAGGGATAAAAAAATGGGAGATGTCAGGAACAAGTCCTGCCTGTAAATACACGTTCAGAGTTCTCAGTTCCTTCTTTGATTGGAATGGGGACAGGCAGCTCTGAATTTTAAACAACTGAGTTATGTTTGTCATTCAGCTGCATTGTTTCCCCATGTTTTCCTGTCCTTTCCCTCCTTCCTAAGCTTGTGTAGAGCAGGGTACTTTTTACCACCTTGGCCCAGCAATACAATTATTTTCCCATCCCATACTTAAAGGGATTATGTCTATTTGTCTCAAATATCTCACATTTGACAAGCTGGAAAAAGCACTTTTATTAAAGAAGTGCTCTGGTGACTCCCAATTATTCCCACATTTGCAAGATCTGATTTTCAGGAAGGCAGGGGTTTGATGGATGAAATAAACCAATTTTTTTCAATATATTTCAGGTAATCAATTCTAAACAAAAAGGGAAACATAACTCTTTAGCAGCTGGCAGCAGTTTCAAATAAATACAAGCAAATGATGGAACTGTAATGGCATCTGCAGTGCTGGAAGTTAGAGAGGAGAATAACCAGAGATGCTGCTTCCAACCACACAGGGGAAAAGGAGGCTCACTAGGCTGCAACAGGAAATTGTCTCTCAAAATGAATTTAGAATGATTTTCATATGATTAAAATTACCTGATGAGACTCCTGTTTGATAAATTAGGAAGTACTTAATGAATCTCGTACTCCATCAGGAATTATTAACAATTAACTCGTGAGAAGATGAAACATGAGCTCCATAACAAAGAGGTGGATGGAGGAAATGAGGCTGACCTCACACTGGAGGTCTCATCTCTGGGTGGTTCCATCAAACCCCTGATTTGTTTGTTCTGGCAGCTTCTGATGAGACATTTTTAATGTTGAGGATCAGACAGGAATGGCAGCTGGGGAAGTGGAGGGTGACAGGAAGCTCATTGAAATGGGTGGCATTTGTCACTGAGCTTCAGGGAACTCCAAACCATGACCTGGGGGAAGGTTTCATTTCTCTTTGAGGAGGTCTGGCAGGTGCCTTTGGGGTTTTTCCACATCCACACACGGGTTTGGTTCTGCTCCAGGTGAATTCTGTGCCTTTGCTCCTTGAGGGCTACAGGGTTAATCAGGATCTCAGTGTGCATCTGTGGGTTAGGGATGCAATGACTTCATTCAGTATAAAAGCCATGTTTTGAGGAAAAAGGGAAAATATAGCTCATTTCAGCGAGGTAAATAATTGGAGGAATCAGCAATCAGCAGTGTTGTGTGCCACCAGCTCCACTTGGGATACAATTATGTTTTTCATACAGGCAAATGAAGAGACAGTGAGTTATGTCCATTATTTCTTTTGAAAAGAAAGTTTTGAGAAAGAAATTCTTGAAATGTTACTTCTTTGCTGTCTTTCCTCAGTGACAGAAAAAGTTTAATTTATCCAGAAATTGTTGACCTTCATTTTGTTAGAAAAGACAGATTTGATACTGGAATAGGCCTCTCCTAAACCAAATAAAAATGCTTTCTTCATTCCATAAACATCTTTTCTTATAGCTTCATCCAAGGACTATTAAATCAAGGAAAGGCTCCCTCTTCAGTGCCAGTCATTGTCATCATGACTTGCAAGGCCATTGTTTTTCCAGAAGAGAGAACCAAATTTCAGCCCTTGTTGCTTGGTTACAGCCCCTCCAGCCCTCTTGGAACCCATGGCTTTGTAACACCTTAGAAAAGCAGACATATATAGTTTTCACTTCAATTATTTATGCAGCTAGTTGTTGATTCCTTTTTGTCTGGTGACCCCGATGAAATGTTTCACTCCCTCTGCTCTCCTCCTGCCCAAGGCTTTATTCTGTTGTCCTTGGCTTTTCCCTGGGAATGCTCTCCAAGCCCTACCAGGGGGAATCAAACACTTTCCTGGAATCCTGAATGGGCAGGACAAAAAGAAACGTGTTGCCTGGGTAACTCAGCAAAATAACCAGCTAGTCTGAGTGAGTGTTAGCCTGCTTATCTGCCCAGGCACAGCTGAGCATTTGTGCATCAAAACTCTGCTCCTTTTCTAGGGCCGTGCACATCAGACCTCTGAAACATCCCAAGAAATCCTCTCTTTCTAACTGACTCATCCAGCATGAATGCCCTGGATTCCTGGATGTGTTCAAACCAGGTAAGATCAATAAAAGTTAACTTTCTGCTGGTGCTGAAATGTTGTTACATGTTTAAGTCTGATTTTACTGGTGCCATCGACCTAATGATGGTTTGATATCACCAATACGTATCAAGTTAACACAAAAAAACCCGATTTTACATAAGAAACATAAAATCATGTCAACAAATTGATTTATCCCTGAATCAGAAAAAAACGTTATAATAGAGAAATGTCTTTTAAATATTCTTTAATGACGATTAACAAAATGTCAGCTCAGGAACTCAGCCAGTAAACCCAGACTTCAAAGCCAGACTGTTCATCCAGTCTGGTCTGAGCGAAGTCAGTGGCTGGGAATCCTGTGTGAATGCTGACCCTGGGCACAGGAACAGAATTTCTGCTACCACAGTGCCAGGATTTCATGGTCTGAGCACCTCAGTTATTTCTGTATAAAAGGAGGAGGGATCATATAATTTCCTTTCTTCCTACTCTTTGTCTGTCTGCTCTGTTCAATTAAGACACAAACTCTCTGGAGCAAACTCTGTTTTCCTGACTTTCTGTAGTGCCCAGAACAATGGGGCCTCTGGTGGCCTACAGCAGTGAGAATAACTGGGATAGTTACTGTCATTAATCAGACCTCGGGATGAGCTGGATTCTGCCCACTTCCTACATATTCCATGGACATGCAGGGAAAAATCCAATGGGACAAAAAAAGATGTGAGAGGCACAGGGTTGAGACAGATGCCCACCCTGTATTTACCCAATTCAAAGACAAAATTACTGTTCAAAATTAGATGAAGTGGGCAAAACTATTTCTTTCTTGCAGAGCTGGGACACGCTGCTGAATTTCTTGTCAGAAGCACGTTTTTATGGGCAGGTTGTAAAGATCTGAAAAATAGTGTTTGTAATGGAAAGGCCGACACCATGTAAAATATGTCGTTCCTCTGAAATAGCACAGAGATAATTTTTCATGGGTTTTATGAGGAATGCATTTGCCATAAAAGATCTGAAGCCCATTAGGCTGTGATGGGGACCAATACCTCTCATTTTACAGACAGAGGAAAAATGGCAAGCAGAAAGGCCCCAAATTACAATCTTGTTTGATTTAGATATTAATTTCTTTATTCTTAGCAGACAGAGAAATTATTCGCTCAAGTGACCTGATGAATCTCTTAATACCCCATCCTCGCCCACCCTGTCATAAAGTCAGTTCTTAGCACATAAAGTTTTAATGAAACCTGTGTGGAATGGCTACTTTGTTAAATTTCACACGACGATCTGTCAATTCGACATTTGGAACCACAGAATGCCTGTGCATGGAGCTGAAATTCTCTAATTACCATTATTCCCCTCTGCTTTTACTGGCACGGCGAAATTTGCCAGCAGAATTTTCTAAGAGAAGGTTTTGAAGCCTTCAGCAACCTTTGGGGAAAGCACAGACCTTTCTGTACAGAAAGGCCTTGTAATGATCAGCCTTTGTAATGACCAAAAAGGGAACAGAGAAACGTGAAGGAAAAGGAGGATAAGGAATAATTTTTTTTGTGAAGAAGCTGAAAGGTAGAAGTCTAAACCACAGAGGTTTTGACTATATGGCATTTCCAATTGAATATCCCCGGGCAGAGGGGGTTGTGTACTTTCTCCACATTGATTTTAATCTATTTATCCCCTCTTTTTTCAGTGCAGAGCCCAGGAGCTCGAGTGAGGAAGGAGCTGTGTCTGTGGTGTGGGAGTCACAGATCAATAGGGCAGATTTACAGCTCTACTGTAACCTTCCCCTAAAACCTGGTTCCATCACAACTGCTGGAGTTTAAAAACCATCTGTGAACTCCAGCAGGGACTAACCAGGGCCCACAACCACACTGGGCTGCTGCAATTCCACCCTGGAACCCTGCCAGCATCTGCACTTTGGGTGAACAAACAAAAATCAAACGAATTTGGAAGAGAATAATTCACTGGGCTGATCCTCAGAACCTGCAGCTTTAATGTTTTAAGAAAAATACAATGTAAAAAGAGACACAAACCTGACCTGTTGGTTCCCACCCAGAGAAGAATCTCTTGTTTTCATTCTCAGCTGCAAACTCGAAGAAGGAAGCCTGGGAGATTTTCCTAAAATGGCTCAGCACGTTCACATGAGGCAAGAACGCCCAACAGAGCAAAGAGGTGCTCGTAAGGAACTTTCCTGAACATTACATAAAATGTGAACCTCTTTAAGGATTTTCTTTTCATCCAATAGAGACATTAACCGGGCATTTTAGCAAGCCATTAGTGAAGCAGGAGATCTTTCAGGCAACGAAAATACCAACTTCGAGTGGGCAAAGCTGTGAGAGCAATTGGTGAGAGCGAAGCCGCCGCAGCAAGCAGAGCAGGGATCCAGCTGGATGATCACGTATCCTGCCACAGGTATCACCAACCCATCTTTAGGCACCTTCTGGAAAGACAGTTCACTGATACCAGCTCGATCGGCCCGGGAATTTGTTTGATGTGCTTAAGAGATTGGTAACAATAGCTCCTAACGTGACAGCGTTTCCCTGGAGACAGTGACTCCATCCAGCCCCGGCCGGGAAGGATCCCGGCAGGTTCCCCCTCTCCAGAGGCCCTGAAGTCCCTCCCTGAGCAGGGGCAGAGATGGGAAGATAAGCTCTGCCTGTAGACAAATAGCCCCGTGCAAGATGCGAGGATTTTATGCAGCAGCCAGACATGTCTGAAAGGTAGGAGGGTGCAAGGAGACACGAACCTGTAGTCATTGCTTGACATGCTTTGACAACAAGGATAGAGTTACAGGATTGAGTGTCTTTTTTTTTTTTAAATGTACCAGCCTGTATTGCTAGGGGAGATTGCTGTGCAGGGAAAGCAGGAGTTCAAACAGAGCTGTTTCTCCTTGGTGTCGTTGCCTGATTGCTGAAAGGAAAAGCTGTCCCAACAACAACAAAAAAGTTGAGTTTGTTGTGAAAATGTGGGAAAGGCACGTGGAGTGAGACATGGGCTTTTATCCATGAGGATCCATGAGGAAAATGTTAGTTACTATGCTAAGAGTGTGCCATCATGGTGATAGGACCTAATTAAGTTAATTATGTCTTTGGGGGGGGCAGTTTTATGAAGCATAAAGCAAGATAATTGATGCTACAGCTATCGGCAAGGATGCTTTGTAGCCATAACTTACAGGTGTGTTTGTCACTAAATTACACTCAGAAGAACTGCTTCAAAATGTTGCATAATGTCTCATAAAACTCCTATAAAAATAATTGAAAGGTAATAGAGCATGCAAACACTGTGTCCATATCTTCTACTCTCCTAAGTTCAGAGAGTTCTCATAATAAATGTTTGCATACAAGCAGAGCTGCTTTGGAGCAGTAAATTGTGTGCATTTGAAATGAAGCACAGCCTGAATTCTGAGTTTGTAATCTTTTAAATACTTGCACAAATTGTGTTGGTGAGTTACCCCTGCAGTTCGTTTATGTGGATGGCTTTGGCATTTGCCATTGACTGAGAAAACATAAATAATTGGATGTTTGGAACCTTGGAGCAAGCACTTATTTGTGCAGGTGGTTTGGGCAGACCCAGAACTCTTAGATCCAGCTCTCTTAGAGCCTGAAAAATCAGCAGCTCTCACCCAGTGATACAAACTCTTTGCTTTGGGAGGATTCATTGCTCTTTTCTTAGTTTCTCTAGTCTGGAATTTTTTTTTTTGTATTCCTTAAAGATGATCTTAAAACACATTTGATTTGGTCCCTTCCTTTAGAATGGTCCACGTTTTTCACTTCCATATTATATCAGGACTGAATGAACTGAGAGCACTTTGCTGCTAAATAAGAACCTGACCAGACTTCACTGAGATCAACCACATGGGAGCCTTTCCATCAGATGTGGGCTGTGATTCAGTGGGATGTAGCAAGCACCACGGGAATTCTGACTCTGGATATGTGAAGAGTTAGTATAAATAGCCCAACTACTTGTTCCCAAACCTTTCACCCAGGGCATTTCAGATTTAAGGGGAAAGCAGCCGTGGTTCAGTGAGAGCTCAGCCTGCTCAAGGATGCTGATTCCTGAAGAGCAGCTGGGGATAAGGCTGTGGGAAGTTAGACCAAACTGCTCAAAAGGCTGGGACAAAAAGCCTTTCAAATCCCAAATGCAAGAGTTTGCTCATAGCCTCCTTTATCTTTACTCCTCTTTAGCTGAGCTTCCCATTTTCTGTGCAGCAGAGCTGAACCTGTGCTGTAGAGTCTCAGATGTTTGTTTGTTGAGGCTGCTGTTTTATCAGGAGAAAGGAGCCTTTTGACTGACACCCCTTTTTTAACAGCCAAATATCTAAAATATACACAGGAGGGGCTTTTCACACCCTTTCTCACTCAATATCTTTCACTGGTGTCGTTTCAGAAGTAGCTCAGCTTTAGCTCTTCAAAGACTTCTCCTGGGCTTTTAATGTATCCTTCACTTAAAGGCAGCTGGACTCAAATGTACTTGCAGTGCAGTCAGGAAAGCTGGAGCATTCTGGGCTCTGGGGAAACCTGGCCAAGGTGTCAGTGAGAGGAGAACATTTCACAGCCACACTGACATGTGGATGAGGTGGGACTTTGATCAGAGAGCTCAGCAGGGCATGGTTTTCCAAGGAATGGCCTGGTATCTCCTAAGGCAGGAGCTGTTCTGTTCTCATTTCTAACAGTTTGCAAAACTCTTCAGGCACTGAATTCCTCATGGAGATTTCCACTGAGGAGAATAATGTAAAATACAAGGGGTTAGCCATGAGTGCTTCCAGTTACTCCACAGCCTGTGCTCCCTCTTGTCAGCTCACACCGAGCACTTCAAAGTGCCTGCAAAGAAGAGTTTGGTACAATTTTGTGGGGTTTTGTTTATTATTGAGATGAAAAATATATTTTGTACCTGGATTTGGTGTCAGCAGCAAAGCTGTAGCCATGACAGGAACTGGATTGAGGACCAGCCTCAGAAATTAGAAGCTGGTCACACACAAGATTTTTTTTCTCCCATTACCTTTTGAAGTTTCTTTTCCAAACCTCTATTATAGAATTCTTAAAATATAGTCAAGTACCTCTGCTTAAAAGACATCATAAATACTCCCCCACACCCCCCAAAAAGAGGGAGAATGGAGGAATGCAATTGCCACAGAGGGTTTCCATTAGTGAAATTAATTCTTCTCTCATAAGAATTTAGGTCCATGATTTATGATAACCACCAATTTCTCACTGCAGGCGAAGTGAGAGGAAATGACTCAGCCTGGACAGACATCATGAATCTAATTTTTTTTTCCCTTAATGCCTGACATAATCTAGTGTGCTGCTCCCTGAGGTGCCATTGGAGATTCATATCCAGCCGAAGGGCCTCACAATCAAGGCAGGAAATTTTGTTCCTTTCATGTATTGTGGGACCTGTAATTGCTTGGAATTGCATCCTGCCTCATCCATTGCCACTCCTTTTGCATCAGTTTTGCAGCAAAACAGGAAGGTAAACAAAGCAAGGGAGAGAAAAGCTGTGTGGCAATTGCTCCTCCAGAAAAATCTTCTGTGACAGAATGTGGGGGTCCAGCTGGTGCTTATTAAACTCAGGCAGTTTTGAGATGAAAGATGTTTCTTTCTGTCACTCTTTCCCATGGAAATCTCACTACCCACCTGACTGGGGAAGTCGTATCCATCACTTTTTAAAAAATTTTTTTTGGAACTTTATGTTTTATTTGCCATCACTGATACAGAATTTTGTGAGTGGGTTTCCTGCCAGGAGATCAGAACAGATATCTTGTTAAATGGTTCAGCTAAAATGTTTTATCCCACATTTCCAGGGACTTGGGAGTGTATATTCCTGTCTCAGCAGAGGAGGTAGTATCTAGCTGAGAGGAAGGTAGGTTTTGAAAAGTCTTGCAGTTATAAGTAGTCATTTGAATACATCCTAAAAGATCACTTCCAAACTGAGAAAAATAAAAGATCTTTTTCTTAAACACAAAAGAGTTTCTACAAATTTCTTTGGTCTGATCTCATTTAACATACAAGGAGGTAAAAGCAGAACAAACACCAAGATAGAGCTACACAAGAATTCCCATCACTTTTTCATTTTCTGGGGTTTTTTTTCCTATTTACCCAATGTAAATCCTCTTTTCACAGGGTTGCTGTGTGTGAGCTCCTGCTGCTCTGTAACACACACACCCCACAAGGAGCTGTTTGCCTCTAGGTGACCTCCAAGAGTGTCTCAGTAAATAGCTGCTATTTTCCAAAATGCTGAGCTCACACAGCTTCCTGGAAGTCACCTCCAGTTCACTGGGGCTGCTCTGACCCCATTAAAACCCCACCAGCAGCAGAAGGGAGGAGAGTTGTTTGTCAGAGCTGCTCCTGCACTGAGGTCACCAAAATCTGTGATTGCCCATTTAAACCAATGTTCTGTTTAGCCTGTCTGTTACTCCCAGTAACTTCTTTGCCTTCCTCTCCAAACCATCTTAAAGCTGCATTTTTATTCTGTGTTTCTGCTCCTGACTCCAGTTGTTTTATGATGCTGACTGACAGCTGAGGCTCCCTGGCAAGAGCTCCCTGAGCCTGTAGAGTAAATGTCAAATTACAGTGCTGGATGCACACCCTGACTAAATTAAATCATTGTTTTTCAAGTGTTCTGTGGTAAATTCCTCAACTGCAGCTGCCAGTCTGTAAGGTCTTCAATCCCCCTGAAGCACAATGGGAGAAATTGCCCCATTTGGGGTTTATAAAATGTGACTTTTGGAAGTGCTCTTAGGCAAGGGACTAAGAGAGCACATGAATACATGACTTGATTGACTTGGTAACCTTGGAGGTCTTTCCCAGCACTAATGATTCTGTGATTTGAAGACTCTGTTGAACAAAGTTCAGCTTTTCTCCAGAGCTCTGAGAATCCCCTAGAACCTATCCAACAAATTAAAATAAATATACTAATTCTAGTAAAATAATGAGTTAAAACACCTGTCCAATGGAATAAAATTAACAACTGAGGTATCTTTCCATCCAACCCAGATCCATGAAAGCAGGGCTCCCATGGGTAGAAGGGAACAAACACATCATGCTGTTGAACAAGTTCAGCTCTCAATTTTCTCCAAGACTCAGTTTTTTCTAACAAACTCCAATAAATTTCTCTTCCTGCTGTTTGGGCACATCTGTGAAAGGCTCCTGTGTGTCAGGAAATGCAGCTCAGGTGAGGGGTGAGGGGTTTGCCCATGGTTTGGCCTCAGGATGTGTCTGTTGCCTGCTGGCAAGTCCTGCCCTGAGCTATTCTGTATTTTCTGTAATTATTTGCTGTAATTATAAAGCAAAACCAATAAAATTTGCATTTCTCTGGGCAGAATCTACACTGGCTTAACATCTCCTCTCTAGCTCCTCAGGTCTGACTACAAGCAATCAAAAGTTCTTTAAATCCTATTCCTCCTGCTGCTCCATCCTTGGTGATGCACCCAGTATTCCGCTGGTTTTACCCCAAAACAGAGGAATCCTCGGGCAGGGCTGGGACTCCAGGCTGCCCTTCCCAGTAAGTGTTGGCTTTTCCAGTCTCATTGCAGGTCTGTAGAAAAGAGACATTGACCAAGAGGAGCCAAGGCAGAAATCTCTTCCTCAGCTTTGAAGTGGATTTTGTTTACCTCCTTTTATCTTCCAAAACTGGGGCGGAATAAAAATAAGGTTCTGTTCTTTGGGGACAGGATTTGCCTCAACCTTTGAGCTCTGAGCACCAAACTGATTTCATGGGCAGGTGGATAATGAGCCCTGAGAAGGCTCTCTCCAATATTTGAGCCAATTTATTGGAGTTAACCAGGATGAGCTGTGGCAAACTCCAATGTGAATTCCCACAGCATGTACCAGCTCCTGCATATGGCTCTGACTGGAGGGATTTCTGCTGTAATAAGGCCAGAAGTAAGAGAAAGCACAATGTCAAAACCTCAAGGGCTTTTACTGATCTTTTTATATCTTTATTTGGCTTATTTTTTAAGCTTCCTTCTGACTCCTTCAAGTACCTTGGCTGGTGTGACCTGGAAGAACACGGCATTGGGGGAAATCAGCTCCGCTGTCCCCGAGTGAGGGAAGGTAAAGATCAAAAACACACTTTGGCATCTCTGCCCCAACTCTACTGAGTCAAAGAGCACATCCTTAAAAGTGATCAGCTTAAATCATGCAGCTTGCCATCCTTCTGAAAAGGGGCAGGATTTCACCTCGTAGTGCCCATGCTTGCTTTTTATTTTTAGTCATTAGGAAATTATCCTTTGTAATTTCCAAAATGAAAAACAACTGCCTGAACTGCAAATTGAAAGTTTTTAGCATTAATGTGGTGCTGATTACTTCTCTCAGAAGTTCATTAACATCTGACTGCTCAGAACCCAAGAAAGCAAGAGGGAAACCCAGTCCTGCAAACAGTGGCACATATATTACATTTTAAGACTAAATAGGCTCAATTAAAATCTATAGACACACTCAAGAACAGATGGGTTTTAAACTCCAGTATTTGCATGTTTGGGAGTAAACAGTGGAAAATTTCCAGCCTTTAATCAGGAATTTGAAGATGTCCATAGCTCTAAACGTTTCATTAAGACTTGAAGTCTCCAGTGTGTGTCTGTCACAGTATAAATGAGGTTTGCAGTGGGGATGTTGATCCTGGTCACTGCTCTAGAAGCTGCAAACGTTCTCAGGGCCTTTCTCAGGACAATCAAAGGCTACCTCATGGCATGGCAAGGAATAAAAAGGATTTCAGAACTCAGATCCTTATGAACAGCCCTTCAGAAACAGTTTTCACTCTGAGCTGTAGCAGATCTGTCATTTACCAGCCATGCACAAAATCATCACGACTGTGGATTGCTGGCTGAATTATGGGCCTGGAAATGGTAGAGAAATTCTTCCATTAATTTATATCTCAGAAGCCTGGAAACTTACACACCTCTAATATTATATATATTTCTTCATTACAGAACCTTCCCAGCAATATATATATTTATTCTTCCAGGAAGTGACTAAGTGCCAGTGCTGTATCACATCCTCAGCTGTAAATCTTTTTCTCTGACCAGGGCCCTCAGAAGAAGAGCTGTTTTTCAGAAAAGAAGAGCATACCCTGAAAAGAAGAAAGCAAGTAACTGACACAGAGAAATGGGAAAAGAGGCTGCAAGAGAACTGGGAAAACTGTGCTGTAAAACTTTCTCATTTACACTTTGGACTGTAGTTGTAAAGAAGCCAAATAATGATGTGCTGGCTGCTCACTGCACTGAATAGGTTAAAACCTGTTACAAGGAAGGTGTCCCTGGCTGTGGCAGGGGGTGGAATTGGATGAATTTTAAATTCCCTGCCAACCCAGACCATTCTGTGAGGACTCTATGAATATTCATACCTGGCTGATGTGCAGCATTTTGGTGCCAGATGACTTTAGAAGCCAAACCAATAAGCCACAATCACTTAGTCCTGCTCCCTCCCCACGCACTAGTACCCCACTCATAGACAAAGGAGGAGATGGACACCAAAATTCATGCTTGAGAGATGGTTTCTTTCTTCCTTTCAAAGAATTAAGGAGTCCATCACTATGAGGTGATTCATCTGAGGTGAATTTGGCTCTTGATACCACCAGTTATTATAAGAGCAGCAGCAAAAAATGTATTCTCATTTTAACTACCTCTGACTAATTCTCTATTTAATGATAGAGCTATTACAAAGCAAGAAAGAAAAAAAAAAAAAAAAGTGATTTCTCCTTTTTTTTTGCCTTCCCAGGAGTTGAACCTTTCCTTCCAGGACCTGGGTGACCTTTACCAGGTGGAAAATTTCAAAAGAATCCTCCGAAGATTAATTCGGGTGGAGAAGCTTTGGTTGGTGGACAATTCTTTGACAGACCTAAGTGCCATCAGGTTGCCAAGGTAGACAAAATGTCCTGTTTCTATTTTTGTGCAATATCACAGAAATCAGAATTTTACTGAAGGGACAGCTGGAGCAGGCTCTTGAGAGCTGCCAAATCTGCTCTTTGGGGGGGTATTGGATTGAGAATCCATCAGTTTATTGCTGTTCATCCCCAGGCTGGAAATATCCACTGAGGAGATCAGATGATGTCCCCTTTATTCCTGGGGAATAATTAATGAGTCCTGTCAGCTTCAGGGAGATCTGTGCCAAAAGGGGAAGTTGTTGAACACAGAAGGAATCTCTGTGAAGAGACAGTGGAACATAACCCAAGCAGAGAGGCCAAGCATGACCATGACAACTATAAATTTATTTTACCATCCATCTGTTGCTACTCTGCTGTGGTGTATTTAGGTGTATGGAGAGCTGTAGAATTGAGAACAAAAATAATGATGCATCTGTTGTACAACAGAAAGGAATTAGGGAATATAAAGTGTAGGGATCTGATCTGGCAGTCCATGAGTAGGCAAAAATAGCACAAATGTAAAACCAGTGTGTAAACCCCATCCCTGCTGGAGGGATTCTGTCCCAGATGTGATAGTGATGCCATACACTTTGTACTTTACAGATGCAGAGAGCTAAATGTAAATAAAAACCACTTTACATCCTTCAAACAGCTGCCAAAGATCCCTCAGATTCAGCACTTATCTCTGGCTGAAAATAACATCACGACCCTAAGTGGGATTTCAGACTTCAGGCACACTCCACTGGAATCCCTCATCCTCAAGAGGAATCCCTGTGAGTTCCAGGAAAGATACAGACAGCTGTAAGTCTGACCCCCTTGTGGCTAACACAAGTGATAAACACACAAAAAAGTGTTTGTCAGAGTTTCAAAGGAACAGGATCTCAAATCCACCAAGCTTTCTAAAGAAGCTTTTCAATTTCCCACAGTTTCAATGCCCCAGGAATGTGGGTTAGTGAGTTATTATGTGATAAAAGCCCCAAAATATTCAGAAACTGCCTATGATGGTTTTTAATGGCATGACTGCCAGTTCTGGAACTGAGCTGAGCCCATGGATCAAGTTTAGAGACAGTGAGCAGGGCAGATAAATTAGATTCTCTTTTATTAATAGAAACTACCTATTACTCAAACTCTCTTCAGTCTCATTGTATCCTTGGTGGGTTCTGCAAGGAGCCTAAATTGCATTACATGTCAGAGATGGAATCAGGAGGATGCCTTGAAAGATGGGAGGCAAAAGCAGGAGAAAATTAAGTTCCCTTCATTTGATTTTTCTGGATTCCCCCCTGTCCCTGTGGCAGGGCTGGGGAAGCTGCTCTGCCTGGAGCAGCCCCTCTGTGAAAGTTGTGCTGCAGGCTTGGGGATGTGCTGGAGATTTAACAGAGCAGCCTCAGAATTTCCACTGGAAATGGAAATTCTAATCCAAGACATTAGAATCCAAGAAAATTCATGAGAATATGATCTATTCTAAGTCTCACTCTTAGAAAATCTGCATGGTTGCATGTTTTTCCCTACTACAAACACAGCCAGGTGCTGATATTTTGAAGATAAACCTTGCAGAGTGTGTCTGGAATGGGACACATCTCTTCCCATCACTTCCTGGGAGGGGGAAAAAAGAAAGGAGAAGCTAAAAAGAAGTTTTTAATGAACATCTTTCTGAGTTTCCAGTATGTTTTCCCTTGAGTCTTGTGGGCATCCCTTTGGCAGTGGGGTGGTGATGCTGGTGCTTTCCAAAGGCAGGGAGGCAGATATCAGCATGGAAGGGGAAAAGTAACTTTTAAATGATGGATTTCACATCTTATTTGCATGTCTAAAAGTCCAGGAGAAAAAAAAGCAGAAAATTACCTTTTAACAATTCCTCACTGTGTTTCTGCTCTCAACCTGCCAGTTCTTAGGGCAATTAAATATTACTGTTTGGTATAACTCTGGTATTATGTTCATTCTCAGTGTTGGAAGACAGATTCTTGAAGTGCTTTATCTTTATTGAGTCTGAGGATATAAAAGAGGTGCAATAGAGTGAAATCTGAGAGTTTTAATTAGCTCTTTATCAGATAAATTCTGCAACAAAAGGCAAATCAAGATTTTCAACAACCCAAATCTATTTTAGATATGTTTGAATCCACTGTTTCTTTTTTATCAGTGTCTCTTTTGTTCTCAACATTTCTCAGGATTATTTTTCTCAATTTCTGTTTTCTCTTTTGTCTCTTTGTAAGTGTGTTCTCCAATTTGCCAAACCTGAAAATGCTGGATGGTATCCCAAAACTGCCAGAGGACTGCTCACCCCCTGCTGTCAGGTTTTTTTACAGAATGTGTACTATACTCTAGCACTGTATTTTTGTAGGATCACAACTGTGCTACAATCACCTTGCTTTAAAGAGACAATAAATCCTGCTTATGGAAATTCTATTTTTTTTTTACTGGTCAAAGAGATATTGAAACAGAAATAAAACATTTTTGAGTGCATTTGTGGATTTGGGTATGTAAATAAGACATAATGTTATACTGAATATCACGAGTTTGGTGCATCAAAAATAGAGTGTGATTTTCTCATCTAGGAACTCTGTATCCACAACAGCTCACAATTATTGACTGCCACTGCATTTAATCAAAATATATCCAAGCTGAGACCCCAAATTCATTGTGGGAAATGACACAGGGATGAACATCCAAAGAAAAGGAAAACAAATCCCACAACTGAATGAAAAAGCCCCACCAATGTCCAAGTGCTCATTAATGAGCTTTGTACATGGGAAAAGCTGAGCCACCCCAAATCATTTTGACCCTCAGAAATAAAAAAAATAATGATTAAAAAAGATCTTGGGGAGCACTGGGGAGACAAATCATGAAAAGGAAAGGAGACTTTTGTCTCACTGCTGGCATTGTTTGGGGATGTCCTGTTGCTTTACAGAGGCTCCTCAGAGCAAAGCCACAGGAGGGAAGGACCTGTGGAAGCTGACAAGGGAGCTGTAAAGGCTCTCAGGATATCTGGATGCAATTATCTTTGAGAGGTGTCTGTCCTTGCCTTTGACTGCTCTGCTGTCCACTCCTGGGGCTTCTGTTCCCACCCAGCACAAATTGCTGTGCCACCAACAGTGCAGGGGGAGAATGACAGGCCTGAAAATGAAGCCAATTAAGAGAATTGCCTCATTCCAGAGGCACTCAATAAATTCTCTGCTGTGTGCTGGCTGCAGGGGCAGGTGGGTTCAGTGGAAGGGAGGAGGGAGGAGAGCTCAGCCCTGCAGGGCTCTGCAGTGCCCTGACTTACCAGCAGAAAGGTCTGTTCAACATCTGTACTGCACCCAGGCATGAGAAATCACCAGCCTAGAAAGTTTCCAGACTCTCCCTTAGGGCTGTCCTTGCCTCTCCCACAGCTTAGCAGCCAAAACTGGTTATCAAAATACTGCACCAGCAAAATCATAAGGTTTTAAATGTATTACAGGATCTGGCTTCAGAGGGTTTTCTAGAGCAGTGACAGGAAAAGGCAGTGGGGCACTGCAAAGAGGTATCAGCTGGATGGTCACCCTCAGGAAATATTGAATTTTGGAGAAGCAGAGCAGTATTTACATGCTCAGATCCAGTCAGTGGGATCCACCCCAGCACTGGGAACAGAGCAGACTCTGACAAACCCCTCCATAAACACAGCCCAGGATCAGGAGGGAAATTCAACAACACACAGCAAAGAGCTTTTAACAGGTTCAGAGAGAGATGATGTGGTTTACACAGAAACAGCAACACAACCAGGGCTTTGAAACAGGGAAACAGAACATTGTGTGCTGTACATGGCAGAGAACAGGAATCTTTGCTATGGAGGGGATCAGAACAGAAAACATGAAGGCTTTCTGTGGACTGAGGATAGTGGTCTACCTCAGGTCTAGAAATTAATCCAGATATCCTATAATGCATCATCATTATAAAGAACTCCTGTTGTGTCTGGGAGTGGAAGGTTGAACACAAAGGATTAAATATATTCTTTTAAGCTGAGGATATGTGTGAGAGAACACCATGTTCTTGGAAATGAGGCAGGGAGCTAGAGCAGAGGGGGAACAGAGCCTGAGGGACCAGCCTTACTGAGCACCTTATCTTTACTGACCAACTTATCCTCACTGACCAACTTACCCTCACTGACCTCTTTACTGACCACCTCATGCTTACTGACCACCTTATCCTTAATAACCACCTCACCTTTACTGACCACCTTATCCTCACTGACCACTTTACCCTTACTGACCCACCTTACCTTTACTGACCATCTCACCTTTACTGACCACCTTACCCTCACTGACCACCCTACTGACCCTGACCTGGCCAAGCCAAGAGCAGAGAGCAGCTGGGCACTGCTGTGGGTCTGTAGCTGGAAACAGGAAAGGCAAACAGGCTTTCCCCAAAGAATCAGACCCTAAGGAGTGTTGAAATCAGCTATGCTGAAATCACAACACGAAGCACTCCAGGGCCAGGCTCTCTTCCCAGAATTCAGCATCAGAGAGAGAGGCTGAGATGGGAAATTGCTCCAGTCCCGTGGGCAGACCTCTCAGTTACCAGCTCCTGCTAAAGTTACCACCCACCTCTTGCAGATGTAATTAGGAGCTGCTGGAGTCTCTCCTGGGAACAGGCTCAGAGGCTGTGCTGCTCTAGACCTGAGTGCTGGGTCAGCCACGAGAGAAAGGCACAGACACTGATTTATTCTTTCTGAACAGGAAGTTGGTTCTGCTCTCATAACTTTTCATTTCATTATTTTAATGCTCTGGCTCTGGGATCCCAGGGAAGTATGAGGTAATTCTGGGGAGCCTTGATGATTTTATTTAAAGTGCATCCAGGAGCAAGAATGTGCTGGTGATGTTTGAGTCGTTTTGCTGCGAAGAGATTTAAAGGAGATCACAGAACCACAGAATGGTTTAGGGTGGATGAGACAGAAAAACCCCTCTAATCCTACCCCCTGCCATGGGTTACTCAAAGCTCCATCCAACCTGGCCTTGGACACTTGCAGGGATCCAGGGGCAGCCACAGCTTCTCTGAAAAACCTGTGCCAGGGCCTCTGAATGCCATCCATTCTGAAATGTAAAATAACAGCTGCCACCAGGGAGCTCAGTATCAAAGTGTCATGAAATCAATTTCCAATTACTTACAAAGATGCCTTTGAACCTGCCATTTCATGAAAATTTAGCAAAGTGCTCCCAAAGCCTTGCTTAACATCCTAGGACAGGTCCAGGGCTGATGAGCCCAAAACTGTGTCATTTACCTGTCTCTTCACTTCTCATTATGTCTAAATTTCTCAATACAAATTAGAAAAGTTTGAATAGAAAAATTCGAGCAATATAAACTAAAAAAACCCAAACAACAGATTAACTAAATGAACAGAAAGAAAAAAAGATTTTTTTTCTTTTAAATCCCCTTTTATGATCCCAGGAGTTTCAGAGCAGGGTTTAAAAGATCTGTAATTGTTACAGTTCATGGGTCATGGAAGCAAAGTTGTAGCAGAGCAGAAAGCATCAAGTGCTGATGAGCATTCCAAAAACCATCTGTTTATATACACCTCACCTTGCAGAACATAAAACACTAACACCTTGTGTTCCTACTGGTCCAAATGATTTAAATCCCTCAGGAAATAAAGGCTTTGAGCCAATATCCTTCCCCAGGACAGTTCATTGCAGCCCTGACTGGGTGTGAAAACAGCAAAGAGAAAAGCAGTGGTCTCTCATGAAAAATGAGTTCTTTTAGTGCCTTACCCTGAGCTTCAGAGGCTGGGAGAGTGCACCAGAGGCAAAGCAGAACTGATCAGGATTTCATCATCAGGAATTTTAATCCAAGTTCTTCTACTCCAAATTTCCACACAGTTATGGGTTAAATAACTTGTTGGTGAATCCCTTGAATGCTGGAGCACAGAGCAGTTATAAGGACATCACAAGAGACTCCTCGAGGTCCTTGTCAGCTCTCAGGTTGTTGTATCCTGAGAAATTTGCCTGGCACACCCTTTGGAATGTGCTGTGGGCAGGGGTGTGGGTGCTGTGGTCAGTCCTGGCCGTGCTGTGACAGCCACAGCCCAGCTGTCCCTCCAGGGGCCACCTGCCACCTTCCCATGGCCAGGAAGGCCATCCCCCCTTTCCTTTTCCTGCCCTGGCTCCTGTCCTGGCATCTGAGTGCTGGCAATGCCAGGACAGGGGTGATTTGGAGGTTTTTTACCCTGACCCAGCATGAGTGAGGACCCAATTCCTGCCCAAGTTGGATTCACCAGCACAACTTCCAGGGATTTCAGAGCTGCAGGAGCACATCTCCATCCTGCTGCAGGGGTGGAAGAGAGGAAAGCTCTCACAAAGCAGGGATCAGGTCACCAAAAAGGGCACTGTGAGGCTGTAAACCTTGGAGAAGCAGAGCACTCTCCCCTTTCCCCAGAGAATCCATAGTCTGAATATAGCAGACTGTGTTCATTTATTTCACCATTTCCTTCCTGGCTGATTAAAATCAAATACCTCCTGCTCTGTGTAAGGCAGCTTTCAATCATCACCACTTAATTCTTGCTGTTCAATAAAGCATTTTCAGCATTTTTGATGATGTCCTTGCTGTCAACACCAAAAGGAAAAATTGCATTTATTGAATATGCTGACTGACACTTTGATCCATTTGGATACATGTATGGGACATGCAGAGGCACATGGCAGGAAGCACGGTGGAAATAAACTATTAAGATATTCCAGATCACTCATTTTTCATTTGTAATCTATCACTCCAGACAGATTTGTTTTGGAATTTCCAGGTACACCCTACATTGTGCAATTGAAAGCCCTGAAGGTAAGGAAAGAAGGCCATCAACAACAAATGCTTTGGATAAAAACAGCCTTAAACATTAATGTGATAACCTAAACAGGGATGAGACAAGCTTGGACAGTAATAAACTGGGAATGACCAGAAGGTTCATGATTTAGTCAAGCTGCAGGGAGTGAAATCCTAGCCAAATCCATTTCCCACAGAAAGTCCACAACTCCTCTGGGCAACCTGTGCCAGGGCCTCACCACCTTCACTTCTCCTGATATCTAATCTAAAGTTGCTCTTTTTAAGTTGCAATCCAGCCCTCCTTGTCCTGTAACTCCTGTCACCTTCCCCAAAATCCCTCTCCATCTTTCTTGTGGCTCCCCTCAGGCCTGGGAAGGCCCCAGTTAGGCCCAAAGCCTTTCTTTTCCAGCCTGAACAAACACAATTTCCTCACCCTTTCCTTGCAGGAGAGATGCAGAACAAGGTAACCTGATTATTACTGACCTTTTGTAGGCCACAAACATTGGGTTATTGATTACTGAGTGTGACTTGGCTGTTGAAAAGCAGCTCCTAAGCAAGTTCTTGGTGAGACTCTCTGTGCTGCTGAAGGCCGACACTCTCCTTGCTTTTATGCTTTTATCCACTTTCCTGCAGCACTGCCTGCTTCCAGCATGGACATTGTGCTTTTCCCTGAGGGGAAAGCAGGCAAGAAAACAGATAAGAGTTGGAAAACAGATAAGGAAAGTAAGGTAAGGAAAACAGATAAAGAAGGGAGCACGGTGCAACCTGTGCATTGAGATATCTCAGCCTTGGTTGGGTACAGGCTGTGGTGCAGAGAGAGCACAGATATGAAAAAGAGCCAGAAGGGAGCTGCATATGGAACTATCAAGGTCTTTAAAACTGTGTAATTTTGTAAAAGCTGCCAAATAGTGTGAGCAATAGGCTGCCTGTGGTTTGTGGGAAAAATCTTGTGACTGTTCAGGGCTGTGGCCTGTTTTGAGCTGTGACAAGTACATAACACTGTGCTGTGAGAATAATATCTGACTTCAATGGCTTCAATGGCTTCAATAGCTTCAACTTAGACTTAAGACTCCAACTCCTTTTACCCTGACTTCAGCTGAGACGTCAATAAACTCTAAGTTCAGCTTGAACTGTGACCTATTTTTGCTCAAGCTTTGACTTAAGGCTCCGTGCTTGGATTATTTTTGCACCCCCTTTTTGAAGTCCCATCTCTCAGTGCTGGGCTGGGGGTCAGGGGTGCCTTTCCTGCTGTGTACATGGCACATCTTGTTCCCTCTGCTGCCACTGAAATCTCCCAGGAGCTGCTGCTGCTGTGCTCCCCTCCAATCTCTGTCCCTTATTTTTGTTTGTTTCTAATACAAACTGGCTTTGGAGTGAGTGAATTGTGTGCTGTGGGCAAGAGGTGTCTTTGTGAAGCTGTGTACCTGAGGAGAGCTGTGCCCCCCTGGGAATAGCTGATGGAAATTCCTGTGCTCTTGATGTATGGTACCCTAATGTCTTCTTCCTGAAGGAGCTCAGCCTTCCTCCTCCAGCCTCCTTATGTGGTTTTAATCAAGTTGTAATTCACCTCCTTCTTTCAAACAAATTGTTTTCCTCATTTACTTGGAGGTGCAGCCTTTAATTTGCACTGGGGCTGCACGGGCAGTGTGCTGCTGGCTGGAGAGCCAAGGTGCAATTCCAGAGAGGAGGAATCACTTCTCAGATATCCTCAGCTCTTGTCCTTTCCTGGAGGTGAAGGGAACTCTGCTGTCCCCAGCTGGGACATTCTGAACCACAGGGATTTGCAGCTCCCTCAGCACCAATTTTAGCTGCTCCCCAGAGCCTCCTTTTCTTCATTCCACTGGATAATCCTGTTTGAACAAACCCCATTGATTGGAAGAGAAGACATTCACAGAATTAGGGGCCTATCAATTTGATAGATGTCTGTCTGAGCACTGGGAACTGTCACAGCCATTATTAATATTGTCTCGGGTGAAATAATATGACCTGAACAATCCAACAATGAGAACTGGAGAGAGCAGAGCAGCCACGAAACCCTGGCCAGTGAACTGAAGTGCAGCTGCCAGAAGTTCAAATGAATTAGGAAAAAAAACCCAAAAAACTGTGTTTTATTCAGTGGAATGAACTACAGCCAAAAGAAACACAGATTTCACATGGAAACACTGAACTTTCTGACAATAATAACCAGCTGCAATTTGCCACTCTTTCTTCCTTAAGCCATTCTGGGTCTCTTGGTTGTTGAGGTTTTGCTGAAAGTTGTACCCAGCATGCCTGAAAGAGCCCACCTGAGGGAGCTGCCACTAGGTCTTGGCTTTAAAGTGCCTTTTTTCGTCTTTGTGCTAATTTTTTGGGTTGCACAAATTATTCTCCAGTGCTTCCTGCAGGCCTCAAAGAATTCCATTTCATAGGATTTCTAAAAGGATAACATCCCCCTTATTATGGAGCTCCTTAAAACTGCCTAGATGTTCATGTTAGAGGCCTCTTTTAGAGTCACAGTGTGCTGGTTCTGTGCTGAGAGGCTCCCAAAACCCCCTGTGGGGCTGAGCACACTCACATATCTCTCCCAGGCTGTTTCTGCTGGGCACTGTTTAACCATTTCTTCCTAAAAATGATGAAATTCAAGTTTCCCCACCTATGATTCCACCTTCAGATGAAGCCCAATGGATATTTTCACTCCCTGGTTTGGGGGGGATGTTTCCACATCCCCTCTGTCCTAGTGGGTGTGTTGGGAGTGCCTGTGCTGAGTGCAGGGCTGGGATTTGGGAGCAGCATTTGGGCTGCAGCAGACCAGGAATGCCACACTCTGCTTTGCTCAGGGAACAGAAAGGGGCTTCACTCAACAGGTATTTATTTACCCAGCATTTTTCCCAGATGGAATCATGTCCAGTACAGCTTTTTCATCCCCTCAGCTGCCAGTGGGGAGTGGGCTGTTGTATACAGAGGAAAATTGTTCTCATAATCAGTTTTTGAGGGCTTTTGTTGCTAAGTTTTTATTGTATGATGGAGAGTCTATGCTGCTTTAACATCACACAATGTCTCAGCTCTTAATCCTTTCACAATGAAGCAAATATATTTTGCTTACTTGAGAGATAACAGAAATCCTGCTTAAAACACAAAGCCAAGCCAAGAAACAACAACAACAAAACTCTTGGACAATAAAATTGCATGAGTAACACTGAAGGAAGCATTTCAAATGCAGAGAAACCTCTCCACAAAGGTAACTCCAGCCAGCAACTGCTGCCTGCAGGAATGGGTTTGAAGTATTTCCACGTTTTTCATGCTCTTTTCTTTGACTTTTAGTGCAAGGCCATCTGTGCTGAGCAGCTGATTCTTGTGGTCCCCTGAGTGGCTGCCACAGATAGGCTTCAGAGTGTGTAATAAGGACTAAAAGCTGCTGGAAGAATAAATTCTTAAACCTTCCCCCTTCCAGATAAAGTTTGCTATAACTAATTTAGCCCCTGAAGGAACAAGTCTATTAGCCCTTTGATAGCTAATTTAATTCCTGCTAATTTATTGTGCTGGATGGGTTGGGAAAACAGATTTTAAATGCCTTTTGGAGGCTAATAAGAAATCATCAGGGGATCTAAAACACTGTGGAAAAGGCAAATGGTTGAAGGATGAGGCTGAGAGAGATGGAAGTGCCTCCCTGGCTTGGGTTGTGTGAGGAAATTGGCAGCTTGAAGGGGGGTCTGAGGGCAAGTGCAGTGTCTGGGGAGAGGATAAGGTGAAGAACCTGGCTTGAGGGAAAATAAGGTTTTTTAGGCTGGTTTGTCCTCTCAGTGTTTGGGCAGTTTTTCACTGTGAGACAAAAAGGTGTGTGATGAAGCAGGGGCAAGGGTTAAATCTGAGGGTTTTTTTCCATAACCTCAGGGATTTATGTCACTTATTTGATTTTATCTGCTGTTCCCATATTCCTTTATCTGTAGGTAAGGCCACAAGGTGCTGATCTGTGCAGATCCCCTGCTGGCCTCTGTTGTTGACTCTGGAGCTGGCACTGTGCTCCCCAAGTGCCCAGACAGCACCAAAGCAAGTTCTGTGTATGGAAATCCAAAAGGAGATAATTTATTGGCACTTGCTGTGTTTCTGGCACACCAGGCTGGGGAAAGGTTCAGCCAGGGAGCTCAGGGAGAAGCAAAGCTGCTCCTGCCTGAAGGACATCCTGCATTTTATCCTGCAGTGCCCTCAGACTCTGCCATCCCATTTCAGCAGGCCCAGCACACCTCCACCTCACCAAAACCCACCTCACCAAAACCCACCTCTGAACTCTGTGTCTGCTCCTCCCCTGAGGAGTTTTGTAGCCAATCTGATTTGGTGTCTGCCATGTGTCAGCAATTTCCCTGCCATAAACCCAGCTAGCAACCACTGCAGCTTCCTGCTCTGCCTAGGCCTGGAGCAGGACAAAATTTCAAGGCATGTGGAAACCTTTTTCCTGTTTCCTTCTGTAGCCTTGTCACAGGATTTTTTGTGCCAGTTTTCAGGCAGGCTTCTTCTCCTCTCTGTCCCTCCTTAAGATGCAGCCAAAAGATCATTAGGGAATAACTTGTCTGCCTGAAGCAGAAGGTGCTCAGAGAGCAGAACACACAGAAACAAATCCCACATTTTAAAGGAGTTTTTGCACAGCTCAGTCAGTCACTGCAGGTTTCAGGGGGATGAGCCCTGTGAGGCTTGAGAGGCTTTCTGCCACCTCAGAGTGCACTGAAACCTTTGATGCCTTGGGAAGGCTGAGCTGGAACAGAGACTGGGCAGAGCTAAGAGAATAAAGCAGAGATTTATTGAGAGGCCTTTAGGATACACCTTGGGCAGGACAGGGCCTGGTCAGGACTACACCTAAGGTGGACCTAAAATGGTCATAAAATGGACATAAAATGGTCACAAAATGAACCCAAAATGGTCACAAAATGGTCACAAAATGGACAAATGGTCATGAGGTCTCACAGTTTTAGAAGCTTTGGCCCATTTGCATTTTGGGTTTAATCGTCCAGTTACAGCTTCAGGTTGTGAGGTCCCATCCTTCTTGTTTTCTCTCTTCAGTCCACTGTTGTTTGTGCTCTTGGGCCTGAAAGTTGTACTCATTGTCCTTGGTCTCCATCTGGAAAAGGATTTGTTTTGTGTCCCTGCTCTGTGCAGAGCTGAGTGACACTGAATGTGAGCTCAGAACTGCACCCCTGGGCAGCACAGAGTCTGAAATACATGAAAGGTAAAACTTAAGGCATCACCTTGTGGTGACATCCCTTCCCCTGGATGATTCTCCCTGTTGGAAAGGAGTTGTTGCCCACAGGAGCCAGTCCAGGGCATGAAGGCAGCTCCCAAAACTCCAGTCCTTGCAGAGGCACAGCTGTCAGGGCTGACAGGCTGTTAGAGATTCATGTTCACTTATGAGCCATGAAATAAAGCTCATCTCCCCTGCAATTTACTGCTATGCAGTGCCATTGATTTTTATGGGAGCTGCCTGGTGTTTCATAGCAGAGTGTAATTCTGCTCCTTTTTTCTTGGACATTTCCAATTTGCCCATCGTTCACTTAATGGCTCAGTCAAGAGCCCACTGAGCTTTTTATAGTATTTAAATGGGAGGCATTAGCATAGCATGGATGCTTTAATACACCTATATATGAATCTTTAATGCATTCTTATTGATCAAGTCCTTATATGATAATAGAGGACTGTCCTCCCTGTTTACACAGGCAGGAAACTCAGGCACAGAAGGGAAAATTATTCAAATCTCATGTGCAGGATTTAGCAGCAAAGGACTCAAATCCACTTATCCTAAGCTGTAGAAGCACAGAATGGTTTGGGTTCAAAGGGACCTTAAAGATTATTCAGTTCCAACACCTTCCACTGTCCCAGGCTGCCCCAAACCCTGTCCAGCCTGGCCTTGGACACTGCCAGGGATCCAGGGGCAGCCACAGCTTCTCTGGGCACCCTGTGCCAGGGCTCTCCATCCTCAGAGAGAACAATTTCCTCCCAATATTCCCTCTAACCCTACCCTCAGTCAGTTTAAAGCCATTCCCATTGCCCTGTCACTCCAGTCCCTCCTAAACAGCTCCTGTCCATCCTTCTTGAAGCTCCCCTCAGGCACTGGAAGGTCACAACTGAGTCACCCCAAACTCTTTCCCAGGCTGAACAACCCCAGTTCTCCCAGCCTTTCCTCACAGCAGCCATGCTCCATCCCTCTGTCCTGACTCCTGGATCATTTGAGAAGGTTTTTGCTGCTGTTTTTGTTGGAATTTTTGTGCCTGGGAGTAGCCTCATGTCTTTGCCTCTCTGCTACTGGTTTTTCTCAGCTCTCTTTGGGCTGATGAGGTTTAACCCTGCTCTGCCCCGAGCCTTGATTTACAATTAGATGAGAACTGCTGCAAAGGAGCTAAAACAGGTCATAGGGTTTAAAAGGCCCTGCAGGAAATAATTAATTTATGAGGGTAAATTGTTGGTAAGATGATGTGAGCGTGTGGAAACAGCTCTTGGGGTCATTAAAAAACAAGAACAGATTTATTGACTGATCAGATGTCAATGAGCTTCCCTTACAAGCTGGACATTGTATCCTGTGAGGGAGCTGGAACAGGCAGGGAAGGGATCTGCCATGGCTAATGCAATATTAAACAGAATTCCTCTCTACTTAATCCTCTTATTAGGTATTGCATTACTTGGGCTGGCAGTGCTTGGGGGGGGTTGAGGCAGAGCTGTCACCTCCTGAGCACATTTTTAAATGGTTTGTGCACAAAGGGATGCTCCAGCAACCCCTCTGCATCAGTGCCCTGCAGGAGGTGAGACCCAAATGGGCCCAAATCTTGTGAGGAATGGGGAAAATTCCCTAAAGGTTTGCCATTCCCCAGGCCTGGCAGTGGGATGGGTGTCCTGCCCTGCAGGGGATGGATGTGCTTTGCTCAGTTATTGAGTGTGAGCCTGACAGCACCAAGTGAGGGTGGCCTTTCCCTCCCTATCCACAAGGAACCAAACAAACCAAGCTCTTCCTGTGAGGCCTGAAGCCTTGATTTCTTATTTTTCCTGTGTTTTCCTTGCCTGAATTCTCTGGGATGAGGTCTGTGGCCTTTGGAGGTCAGGGGGAGGTTCCAAACCCCACTGCTCACACCAGAGGGGGTCAAGGTGTACCTGAGGGATCACTCAGCACAAACAGGGACTTGTGCAGCTCCCCTGGAATCTGAGTGCCAGCTCCTTTGGGTCTGAGCACAATTATCCCAAGGAAACACTGTCAGAAGGCAAAATGCAGCTTTATGGAGGCAAGGAAACAAAACTGGAAGCTGACTCTGTGCTTTTACCCAAGTTGGGAGCTGCTTCCCACAGGAGGCACCTTTAGCAAAGTCCATGAACAGGAAGAGGTGATGTGGGATAAGCAAATCACAGATCAGGTCATTCACCAACAGAATTGGCAGTTGTGGGATTGCCCTGTAAGGCAGAAAATATTGATTTTTATTTAATTTTTTTTTTGTCCTCTGCTGCTTAAAATACCAGCAACCCAAGCTAGAGCTTGATCTGTGATGCTGTACCTGGAATGAAAAACACCACATCTGTTGCACACCAAAGAGATTTAAAGCACCTCTCTGGAAAGCCAGGGCTCTTTGAAATATTCATGACTCTTCAGCAGTTTCCTAAGATACAGAGGAATGTCAAATAATCTCCTCTCCTTTTTCCACGCTGTAACGTTTAATAGCTTGAGCTGTGAAACCTTTGCTGCCCAGCAAGATGGAAATGTCCCTTTTCCTTGTCTCCTCAGGACTCTGATTGGAATTCCTGTGATGCAGATGGTCCCCTCAGAACAGGGGGCAGCTCAGGTGTGGACTGAGGTTAATTTATTGGGGATGTTACCTGCAAAGGCTTCCATCCAAAAGGCTCAAAAAAGCAGTTTTTTAGTGCTGAGGGGCAGAGCTGAGGTGTCAGTGCCATTCATGGGGATCCACGTGGAGCACAGGAAAGCCACAAGAGCTGCTGGAGGCAGGAAAGCTGAACAGGAGGAATAAAACAGGGTGAGAAAGGCTAGAAGTGGGCTTTGTGCTGCATTCAGGCAGCACTAGAGCAGAGGTTTCTTTGAGGCAATCTGACAGGATGGGGAATGCAGCAGGCACTGAGGTAAATTGCAAATTTAATGATGTTTGCTGTGAGGACAAGCCCTGAGGGGGATGTCTGACAGTGTGGAACCACCATGCAGAATAACCTGGAGAGCTGCTAATTACAGCACAGCCCAAATCCATGTGGGAAGGGAGGCAGGCTGAAAGTTCTGGCCTGTTCTTTCCTCATCCTTGCACTGAGTCCCCCTTGCTTTGCAACAGAGCCCCCAAATAATCCACAGGAACTCAAGTTGTTGGGATTTGGAGATCTCCTGGTTGGGTGCCTGAAGTTCCATACAAAAACATCAGTGAGAAACTCCATTCTGAACAACTTCTCAATTTTGAAACTGCAGAAGAATTTTCCAATATTCTAATTTTAAACTTTCTCCAGAATAAATCTCAGTGTCTCTTCAGGAACAACATGGACTGAGGCTTTGCAGATCTGTCACTGTGAATTATAACACTTCCACAAAGACTTTCTTCAAATCTCAGCATTATTTTCAACAAATTTACTTTAAAACTCATTAAAATATTGATTTTGAGGTGGGAAACATCTCAATATTTTTCATTATTGCACCACATCCCTTCATTTTACAACCAAATCAATCCATTAACACAGCCATCTGGCATGGCATCCATCGGGGGGGGAACCTTTTCCATGTCCAATTTGCCTTTGTTTCCTAGAGCATTTTGCAGCCCAAGGAGTGCAGTTGGCTCTTCTGTGCCTCATGTTCCTCAGGGAAAGAGGCCACTGGGATCCAGACATTCATAAAAGTCTGTCTTGGGTTGCAGGAGAGTCTGGAAAGTCAGAACTGAGCTCATCTACAAGAGCCTTTTGCCCAAGGCTCAGGTAAATAGAAACCTGCACAAATGACTTCACGTAATAGATATTTCTGTATATCTGTGTATTCAGAGATGCAGAATTCCAGCGTGGTTTGGGTTGGAAGAGACCTTAAAGCTGATCCAGTTCCACCCCCTGCCATGGGCAGGGACACCTTCCACTATTCCAGGGTGCTCAAGGTCTTATCCAGCCTGGCCTTGGACTCTTCCAGGGATGGGGAATCCACAACCTCCTTGGGACACCTGTTCCTGTTTCTAATTGTCCTCACAGTGAAGAATTTCTTTTAATAACCAGCCTAAATTTTCCCTCTTCCAATTTATCCCCATTATATATATTTATGTGAGTATATATATATATATATGTATATTAAACCATCTCACCTTAATGCATGGGAGCTGTCACATTCCTCACCTGTCACAACAAATGACTGCAAGATTGGCAGCCTGAAATGAAGGAATTCCCCTGGAATGTCTGCTGTCCACAAAGAGCTCCTGGATTGTGCAGCCAGGAGTGTCCTCACAGGGCTGCCCTGGGACCCTCAGCACAACTGCAGCTTTCCAGGGGTAACTTTGCATCTCCTGCTGGGAAAGATTGAGTTTGGCTTTTCCACAGGTTGGGCAGACCCTGCAGGTCTTGCCCTTCTCTCTGACACCAGTGGGATCATGGATCCCACACAGTCTGGGAATTCATTCCATAATCTCATTTTCACAGAACTGACAACTTTGTTCTGCTGAGCACCCAGCAGTAGCATCTGTTCATTAATTAAGGCTGCTGCCTTTTCCAAAATATGACTATTTTCTGTTCTCTTGGTACAAGACTGTGGATAAAACTCCCTGGGAGATTCAACCTTTCATTAAAGCTCACCTTTGTATCTCCTTCAGTTCATTGTTACCCCCACAACTGCACCACAGGCAGCTCTCTGATGCTGTGGCAGCTTTTCCAGGCTCTGGGATGGGCATTCCCTGGAGGGGCTGCTCCTGTAGCTCCCAGGGCACCAGGAGCATGTTCCAGATATTTTTGGGGTGCTGTGGTGATGTACATGGCTGATAAATGGAGCATTTATGATGGAAGAATTGTCCTGATAGTTTTGCCACATCAGAAACTTTGGTGGAGAGTTAATTTGGGCAGTGGAAATGCAGATGTGGAGCTGAGCAAACAGCTGGCAGCAGAGGGGAGGAGAGGAAAGGGCAGGAGCTTGTACACACAAGGGCTGGGGACTAAAACAGTGAGAGATCGCCCCAGGTCAAAACTCTGCTGCAAAATAGTTTTTTGGACTGACAGAATCATTTGCTGTGTGGCTGAAAAGGTGCAGAAGATCCAGTTTTATATTGGTGATCATGGTCAGGTGGTTCAGCAGGACTCTGGGGCTAAACTTGGGACCAATCTGGAGATTTCCTCTCAAAATCCTTGTCCAGATCCCTGTGCTGGCTTCTCTCTGCACCTCTCACTGCAAGAGGGTTTAGCACTTCCTTAACATGGTTTGAGAACAAAACATGCATTGAAGTCCAGGGATTGTGTTCCAAGGAATGGTAAGTTATTGATCCCAGAATGCCTGTGAATTTTCTGTGGTGAGTTTCAGCACACAGGAACAAGTAAAGCTGTTGTTCTTCTCATCAGCTGAGTATAACAGAGCTGATGGATACCTAGAACATGAACTCTAAGGAAAAAAAACTCCAAACTTTACTAGCAGATATAGCAAAATCGTTTGGGTTTGTTTTTTTTTTTTTTTTTTAAATTCTCTTTAGTTGTGATGATGATGATGATGATGATGATGATGATGATGATGATGAACAGTTCTGCATTGGAACCAGCAAGAAGCAAACTCTGTTTGTGGGCTGCTGCTGTGTCAGATGTACCAAAGGCAACTTTTCCTCGTGCTCTGGATGCACAGTTTTGTTTTCTCTCTGCCCCAGCCCGCAGACGCTGTGTGTCTGTGTGTGTCTGTGTGTGTGTGTGTGTGTTTACCCCCGATGCAGCCCCGGGAGCTCTGTAAACACGGATTTTACGCGCTCAGACCGGTCGCGCTCAGCAGGGAATGCCCGGCGGCTCCTTCCCGTGCAAACCCGAGCAGAGGTGGATACAAGGTGTCAGCCCCGAATTTCGGTGACAAATGGATTTGCGGGCACAGCCTCTCCCGTGGGCTTTGCAGCGCCACACGGAGCAGCCTCACCGAGGTGAGCTCCGGAGCATTCCCTCACCCGCGGAATGAATTCCACCGCGTTTATTTTTCGCACTGTGTTATTTTTTTTTTTCACGTGTTCATGGCTAAAGCAACTCTTATCGTGCTCTTGACTGACCTTTCAGCTTGTGGTGGGCAGGATCCTCTGGTGATGCCCAAGCTGGGGCTGAACCAGAGAAGCTTTTCAAAGTTTGTCTCACGATCAACAATTCATCGCAGCCTTTCAATTAACTGCTGCAAAGACTAATTAACTCCATGACCAAACAGGCTATTTCTGGTCAGAATTTCATTGTGGGTTTTTTTGTTGTGTTCCAGTGGGAGGCTGAGGGCTCCTGCCTCACTGGGTGTTTTCCTGTGTGTGTTCTCAGCCAAAGCACCAGGACTCTCCTCTCCCAAGCTGTCTGTAGCATGGATTTATTTTCCTGGGTTTTCCCAGTGCTCTCCCCCTGCTCCCTGAACTGTCTCCAGTATTTTGAGGAGTCCCTGCCAGCCCTGGTCATGGGATGCCCACGGCTGCTCTGCTGCTGCCAAATCCCAAAGTGATGGAATTTTCCTTTTGAATTCCAACTTTCCCTCTCGTTAGTCCTCAACCAGAGCATCCTGCTGGGATCACACTCTGGGAGCTGGAAAACTGAGCATCCCCCTGTGCTGCTCATCCTCTGCTCCAAGGCTGGGGCTGTGGCCCAGCTCCACTTGTTTTTAGGTCACAGAAACTCATTAAATTGTCGATTTAGCCAAGCATTTGGCATTCCCTGAATTCCAGGGGCAATGAGGACCAGCTCAGCTACCCCATGGTCCCCCTGGGTCTGGCACTCTGACCCTTGTCAGGCACAGAGGTGGGAATATCATTAACAAAAATATCCCCCTTCCCTGACATTGCTGCCAGGGCTCCATCCCTTCCCCTGCCTGTCCCTGTTTCCTGTATTAACATGAAATCCAAACACATCATGAGGAAAACTGACACAAACCCCTCACGCCTGTGGAAGATCAGTAACTACATTCTTGTTTATTGACTGCAGTCAAGTTTTATTATGCCTCAAATAATTAAATACTGCAACCATGACATTAAAAATACAGGCCAATTTACCAAAATAATTGTATTCTGAAGATTATGTACATATTATACATTTTACAGTCTCATGTAAACTTTTTTTTTTTATACATAAGGTAAATCTGATTTATGGTAACTAGAAAACCCAAAATACTCACTGACAAAAATCTTCCTATGAAACATAAGCACTGGATCTGGGACAATTAGGAAAATTGCAATGAATGGAGACCAACTATAAAACATAATATAATCAAGTTAGTAGAAAAATGAATTAAATTACATTCATATAAAAAATTAAACTAAAAACATTGCTATGCATCATTATAAAAACCAAAAAAAAAAAGGGAAAAACACCCCCACACTCCCTCTCCCTTTATATATTAACACAGCCTTTGATGGGGACTTCCCCTGTGCCTCATTTCCAGCAATGGGGCATAGCCTGGGAAATCCAGATTCCCATTCTCCTTTAACATATATTAAATAACTAGTGTCTGCACCAATACAAATATTTTATATTTCATGCACTGGGATTATGTTGAGGGTAGCCCACACCAAGGCACAATTTTTGTGTCATTTCCCACCCCCCCCTCCCCCTCAGGTTTCAGCATGCAGTGCTGGAAATGTTTGCTGGGCTAAACAACTTCTGTGGGCTTTGGCTCGAGCCTGAGTCTCACCCTGGGGCACACAGAAATCCTGCCAGCAGATTTTTGTAAATAAATAAGGAAAAAGAAGGTAAAGGCCTTTAAGTTCAACATCTTGCACCAACTGTGTCAGCTCAGCTACCACACCCTCCAGAAAACATGGCACTGAGGCAACACCAATCTGGTTCTGGTCAAATATTTTATACATTAATTAGGAGGAGGAAATTGCTGCTGCTGTAAATCTTCATCCCTGTGACAGCTGTAGTGTTTTGATTTGGCATAATGGAGCTCCAAGCTTAAACTGGTTTTTTAGCTCCCAGCTCCTCTCAGCACAGCCCCATCTGCATGAGCAGCCAGGTACTGCTTGTAATTGAAGTACCTGGGAATGCTCATTAAAATAAATGCATAATTGAACCATATCTAAACAGCTGCCAAAATTAACAGCTGCTAACTTGGCTGCATTCTGAAGGCTTGTGAAATTTGCATATTTCATAACTGTTCTGCACCTAGAAAAGGCCTGGTCCTGCAAAGGGAGGACTTTGTGAGGTTACAAGGAATAAGCAGCCCTTGGTCAGAATAAATCCATGGAAGACAACGAGCTGGAGTGACTGAAGTCACCTGGATTTAGGCACTAGGAATATTCCCTTCAGTGTTGAGTGCATCTGACAGGACACCAAACATTCTGGCAGGCCTGGACAAGGTGAAAGTGTATCCAAAATGGCCTCTAGAAACCGTGCCCAGAGTTACAAAAAATTCAACCCAGAGGATGTCTAGTTATGTACAGCCTGGATAAAAAAGAAATCCTAATTTAGAGTATCAAAATACTGTATTCATATAAACACAGCACAGCACCCAATAGAAAAGTAAAAAGTGGAAAAAAACAAGCTGGTTTTTTTTTTTTCTTCTTGGAAATTAAATACCTTAAAAACAAGTTGGTTTAAAAAAAAAAACACAACAGGAATTTTTTGTACTGGAAAAAGAAAAATGAAGGGAGGAACTACATCTCCCCTCGTCTGCGAGTTTTTGCTGCAACAGCTCTGCCTTCCTCTTCCTCCTCCTCCTCTTCCTCCTCATAATTTTCCTCATGAATTTCTTTCTGGTTGTTGTCTTGCATTTCTTGCTCTTGGTCTGTCACTCTGTTACTCTTTTCATCTGCCTGATTGGGGAAAACAAAACAAAACAAACTTAAAACAGATTCAATGCCAATTTCCTTACAGCTTATTTTAGGGCAATGAAATGATTTTCACTGTGGGAGTTGTGAGAGCTGATGGGCAGAAACAGGAAAAAAACAAAGATTTTTCAAAGCCTCCAGGGAGCAAGAACTGACAAAGGGATGGAAGGGTGAGCTAAAGGAAGCTGAGACAGCATGAAATGTTAACTGTATGATCCAAAGCAAGGCAGGAGAATTATTATGTCACATCCCTGTGCCATGACCAGCTGTGGGCAGGGTTTGATCCTGTCCCTGAGCCCTGGCCTTGCACAGGACTCACATTTTCCTCGTTTTCCCCATAGGGCTCCTCAGCATTGTGCTCCAGCTCTCGTTTCTTCTCCTCAGTCAGATCCTCCTGCACCTGCAAAGCACAGGAGATGTTCTGTGTGGTTTAACTGCCTTCCAGAGAGTGGCTTGTGGCACAACTGGGCACATTTCCACAGTGATATTTTTACAGGACAAAGATTCTAATGAAGGGAGAAGAGAGCAGGGAGAGGTTAAAGGAGGATAAAAAGAACCATAACCACCCAACACTCAGGAAACTCACTTCCTCTGAGAGCATCTAACTTTTAAACACAATTCTCACAATCTCTTCCAATGCTCTCCTGGGAGAGAGCAGGTCCTGCTGAATCTGGTGTTCAGCTTTTGGATCTCTCATTCCTTTCTGCTCTGTCAGCACTCTGCCTCACTTCCCATGTCATGTGCAAATTTGGAAGAGGAATGTTTTGAAGTAAACTTGATTTCCTTTTGGGAAGTGCTGCTCTGCTCCAAACAGTGTCCTGTGAGCTGGGTCAGAGGGATCCATCACACCAGGATCACTTTGGGGAAGATGTGAACAGCAGTGGATAATATCTGAGTCCACCTGCTAAAGAAACTGATCCCCACTGCACATCTCTTTTCTCTCTTAATTGCTCACTCCATCCCTGCTCCCTCTTCCCTTCAGCACAGTGGGCACATCCTTTATGAGGTGGGTATAAATTGCTTCCTGGAAGCCAAAGAGCAGCTGCCAAAGGCCAGCTCTGCCCAGCTCCCAGTGGCCTGCCTGGATGTGAGCAGCAGCATTTTGCACTGGTGAATGCTCAGTGCATCCCAGCTAATCCAAAGTGCTCCCCACGAGGGAGTGACAGCAGCCAATTCCAGGGCTTTTTTTGGAAGCAGAGATAGGGATTGATCAGGTACTGCTGAGGGGCTGTGGGGTGGCTCAGGGTGGTGCCTGCACATGAAGGAAAAAGTCCCTTCCCTCCCTCTCTCCTCCAGCTCCAAGTCCTGTCAGCTTCCTGAGCAACTCCATGAACTGCAGCTTGGATGGCTCAGGAGGAGCACAGATAAATCAAAGTCAGAGCTAAAGAGTAAGTAAATGGCCAAGGAAGCAGTTTGCTCAGAACTGCAGTGTGTGATTAGAGATTAATGAGGTTTTCTGTGACCTTGAGGTTTCCAGGAATTTTTCCTTGTGTTGTGAAAGGCTTAATCTTTTCAATTATTGCACAATTAATGCTGTGTGGCATGGAAGACTAATGGATTGCAGCACAGGAACATGAGTAACCCAGAGTGTATCCAGAAGGGGACAGCAGAGTAATGGCAAAGACTTCCCAGGTTTGCTAAAGTCACACAAAGTGAATCCTGCAGTTCTAAAAAACACCAAGGTTGAATGTTAATGGAGTTGTGCTCTGCTGCCTGAGCCTACACCTGCCTTGGGTCTGTGTTCTTACCTCCTCTTCTCCCTCTTCCTGGTATTGTTCATCCACATTATCCTCCTGCTGGTCAGGATTTCCTGCCATCTGCACAGAGATCACATAAAAATTCAGTTCTGTGAGCTTGCCTAATAACCAGAGGGCTGAAGATTAAAGCTTCCTGTTCTGGAACTAAAGCTCTCTGTAAGGCTAAAGTAACAATAATGGCAGGAGAAGTTTTAGTGCATTCATTAGCAGCAGTGAGAGCCCAGCTCTGTGATTTAAAATTGCCCTCAATTAAAAAATAGCAGGATGAATATAAGAAAAATCATTTCACAGAATAAAGCAAGACTTTCCATACTAAGCAGGAAGAGAGTGGAATATTCACCCCACTGAAGACCAAAGCCATAAAAATTCAAACTCTCTGTGCCTGGAGGAGTTTACAGCTCCAACAGAGTTGAAATGTGCAGCTTTAACCTCCTGAAGGAGCCCCAGGGGTGCCTCTTTTGCCTTTACCCACCACCAAGTGCTCCTCCATTCCTGGGTGTCCTTGTTTCTGACCCGTTTCCTTGTGCTTTTCATTTTCATCAGGAAGGTTTTCTTCTCTCTCTTGCTCAGCTTCTTCAAACTCATCTTCTCCCTGATTATTGGGGTCATCAGCAGGATTCACATCTTCCATGGCTGCCTTCTGCAATTCACAGGAGTGAGTGTTAGACACTTCTAGCTCATGGTCCAGTTGCATTTCCCTTGAGAGAACAGCAGCATGGGCTGTCAGAGGCAGCTCCATCCCCACTGGCACCAGCTGGAATCTCTGCAGGGTCAGGGGTCACTGAGGTACCTCAGCAGTGAACAGGGACAGAGGTGCAGGTGCCTGTGTGCTGAAACCCACAGAATGTGAGCACTTCTGTCCCAGAGGTGCTGAACAACCTGTGTTTACTGACCAGCTGACAGAGCCTGATAAGGCCATGTGAACAAAGATAAGGGTTTAATGCTCACATTGGCATCACTCAGTATCAGCCTGTCCTGCTCTGTTCACCTTGGCTGTGTCTACATGGAAACAAAACATTTTCTGCCATGCAGAAAAGGAGCATTTTCTGCTTATCATTTCATAAAAGCAGTTTTCTACCTTTATAGACAACAAGTTAAAGATCCCTTAAAAATATTCACTGAACATCTTGATTTGCTGAATGGGAGGGGAGTGAGGGAGATGCACTTGATGCTGACAGCACCAGGTAAGCTGGAGTCTGGGGGAAGGCACAGGGTGATTCTCCTGCCCCAGATCTCTGTGCAGTCCATGTCAGGGCTCAGCTCAGTGCTGACCTACAGCCTCTTTCAGCACCTCACACCTCTGTACTGACTCCAGCTGGCTACACTGGCCCCAGAGCTGGCCTTTCATCAATGACAGCATGAAAAATACCAACCCCTCTCATTCTGACTGGGTGCTGCTGGTATTTTTTGAAGCCAAATGTCCCTGTTCAAGTCTCAGCTAAGACCAAATCCTTTATTCCACCGAAAGCACAGATCAAAGGAACGTGGAAATAAACACCTCGCTTCCAACAAGGAAGCTTTCTCCTTTTATTTCTTCCCAAATGAGTTAAGGACACCTTTAAATAGATTTTAGATGTGTTTTCAACTGTCAAGCCTGTCTTTCCTAGCAGACCTCTGCTTATCTCATTTCTGTAAGGTGCAATTATGTCAGACGAGACCTGTGGGTTCTCACTTCAGTAACACTGCAACCCTCAGCATCTTAATTCATACTTACTGATTCATCAGCCTGCTGATTTTCTGCCTGATGTTCTGCTTCTTGCTGCTCATTTGCATTATTCTGATCATCATCTTCACCTTCATCCTGGTGCTGGTTGTCGTGTTCATAAGCTGAGGAATTTTTTAGGTGATTATTGGTTATCCTTTTAAAAGTCTCCTACAGACAAGGTTCCACACGTGCTTTTACACGTGCTCTACATACACAGATAATGCTCACAGAATTGAGTTACTTCTAATAGGAAATAGAAATTAAAAGATCAGACCAGGCTGGATGGAGCATTGAACAACCTGGGTTAGTGGAAGGTGTCCCTGTCCATGGCAGGGGTGTGGAATGAGATGAGTTCCTTCCAATCCAAACAATTCCATGATTCTGTAACTTAAAGAGATCAAACAAACCTATAGGCAAAGCGAGGAATATAACTAAGATCCACAGAGCCTGGTGATAACACCTCAGTCCAAAGGACACTCTTCCTTTCAGGAATGTGGATATGATCTTTGGTAATTCCTCTATTTCACTCACTCAGTTTAGCCATGGTTATTTGAGCTTCTGGTTTTAAATTGCAAGTTTATGTTTCACTTGAATCCAATCTGGATATGAAATGAATATTAAAGTCTCCCATGCAAGGCAGTACACAGGGAGCCTGTGAGCGTGGCAGGGACAGCAATTCTCTCTTACCTCCTTCCTCTTCCTGAATACCTTGCTCTTCCTCCCCTTGTACAATGTCCTGGTCCATGTTATCATAATGAGCCTGTTGGCTGAGAACATTAAAAGCCAAGCATCATTTCAGTTTCAAAATGTGTTTTCTGCTTTAATAAACAAACCCCCCACCTGCAGCTCTGCCTCTCTCAGCAGCTGCCAGAACAGGCCCCAGTTTCATGCTCTATTATCTGGTATTTTCTCACATCACCTTTCCTGAGAAATGCTTGACAGAACAGAGACTTTCCTGTGCTGCTACACTGACTTTGTGCTGTGTGTCTCTGTGTGTCCTGAAGGATATGGGTCAGGCACAGAGTCAAGTCAGGACTCTGAATTTTAGGGAACAAACCTCCAGCTCTTCAAGGAATTAGCCCACAGGACCCCCTGGAAATGTGCCCTCAGGCACAAGGGAGCAGAACAAAGCTGACAACACAAAACCCAGAGCACAACAAAGGCATGAGGGAGAGTTGAACCTGAGGCTGTTTCTGTGGAGTTTCTCCCCTTGCTCTGCCTGTCTCTGCAGCTGGAGCTCTCTCTCCTGGAGCTGCTGCTGCCTCAGGAGCTGCCCTCGCAGCCTCTGCTGGTGCAGGGACTCCTGCTGCTGCCTCAGCTGCTTGGCCTCCTCTGCTCTCCTGGCTCCAAGGTGCTGCTGCTCCAGCTGCTGCTCATAAGCTGCTTTCTGTCTCTCTGTTGGCATTACCTGTCACAGAAATGTGTTAGTCACAGATTAATCATCCTCTCAGTGATGGGAAACGAGCAGGGACAAACCTGTCCAGAGGGAAACACAAGCTCTGTGCAATCACAGCAAAGTGATTTAAAAGTTTTTGTGTCCCTGCTTGGAGTTAAAACGTTTTTTTGAACACAGACTGGAAGTGTTGGGGTGTTTGTGGAGTACACAGGGAAGAAAGGAGATTGTGGGCTCAGGAAAGCCATGCTTTTCCTATAAATAATAATAAACCTCCCAACATATTACACAGTAAAAGGAGGTTTTGATGACTGATGAGACAGCAAAAGTTCCCACTGATTTAAGTGGTAATCTCAGGGGGAGTTGCTTTTAGCCTTAAGTGAGACACTGCACATCTTTTTATACTCAGCAATAACTTAGACTAACTCCAGTTTCACAGCTTAACCCATTGCTGCTGCTCTGACCCTCTGCACCTCTTCAGCTCTTCAGCAACAGCTTCTCATTACACCAGAGTGACACAATTAATCTGCCAGGACACAGAGTGTTTACAAAGCCTAAAGTGAGACCAGTGAAATACATTTTCCACTGCAGATCCAATCTAGGATGTAAATCCAGGATTTGCTGGTTTTATTTAGAGCTGTACACTGATTTCCCCTGGCTATTTTAGTCATGTTTGCCTGGCAGTTAAAATTCCCTGTCAAACAACAGTGAGCACTGAGCTGGCAGTGTGTTTGCACAAGGCAGGTACCTCTGACAAGGAAACACTCTGCAATTTGCTGGGATGCATCAAGTTACCAAAGCAGAGCAGCTCTCCATCCCAGCCTCCCTTTTACCTGCTGAGTTCTTCATCAGCTACCACGGGCCTCAGGTTTAAAGTGGGAGACAGGATTCAGTCTGCTGCTCTTTTTTTGTTTTTCCATCTGTTGCTTTTTATCAGCAGAATTAATGTTCATTAAGATCTGGCCAGCACTGCAGTACAAGTGTGCTCAAGTTGAGCCTGAATCCTATTGCATCCAAGTGCTTTGAATCCCTAATTTTCCATAAATGTGACAGTAATTTTATCTAAAAAACAGTGAGTGCTCTGAATCCCAAACTCTCTATAAAAGCTTTGTCTAGAAATAGGTGACAGCAGTACCAGGCCAGCAGTGATAAGAGAAGGCTCCATTTAAAGAGCAGATTTAATCACTGAGGAAAGAGCTCCCTACCTCTGAGTGCAGGTGATCACCCAACATGTTGGTTTCCTCTTCCTTCTGTTCCTGCTTTTTCCATTCGTGCTCCTCTGGGACCTGGTCCTGTTCCTCCTCCAGGTGCTCAGGCTGCCCTGCCTGCTCCATTTCTTCCTCTTCCAGCTCCTTTTTACGTTCTTCTTCCATCTGCTCTGCCCTCTGCTCCTCATCCTCTCCAGCCTCTCTCTGCTCCTGGATGTTCAGCTCCTTGGCATTCTGGCCCTCGTGAGCCCTTCCCTGCACGTGGAAAGGCTCAGCCCTGGCCTGTTCCTGGCTGTTTATTTCTTCTCTCTCATTTGGCTTCTCGTTCTGCAAAACAGACACAGGATTATGTGTGTGCAACACATTTGTGGATTTCAGTTGAAAAGAGCCAAGGATCTTGGATCTTTTATCCCAGCCCAGAGCTGCTGTCAGGAGGGCCAAATGCCTGGCTTGGAATGAGCTCCTCCTGCCAAGTGGGGTCATCACCTGGTTTGTGGCTGCACAGCTACACAAGGTGTTGTACAGTTCCACCACAAAGCTAAGCCTCATTTTAGCTGAAGTGGAATAAAAACTCTCACACTTCTGAAAAGCCAGCTTTGTGTTTTAGACAGACAGTTTAGTGCTGGCTTTGGCAGAACTGGGTTCACAGCTGGACTCGAAGATCTTGAAGTTCTTTTCCAACCTAAATGATTCCATGATTTTTATTTCTTGTAGGTTCTGCTGGCCAAAAATTCTTGTAAAACAAAATCACAACTGGTTTTTCATAACTTCCAGATTACACATTTTCTGCTTAAGCCTTGGTGTGCCAATTTTAAATACACTGAACTTCAGTGTGCCACTGGAACCTTATAAAATAAAAATTTCTTCACAACTTCTAAAAGCTTTCTGGAACACTTGAGATAGCTAAAATTTTACATTTTTTATTTAAAGAAAATTTACATTTTGAGAAACTTCTTAAAACAGCTGGCATAAATACACTTAAAAGTGAACTAGTCAGGTGAGAAAAGACCACCGTGAATAGATTTTCTTACTACTCAACAATTAAACCACTCCTCACTGCTTTCCTCCAGAGCTGACAAAGGTGCACAGTCACACACACACACACTCCTAAGAGACACTGAGCACATTTTGGTGAATCAGAGCCATTCCTGGGGTGTGTGAGGTTTTTACCTGGTGCTGCTGCTCAGCCCCAGCCCCGCGCTGCTCCGGGGGGCGGCTCTGGGGGGACGGGCCCCGCACCTCGGGCTGCTCATTCCCTCCTTCCACCTTCTCTGGCTCTTGGAAACTCGGGATCTTTTTGAGGGTGTCCTTCAGCTGTTTGTATTCCTCCACCTGAGTCTAAAGCCAACACGTTAATTACAGAGTGTCCAAATTAATTTCTTAGTCAAATGCAGTCACCTTGGAGTGAAGCCGTTGGCAGGACACGTGGTAGAAAACTTGATATTCCAGGGAGGAGAAATATTAAAATGTATTTTTTTTCCTCCAAACATTAGATGACACTGATCCACCAGGATCTTTTCAAAGTGCACATGCATACAAAGTGTATCAAAACCATCTCTGTGGGACAAAGAAGAGGAGTTGTTTTATTCATGCCAAGCAGGAGAAGTGTCAGAAGGGGATGATGCAGCTTTCCTGGCAGACCAAAGTCAGGGAAGTCGAGAGCACCACAACTTCTCCTTTGCTGGTAGAAAGAAGTGCAGTTCTTTCAGAAACAGAAGTTTTAAAGTACATCTACGTGTCATGAAAATGCCAAGTGCTCAACATTTAGACAGGTGTTAGACAAGACAACAGCCAACATACGGAACTGAGGCAAAGAAAGTCACAGTGGTGAAAAGCAAGGGGAGAAACAGAAGGGAAAAAAAGAAGTAGAAGGAAAATGTAAATTTCTAAAGGCTTCCTGAAATGCAACAGTAAAATGCTGGAATTTGATTTGCTGGTTAACTTTAGACAGGATCAGGGAGCTTTAAAGAAAATCCAGCAGGGTTGGTACCCCAATCCCTGGCTCTGCAGCAGGAAGATTTCCAATTAAAGTGGATTTTTTGGGGTGTGCAGGGTGTATAAAAGCTGACCAGCAGCAAACACAACAGGTGCCACACCAGAGACTTTCCCTGCTGCTCCAGGGGAGGTGTGGGTGTGTTTAAGAACCTCCACAAGCCTATGGACCCCTAAAACAGAATGGCCTAAAGGGAAAGCAGAGTGCACAGTGATTACTCCTGTCAGACCAAGGGGATGCTCCCTGATTAACTGCTGGAGAGGAAAAACTTCAGAGACAAAAGGAGTATTTACTGAACATAAAGCTAATACTCAGGTCTCTGATTGTTTTTTTTTTTTTTGTCACCATTTGGTGCCCATGCAGAGAGATGAACACACTGGGATATGTTGGAATGATACAGAGGAGGCTGGGGAGATCTCCTGGAGCTGGAGCCCCTCTGCTCTGGAGTCAGGCTGGGAGAGCTGGGGCTGCTCACCTGGAGAGGAGAAGGCTCCAGGGAGAGCTCAGAGCCCCTTGCAGGGCCTAAAGGGGCTCCAGGAGAGCTGGAGAGGGACTGGGGACAAGGGATGGAGGGACAGGACAAGGGGGAATGGCCTTAAGCTGAAGGAGGGAAGGTTGAGAGTTGATATTAAGAATAAATTCTTTACTATAAGAGTGGTGAGGTCCTGGCACAGGTTGCCCAGAGAGATTGTGGACTCCCCATCCCTGGAAATGTCCAAGGCCAGGTTGGACAGGGCTGGGAGCAACCTGGGACAGTGGAAGGTGCCCCTGCCCATGGCAGGGGGAGGAATTAGATGAGCTTTAAGGTCCCTTCCAACCCAAACCATTCCATGATATTTAAATAGTGCCCATCCAGATCAGAATTCAAGTCCTCTGTCCTACTGCAGAGTCACTAAACTGAACATTCTGATTCCAGGCCACAGCTTAAAAGGTGCTGAGAGTGGCAGAAAACAGGGTTTATTAAAATATTTAATTAATCTGCCTGGCTGGGAAAAAAAGCACAAAGACCAAAAGGCTTTAAAGATTCAGGTTAGTGCAGTATTGACTATTGCTGTTCAATGTTTAGAATACACCTAGAAACAGAGGGGTCATTTATGGAGCTGGCAAAGAATCCCTTGGGGACTTTCTGCAGCTGGTTTGCAGGAGAAACTACACAAAGGTGTGAAATATCCTCTGTTTTCAAGGCATGTGCAAGACCCTTCTCTGGAGGGTCCCCACAGGACAAATGTCACACCCTGACTGCAGACAGAGAGGCTCTGTGTGACACAGGCTGTCTAATTAAAGAACTGAATCAAAGCCAGGAGTGTGGGGAGCTTCCCTTTGGGTTTGGTGAACCTTAAATCAGCCCCTCCACGTGGGAGAAGAGCTCAAAATGAGCTGCCAGTGTGGTTTAGTACAGCAGATTATGATTCTTCAGATATTCAGTCTGTGAGGGACCTTGCTGATCTCTCCCTATTTTTTTAGTATCTAAAACTGAATATCTAATATTGACAGGCACAACAAGCAGAACTGGGGGAAAAAAAAAAGATTCAATGTTTTTAATGCTGCTAACGATTTTGTGGACTGTGAAAATGCCTAAATGAAGAAAATCAGTCAGGAATAAAAATAACTTCCCACTGCCTCATTGCCTTTCCCTCTGATCTTTCACCAAAAGTCTTCCTTCTGCTGCAACATCACTCCCACTTTCAGCTTCCCTGTGGCCTCCACAGCTTGTACTGGCACAGCTGACTGAGCCTGCAACAGTTTGTGCTTCATGGGTAGTTCACTTGAAAATGACATTTAAGAAACTTAATGCTGCTGGCTCTTCTGAAAACTAATTTGAGTTCCACCTGGAGTTTACACACCCCCATACACATTTCCAGCTGTGTCCTGCTGCTGCTGCACTGGTGTGGATGGCCCAGAGCAGCTGGATCCCTGGCAGTGTCCAAGGCTGGGCTGGATGGGGTTTGGAGCAGCCTGGGATAGAGGAAGGTGTCCCTGCCCATGGCAGGAGGTGGCACTGGATGAGCTTTTTCCAGAGCACTCTGGAATTCCATGAAAGCCCCACAACCTTTGCAGTGACACCCAAGAAGAGATTTTTTTCACTCAGGTGTAAGAGATAAAGGTGAAGGTCAGAGTGCAGGACAGCAGCTCCATCAGAGAGGACAGAGACAGAAAGGCACTGACAGCTCTCAGGACAGCAAAGACTCTTTTCCCAGGACACACATGCACTGCTGGGCTGCCCCACAGCCTGCTCTGCCCCCCTGGCAGCTGCTGCAGCCCCTGGGGAGCAGCCATGCACCCCTGGGACCCCCATGCCAAAGGCACATGCAGCACCCTGCAGCCAGCCAGGCCAGGAGAGACTCAGAGACAGAGATTTGGGAAGCTGAGAGCTGGCAGGAGCTGCTTTCCTTCTGACCTGAGCAGCAGCTAGTGCACTCTTGTGGTCTTCCAATGTCACCACAAGCTCGTTGTGCTGGGACAGTAAGTTCTTATGCTGTTGCTACACGAAAAGAAGAACATCACACGTGTCACATAAAGTTCATTCTAAAGATCAGTTAGGGAGGACTGGGGGGGGGGGGGTTTGACCTAAGGAAGATAATTCAATTTATTTTGAAAAGAAAATCCTTAGCTGGAATGAAGCACTTCTTTATTTCTCGTGGAATGCATATTAAACAGGCAGAGGAAGTGAGCACACCAGGGAAGGCAATTTGGAGGCCAGGATTTGTGTAACTAAAATAAAATTAAAAGTAGGGGTAGATGTTGATGAACATTAAAAAAAAAAACAAAACCAGAGCTGGAAAACATTAGGCATTGGGTTTTACCAAAACCCTTTGTAAACTTTGTAAATTTTGTAAAAAATCTGTAACTTGTAAAACCAAATTCTGATTTCTATACTAATCTTTTTTCCTTTTTATTTTTCTTTTTATGGGCATATACCTGAAGTGCAAAAGACAAATCCAGTTCAGCCTATTCCTCTCCTTTTTTCCACATAACAGAAACTACAGCACAGTTTGCCTTGGGAAAATTTCTTCCTAATGATCATTAAAGTTCTCCTCAGAGCAAAGCCTACCTTGACATCCTGGAGCTGGGTGTGAATGTCTTGGTGAGCTTTTCTCAGCTGCCTGTTCTCCTCCCTTAAGTTATACAGGGATTCTGTTGAAAAGAAATGAGAAGAAATACAGAGTTTAAACCTGGCTGGATTTATAACACCAGGCTAAGCAGCTAAAGAAAGACTATAACACAATCTACATAAAATCCCACACGAGTGCTGTAATAAAAATTAGGTAGAATAATTGTATGGTTTGTTTTTCTCGCCTCTCTCCTCAGTCCTATTCAAAGCTTTCCATTTTCAAGCAGAAAATTGTAGCATTTGGTGAGATTTTCTATCAGTGCACCCAGCCTGCACCTGGAATTCTGCATCACTGCTCCTGCTGGGTGCTGCAGATGGCAAAATTCCCAGTGGAAATCTGAATCCTGGAAAGGCACACAGGAAGGCTCCCTCCTCTCTTTCCCCACATCACACCTGGCAAATGGGAATTTTCTGTCACAGGACCCAGCTATTCCTTTGGAAGGGATGCTCAGATGGCTCCAAAAGCTTCTGGGATCAGGGACAGAGGCTTCTATTCCCACTTTTTACATGATGTTGACATGGAGCCAACAAACAACCTCTGCCTGCAGTGCAGACAAAGCTGCAAACAGCACCAGAACCAGCCCTGTGGTAGGGACAGGTGGCAGAGAAGGCTCTGAAGGACACCACCCCATCCTTTTGCTTTGTGGAACTGTGTAATGAGGATGGAAGAGGCCTGAAAACTGCCCAGAATCTCCAACAGGAAACTGGATGCCAAGAGTAAAAACTGAATTGATCACCCAAGTGTGCAGGTGCAACCTGCTCCAGAGGAGCTGCTACATACAGGGAAAAAGGAGGTATAAAATGTAAATAAAGTCACTTCAGAAAGAAGCACAATTACCTCTCTGCTAGCAGTGGCAAATATTTTTACAAAAAAGAAGAGGCAAACCTTTTTTTTCCATGTTTGTACCAGTCTTAGAATTAAAAATTAAAGACTGACTCAACAACCTCTGACACTCGACAGGATTTTAAGTGCTGGGTTTTGGTATTTCTGTAACCCAGACAGAAACACAGGGCACAAATGAACAGAATTCAGAGAGAGGCCTCAGAAATTCATCAATAAAATGTAACCTGTCAGGAGGCAGAAGATGTATGAATGACCTGTGAGTGAGAACAGAGAAAATGCCTCTCTCACACCACACAAAACACAATGCCCAACACCCAGTTGAATGTGGGCAGCCAGACACAGCTTAAATTTACCCTTCAGCTTGGAGATCTCCTGCTCCTTTTCCTGCTGCAGCTGTAGGTATCTCTCCTTGTGATCACTGAATGTCCTGCTAAACTCCTCTCCTTGTTTCCTGTGATCCTCCTCAAGGTCAGCGTGCTGTTTCTTTAGTTCCTCGTGTTGACTCTGCAAATACCAAGTTGGGACACTGGAACAGCTCTGGATCTGCAGATCTGCCTAATATTGTCCTTGGCAATTTGTTTAGTAAGTGCAGATGAATAGGAAGCATTCATAACAGGAAGGTTATTATTCAAAGCATGCACATTGCAGCTCCTTCTGAACACAGAATGATCTCTGTGATGAGCAGGCTCCTGTTCCAGGGCTGTGTCACCTCACCCCAGAGCTGCTCTGTCCCCCTGGGAGCTGCTGAATGTGTCTCAGAAAATCCCAAACTACATGAGGGCTGATAAGTCAGCATTCCCTACAAGTAACTGCATCTGATAAGATGAAATTACCCACTGGAAAGCCTGACTAGGAAAAACTGCAGGAAACCATCTTTGAAAAGCCAGAGGAAGGCACTGCCCCCAGCCTGACACTCTGCAGTGATGCCAGAAGCCAGGCAGGCCCTGTGTCCCCACAGAACCAGTCCCAGTGACCCACCTTCAGCATCTGGTGCTGCACACTCAGGGCACTGTATCTGCTGTTGGAGTCTTGCTGCAAAACAAAAACACTGGTGTGAAACCCCCTGACACTGCCCTGAGCTCTGCACATGCAGCTTTTGGAGTCACCAGCCAAGGGATGGTGTCCCCAGGACACAAATCCATGTCTCCCCTGGCTTTGGAGCAGAGCAGCTCCCACACCCTGCACCTACTGCACAACAGCCTATTTTAACTCCTGTTCCTCAGCTCCCAAACTGCTCCCCAGTATCAACATGAAATAGCCATAAAATCCTAATTTACTTGCTTTATAAAGACTTCTCTACAGGTCTCTGGGTCCTCTGCCAGATAGAGCTTTCCTTCTGGCACTTGGTATATAAAACAAAGTTTCTTGATGTTTTTATACTTACCAGTTCAAAGCCCATGTGTTAGAAAGCTGTCACTGTTCTCTTCCCTGGGGGCTAAGCTACAAAAAGATTTCTAACACCTTCTTATTCCCCCTTTCCCCTTAAATAAAACAACGTTACGTTTGAACTACCATAATATAAACAGGGGATTATTTTCTAAATTAATTTTCTGGAGAGGTATTAGTATCTCCCACTATAGCTCAAATAATTAGGAATTGGAGAGCACTTATGAATGCAGAGTAGAACTGGGATAAGTGAGAGCTCTTTCAATTAATATTTTGCAAGATCTCTTCCTTTGAACAGTCATAATTGCCAAGTATTTCCTTTTCCTTGCAACTCAAATAGCACCAGCTATTAAAAACTTGTACTAGGAATGATGACTTACCCTTCCTTTATTTAGTGTTTCCTGTGCTTCTAGTTTATAAACAAGAAAATCTGCAACATAAAAGGGAAAGCACTGATGAAAAAAAATGCACCAGGAAGATAAGAATTTATGCTTGAATAACTTGACTGTTGAGTACATAAATTCTCTTTAAGAGATGAATATTCATGCAGAAACAATTTTCAAAGGATCTTAAAAAGAAAAAGAATCTATGGAGAATTCGACAAAATGTGCAAATTTAAAATGCACAAACTTTCAAAAGTCTCATAAAGTATTTTCACTTCAAGGTTTCATACCATAGTGAGAGATGCAGAGCTCAGGCTCAAACCTGCAGATGGGTAATTAAATCTGATACATGAACTCTCCCAGCAGAGAGGCCCAAGAGCATCATTCAAAAGGAAAAGGGCATTTATAAATGTGTATTCTTGGAAATAATGAACCATTTCCTCATTTATTTCTCCACCTCTCTCTTTCCAGGGTTTGAAGAGGTGTCTCCCTCTCGAGTAGCAGCAGGGCCATTCTACACTAGATGGCACCAGAAACCCACCGAGACCTGCACGGTGAGAAGAATCATTTCTTACTCTTTGTCAGCTCTGCTAAAGTCATATTTGTAATTCAGCAGCTGAGTCCTCAGTTTTAGGAAGAACAGAGGCTTTACCCTGAAAATTGCAGTGAATTTAGAGGCTGAGGAAACTCAGAGGATTGAATCCTGCTGAGCTTCCACAGAGGTGTAAGAAATACAATTTGCGTTTCCCTCACACACACCTAGAATTTCGTTTTAATCAGCAAAAGGTGTATAAGCATGTGCTCACCCTAAAGTAAAATTACTGATTCTAAGTTTAATTTGCAGTTGATGGAATGCAGGAGAAGATCCCACGGTTTTGGTACAAGTTTTGAATTTCTGGCATGTCAGAACAGGACTTATACATGCCCATATCCCACATACATGTTGAGTATTTTATGTACTGGATACAAAGATATTCTCTGTGCATGTTACTTCATATGGCAGTCATCTGTAAATAGCATTAAAAAGACGATTGCTTTTAAAAAGATCTGCTTTAAAAAGATTAAATAAAAAAGAACTGATAGAAAGAGCAGCACAGCTCTGCCAAGTGGATCCTAATATATTGCTTATATATTACCCAACTGATTTAAATTGAAGAAAAACCATTTGAAATTACCTTCTACTACAATCAAGTTAAATGTCAAAGTGAAAAAGTACATTTTTACCTTCTTTTGCTTTCTTATGTTCCAGCCTTTCCTTTTGCAATGACTTTTCTAATCTTGACCGGTGCTCATACACAACTGCAAAGAGAAATTTTGTACACAACCCATTTAAAAAGTAACACACACAAACCTCACCATCCACCCCAACACACCCAGGAGTGTTGGCACAGGATGCACCAGGAAAATACAAGTGGAATGAGGCCATGGGATAAAGGGCTGTTTGTAAGCCTTGTGTCAGTAACTTTTCCCCTTTTTGCAGCCTTTATCGATCCCAAATCCTGGCTTATTTGCATTGTTAAACACGGAATGTGATCACCAGGTGAGGGATTTGTTTGTGGAGGCAGCCAGCTGTGGTGGAGCTACCAAACCCTCTCTGCTCCTCAGGAATGCAGGGACATTTTCCATGTTTCCATCCTCCCCTGCCTTGTTTGCACAGAGACAAGGAAATGAGACAGGACAGCTGCTCTGCCAGAGGAATTCCTGGCAGCACACGAAGTGTCACAAGGAGGGAAGGGAGATGCCCAAGGGCAGGACAGCTCCAGGAGCTGCTGCAGGGCCCTGCTGCCCAGGCTGAGGCATGAGGAACCCCAAATTCTTCCCAAAACTGGGAATACAGAATTCCTCTGCATGGTCTCCCAGCACAAATGACTCCCAAAGACTGTCCAAACTGCCCATGATGCCTTTGCAGACACCATCCCAAAATGGGGTTTACATTTATGACTTTGTTGTATCCAGGTGTGTTTAGGACACCCAACATCCTCTGGCACGAAGTTCCCCCATTTGTCTGCCAGCAAAGCAGGATTTTATTCAGCCTGTCCTTTGGACATGGAGTTTGGGATGTGGCACATCAGTCCCTATTTACCCTTTCCTCACCTCTCATTATCTAAAACAGCCAAGTTTGCAGCACAGATATCAATTAAAACTCATGGAAATATACAATTATATGTGTTTAAGCTCAGTTTAACACAAGTATCTTTCACTGCCCACATTACAGTTTGCATTCTTTTAATGAGTTATTAATTTACATTAAAACAACGAGGATTTCTCCATCAAAACCAGGAAACTCATTTTCTGAGAATAAATTGGTGAATGCAAGCCTTCAACAAGAAGCACCAAATAAAGATTTGCATCTTGGCAGCCACAGAAAACTCCTCTTGCACTTCAAAACGTGTTCTTAATTCCACCAAGGTGCATTCTGCAGCCTTATCTCCAAGTGTTTATGTTTTAGCTCGGAAGCTGGATTGCTAATCAATCCCTGGCACCTATCTCCACTTTGCTATTTATCTTCTAAAGTCAAGGGCATCAGTCAAGACAAGCAAATGTATCAACACCCTCTGGAAGAAAACAAGCAGGCACTGAATATTCAAAAAGTCACCAGCAGGCTTGGAGAAGGGAGGGAAAAAAAAAAAAAAGGCATCACTACACAGCATTTCAGTGATGGTTTTATTTAGGCCCTGAAGGTGGTGAATGCTGAATTATTGTGCCAAAGGAACAGTGGCAGCACAGCAGCTCAGGAGAGCAATGCAAATCCATAATGGGCTTCCCCTCCCATGCAATCAGGGTGGAACAGGGCTTTTGGCAAACACACGAAACCACAAATGGATTTGGAGAGAACATTTTCCATTCCACTTCTCCGACTGCAAGTGCACCTTCCACAGCTCCTCATGATGCTTTAACAAGTGGTGGGGGTGGGGGGAACCCTGCACAGCAAACCCATCACAGGGGCAGGAGGAAAGGGGAAGGAGGAAAGGGGCAGGATTTGGGGTTTAGGGACCTCCAGAGCTCAGAGAATCCCTGCCGAGCTCAGGGTTCCACCCTGCACTTGCAGGGTCTGAACACAAGGCAGTGCATCCTCTCCTCTACCTGCTGAGTGCTAACCCTTGAAATACTGGAACAAAGCTGGAGAAGTCCCAGAACAGCCCCTCAGGTGACTAAAAAGGGCAAGGAAAAACCTCCACCCTCACCTTTGCCCTTTGAGTTCAGTTACTGGTTGGCCTAGCATGTTTCTCTCTGATAAAAGTCCATAAAGTGCAAGGTACTGAAGGTGTTGATTAAAAATAATTATTAACAAAGCACAGCTCCCATGTTTCCTCACTTGCTCCCTCGGGGAGCAGGTTGCAGGGCAGATTTTATAAGCACATATTGGAGTTAATCTCCCATAAATTTGAATTATTTCCACCAGCTGGGAACTTTAGGAAGAGCCCAAATAAAGGGCTTGTTACTACAGCAGGAATTTCTCCTTCTTCACTGCCAGCCTGGATATAAGATACCTGAGCAAGACTCTGAAAGAAATAAATACACTGAAAAACAGGTTTTCTATAAAAGTCCACCCCAGTAGGGGCTGGAACCTACATAAGGAATCTGACAAAATCCCACTGCTGGGATGCACAAATCGTTTTTCCTAGGGTAAGCTTTAAATATTGCACTGATCTTTGCACAAATAACTGAACTTTATTTCTACATTCTGTTTAACAGAATGGTAATAAAGGGGGGGAAATGTTGTCATTTAATGGCTAATAGGCATTATTCTAAAGCTGGAGTTACTACAGGTGTCAGCTTAATTATTGGAATTACCTATAGAATGTAACCTACACAGAGGAACAAAGACCCACAAACTCACAGACCCCCCACTCATTTCTACATTATATTTAATAAAATGGTAAAAAAGGGGGGGAAATGTTGTCATTTAATGGCTAATAGGCACTATTCCAAAACTGGAATTACCAGGGGTGTCATTTTAATTCTTGTAATGACCTACAGAATGTAACCTACACAAATGAACAAAGACCCACAAACTCACAGAGCCCAGAAACTCAACTGGTAACCTCACAGATCAATAAAAGACCTTTCACCCTCAGCATGGAAACACTGAACACTCCTGGAACTCATCCCAATAAAACTGAGTCCTCAAGATTTTTCCCCATGAAGGAAAGGAGGTGAAGGACAAGGGAGGTGTGGAATGCCCTGTGTGTTCCCAGATTACACCACTCTGGCCAGTGCTGAACGTTAATTACAACACAGGGGTCAGGGAGGTGATGAAATTCAGATTACTTAACAGTCAAGGTTCCTTCTCTTATCACTGCTCTGCACCTCTAAGCAATAAAGCTATTATTAAGCAAAGTAAGCCATTATATTACATTTAAAAGAAAGCATTTCCCAGTTTACATTATCAGCAATTTTGTGACCCTGTTACTTTCATCATTTGGTCTGTCAGAAGGATGATCCAGAGTTTAAAATGCCCCAGCTTCCTGGAAAATTTAGATTACACTGGGATTTAAACATACACGATACAAGAAATTTTACTAATTTCACCATGACTGCTTGTTACACAATTCTGAAATCTTTCTCTGAGCTTGGAGTAATACCTTTCACTTAAAACCAGCAGATTTCAGTAGTCTTGGCAACCCAGAGTGTTGTTTTCCCTCACACTGTGGCACAGTTGAACTGAACCAGCAGCGTGGGGTAAACCACACTGGCACCTCTCTAGTGACACTGAGAACACAGACTTGCTATAAAAATAGTTAATTCCCCATTCTTGTCCCTGCAAACAGAACCATTTAAAATATGAACCCATTTTAACCCATTTTTGAAATAGCTTTTCTGCTGAGAGTAAAGCACTTCCATGAGTCAAAGAGGGATCCCTTCAATATGGGGTGTAGGATAAATTCTCTAATCCAATGGCAATAATTAAAATTTTGACCTCAGACGACATTTCATGACTCCTCTGACACATTTCATGCTGGGAGGAGATATTAATGTAACAAGACCTGCTCCCCCAGCTTCCAGCCCTGTATTTAAATCAGTGAATCTGCTTTCAAACAAGATCCACTGATTTCACTGCTGATAATCTTATCAGAAACAGATTATCAAAGTGCAGCAGCAGGATTCCCCACCACGCTGGCCTCAGTATCACACTGTGAGCTCCATCTACTTCACAGACTCAGCTGAGGGTTTAGCAACAAATGGATATTCCAGTGACACTGCAAATATTTGGAAAAACTGGAAGTAATCCCACAATAAAGACTAGGAAATCTCTGTTTTAAGTACAGAGCAAGAAAACAACATTACAAAAAACATCTATTTATCATAGAATGGTTTGGTTTGGAAAGGGAATTTAAAGTTCAGCTTGTTCCACCCCCCTGCCATGGGCAGGGACATCTTCACTTCCTAGGCCAGGCTGCTCCAAGCCACAATATTTACAATATCTTGAACAAAACATTGAAGCCATTTAATAATTTATGGCCTTGAAGCCTTCTGGTTTGAATTTCCATAAAAAAGGACAGAAATAGAAACCAAGGTAACGTGAATGTGATTGTGTGTGAGGCTTCATTGTGGAACACCCAGGGATGGGCTGCTCTCAGTCTGCTCTCTGCAAACCACAGCTGGCACTGTGTGGACTGTGAGAATTACCTTTACTTCCAAACAAACTCCTACACTTTGCAATTTACTCACATGATCAAGCACTGGGTTTGTCTAATTACAGCCAGTCGTGTCAAATTCCTCCTGGAAAACCACACCATGCATTAGGTGTGCTTTTATGACCCCTGCTTTGACTGAATTCCCTAATCATTTATTCTGCTCAGAATAGTAATAATCTGAAAAGTTTGCATTTAATATCTGGATCTTTACATTCAGGGGAATTTTTTTTAAGAGAAAACATAACACGTGCTTTCAGAGATCCTGCACCAAAAATCAGCTATCAACGAAAATAAACCTGCTCCTCTGATTTACTCAGTGTTCCAGGAAGAAGTTTGAACCAAAAAGTTCCAGTAAGCAGTTCTAGCTTTGCCTTCACTGCAGTTCTGAAAAATGGGAAATGCTGGAGAATTTGGCACATTAATGCACTTTACCCCAGAAACACACACTTGTATTTCTAAGAGATCATTGTGGCCTCTGTTCAATTGTAAGGATGACAGGAACATTAATTTCTAAATTGGAGCAAACATCTACATTTAACAGAATCCTTTTACTGCACCCTGCCTCACGTACTGCCTTTCTTAGAAGTCAATAACACCTCTAGGAAACAACAGATTTCAGATAAATTGGGACAGAAGGAAGGATTTGTCATGTTCAAAGAGTAAACTGTAATAGCTGCTGCTAAAAATAAGCTGGAGAAGGGGTATTAAATGTGATTAAATATTTAATCCCTCACAGATAGGCTCCAGACCTGGCTTTTATCAGGAAGGAGATCATGTTCTCTAGAAATGATTTCCAGTGCACTCCACAAAAGGTTTCTTCCAACCTTTGGTACCACAGGTGGGATCAGCATCCCACCTTGCATTGCTGTTTTCTATACACCAGTAGGTGATAAAGGATTTTTTTTTGAGTGGTGGTAAATGCAAATAGTTCAAACAAAACCTGTGTAGTGATTTTAGACTAAAATTAGCAGAAAAATATATAAACATTGATAAAATCTGCAGAGACAACTGTTTTCTTCCCGCATCACCTCTGAAACTCTGGGTCTGTTCAACCCTCAGCTCCAGGAAACAAGGGCCTGTTCTTTCTCTGAAAAAGTGTTTTATACTTTTTCCAGCTTTATGAAGGTCTATAATGACTGTATCTCCATGGTGTCAGGATGTACATAAATATCTATATTCAGAAATTAGTAAAAAATACAGCTTGAAAAAGAAAACCCCAATCTATAGATGCATAAACTGCACCCAGAAATCAAAGAGTTTGAGTTAGTGATTCATTTCTTGACTGAAAGTGGCTTAGTTGAGTGTGGTGGTGTGGATGGGAGCAGGCTCCTCACTCTGCCCTCTGGGAGCTCAGGCAGGCCATACTTCTCTCATCATCTCTGTAATTAAGCTCTGGAAATGACTGTCAAACTCTGGGATTGAGTCACCTCAGGAAAAGAAGATGGCAGGGTAATTCCAGGTACCTCAGGGAGGGGGAAAACACAGAGGACGAGGTGGAGCAATTGTAGTTTCTTTTATTGCCTAATTAAAAATACATTGTAGAAAATCTGGAGAGGTCTGGATTGTCCTACATGATCACACAAAAAGATCAGAAGTGCATTCAGCTCATGAGACCGTTCCTTTCTTACACAAGGACAGCATCCAAACAGGTTGAATTCCTCAAGTGTTCACCTCAGGCTCTGACATGACCAGAAATTCACACCCCTGAATCCCGAAAATCTGAAGAAAAATCACCCAATGAAGGATTCAACTTTAATTACTTGTTCTGTGGAGCTCGTTTTTTCCAGTAATCTGATTTATTTAGCTTTCATTACCATCAAACCTCAAAGCAGCACCTGACTTTCAGCAGGGCAGATTAAATGACTTTTTCCCCTGCAAGGATCCCGTTCCAAAAGGAGCAAAGTGAACTCTGTCAGCCACAAATTGCTGGCAATATCCTCACCAGCACATCAGAGAAGCTGTAATGGGCACTCCAATCTCCCAGAGGGTGGAAACCTTACTCATAAATTGCCCCACCCAAACTCACAGGCTGACAAGCAAGCAGCCAGCCCAGTGAGACAATGTGCTTGGAACGTCATTTTTAAGGCTTAGGAATTCAGTCAGGCAGGAATGTGTGGCAGGAGAGGATTGTCCAAGGAGCCAGAATGCAAACTCACCACCATCAACCCATCCTGCCTCCCTCCTGCTGTCTCAGCTCCATCACTGACAAGCTTTAGGAAGTTTAAATCATCATCAGTAACAAAGATTTGGATCTATTTTTTGCATCACGTTGGCTGCCAGGGTTTGTTTCAAACTGGGGAGGGGGAACACCAAAACCCAGGGAACAAACCCACCCCATTACCTCATTCTGCTCAACATTCCTTCAGATCCTCAGCCAGGCTCCAGCTGGGGTGCAGAGGGAATGCTGCAGCACTGGGAGAAATCTATGCTGGAACTGTTATGTCCACAAGGAAAGGGAACTTGGGCATGGATTACAGCAATGAAAAAATATCAGTGTGGGCACAGGCTCAATTTACCTTTCAAGTCAGACTTCAGCTGCTGGACATGGAAATTCTGCTACAGACCTGGAAACAAACTTCCCTGACTTTACTGATCTGAACAGAGCTCCAGCACCTTTTCTGTACTTGGGTTATGAGTAAAAGCTCGTAACATTCCACATAACCCAAAATCTTGAGGTTAAGCTGCAAAACAGACACATATCTATCTAGTTCATACATATATGTACATGCAAATATATATATAAATATACATTACACCATATACCACTTCCAGATGGAAATTCTGCACAATTTCAAGCGTTTCGTGTGTTTTAAGTATTTAGAACATTAAATATCCATTGAAAATGTGAATGGAGGTACAACAGTCAGGTGCTCAGAAGAGGTTACAAACCAAAGCTTTCCATCTCAGGAAGCCAGGTAGCAGACTTTGGGATGCTGCACTTGTCATTTCAGGGGAAGTACACACAGAACCAACCTCTTCCCTTTACAGTGTCATCATGGATCTCTCAGGCAGCAACAAAACACTATCAAAAGTGCTGCAGTGTTATGTGCACCCTGAAAGTCACAGGAATAACAGGAATTCAGGATTCTGTTATCAGGAAGAACAACCAAACACACAGGAGTTGCAGTAGATGCAGCTCTACTTGTCTGATTCATGTGAAAAAAATGCCATTAAAAGCAGTGCTGGATCTTCCCAGCTGAGGGAATGTAACAATGAAGCACACCCAGAACTGTGTGATGTCAGAGCAGCTCTGGCATCTGTGCAGTTTGCATGAGGGGTGATAAATATTAACCACTGAAGTGACACAGAGCTGTGATCTAGTACTGCAGTGCATTGTGCAATTCCACAGACACAAAACCACCACAGACCTGACCCCCTCAGGGAGCCTTGATTTAGGACAAGTGGCACAACAGGCACAACAGAATCTATATTTGCTTTACAGCTGGTCCTTTCTAGCACTGGAGCAGAAACTTTTGATGAAACCCACACCTTGTCCACAGCAGGGAAAACTCTCAAGTCCAGAGTCCCTGCTGGGCTGGCTGCCAGGATCACAGGACAGTCTCAGGCTGCACAGGGATTGCACAAAGCCATCAGACACATTGAGACTCTCACAGGAAGAGCAGAAAGAATTAAGGTAGTAAGAGGCACTAACTGTGGGCTGTTATTAGGATTAGGGATTAAAACAGATTAAACAGATTAAAATAGTACACGAGGGGTTACTTAACACCCAGAGGATGAGAAGACAGAAGCTGTAAGGGCTAAAAAGATGTCTGTAGACACTTTCAATCCTGCAGCAGTCACAGGTACAATCAGGTTCACCTGCAGCTCCCAGTGTGGTTCTCTTCTAGCAACTGAAGCCTGCTCCTGTATGGCCAATAGCTCAAGACTTAGTCTGACACAGTTTTAAAGGAGGCAAAGAGCATCAAGTTTTGCTTTTGTCACTTTAAGAAATCCTAAGTAAGATTATCTCCATGTTTCAACTGTATATAGTGCTCAGAGAATGAGACTTTATAATAATCAGCTTACTGGGAAGATCAGCTTCTCTATGAGAGACCTTAGAGATAACAATGAGGTTTTCTCAGCAGTGAAAAAATTTGTGTCATCTCTAAAATTCTGCCCCTGGTATTCCCTTTGTGGATTACAACAGCAGCTCTACTTTCTCCAAGCCCAGCAGAACTTTGTTAGAGAAAAATGCCAAAGTTTGATGTTCTTCTACAAAACCTTCTGCAATCTGATCCTCTAAAGGGGGTCAGTTTAAGATCCCAGCCTTTCTAAACCCAGTTATTGTGTCTCCCAAGTCTGCCATCCTTCCCTTTGTACCCTGGGCTTATTCCAAGGGGCACAAACTCCTCAGCAGAGTGGCTGAAGCTGTGAACAGCAGGGAGAGCAGAACTCCCCAAAAGTACAGCCATGTACAGCTCTCTTCAGATCAGGTGAGTGTGTTAAATGATTCTGAGACTCTTCCTGCACCATTCCTCAGTGATCTGTGCATTCTGCCTTGGCATTTTCCCACATATTCCCAGGAGATTGAGCCTCCTTCATGTGTTGCTGTGTTTGAGCAAAACAAGGCAATGAAAAAGATAAAAATCTAAGACAGCTGGCTTTTCATGGAAAAACAGAAAGAACAGCTCATTCGGGCATGAAGAACTGGCAAGTACCAAAAAGAAGGTTGTTACTGCCTACATAGATAAAAAAACCCCATCAAAACATGAAAAATAGCAGAGGGGACAGCAGGAGGTGAAGGGAGCTGCACTCTGAGCTACAGCTGAGGATCTTGATTCAGATTTTGGACAGACCAAAGGCATTCAGGTCCTAAACTGCCACTGTGTCCAGAAACTCAGGAGTGTCCATGAACCCCAGGCATTTCACAAATGGACTCAAGTTTCACTCACAAGCCCTGACAGGGGCATTCCCAAGCTCCTGAGTGTGCAATCAGGAAAGCAACTGCCTTTGTAGGCTCCAGCAGTCACAACAAAACCCTACAAAAAGTCAGACAACAGGTGATACTTCACTGTCCTCCAAGGGATTCACTCCAGTCAGACCTCCAGGGGCACAGGCAGCCTGCCACAATACAGCCTCAGCATTCTCAAAACCACCACTTTCAGAAGTTGGTTTTTTATTTTTGCAGTTTACATTTACACCTGTAAAAGCCTCCTGATGAAATGGTTCTTCAGGAAATAGAAGTCCAAGGTATCCTTTTCTGTCCAGCTTTAAAGTCTTATTCAATCACCCAGGAGAGCTGTGAAAACCAACAAATCAACCCCTGCTGCTGCAGCACCCTCCTTTCCTTCAACTTTGCCCTTTAACTGGTTTCTTTTTAAAAGATCTCAGAGTGCTTCCATCACATTTCAGGCCCCAAAGTTATCTCTAGCCCAGGATCTATAGAGAAACTGGTTATGCTGCATGGAAAAGATAAGTTGCATTACTCTAACCAATGCAATACTTTAATTTTATTGTTCTCAAGAAGCAATAAAGTCAAAGAATAATCTTTGGACAGCCAAGAGAGGTAGCTCAGATATTCATAGGTTTTTGTGGGTTTTTTTATTTTTTTTTTTTTTAACTTGGCAACAGGAACATTGTTGATTTAAAATCCAGGTCAGTTAAAATCAAAAGTTCAAAGTGCAGCCAGATACTGCACCTGCAACCTGGATTTGCTGTCAGGATTTTATGTTGTTTCCAAGCCTCAGCTTAAAGGAAATTCCTTCCTGTTGTTCCATAACAAAGAGCTAAATGGGGCAGGTTCAGGAATGGGTTTGGTGGTGATATCACCAGTGTCTCTCCAGGTGAGCTGGGTGTAGGCACAGACTCTGAATTCCCTGTGTTCTCCTCACTAACAAACTCCTACTGCAAAAATCCAGGTGATTGTGCAGGGGAGGCCATTGCAGAGAGACAGGGAAGGAAAGTTTATTTCCCAGATCCCCTGGAGTCCTTAGGAACATAACTTCCCTTTATTTTAGTGGGACATTAGGCAGCAAGGGGCTGCTGCTGCATTTAATATTTCTCTGGGCTCTCACCCTCTCTTAGGTGTAACAGCTACTTCCAGAACACAGGAGAATTTAAAGAACTTTTATTGTTACATTTTATTTTTGCTTCTATTCTGTGACTTAATTGCCAGTGATTATTTTTTTAAAACAGGGTTTACTGCTACCATACTTGGCATAGATAAATTCTCCTGCTTAATGGGCTTGAGACACTGGCCTGGATCCCAGAACCATGTGAGTTTATTGCATGGATCATCAAATCTATTAATGTTATCAGATCCTGGTCCATATTTCACATTTCCCATTGAAACAAGCAAGAGAATTAGAGAAAATGCAGCTCCCACAATTGCCTGCTGCTTCCATGAACGTGCTTGGATAGATGATGGCTACTCAAAATCATGTTTCAAGCATGAAAGGTTCAAACCAACAGCCCAGACCTCACATCTCTGATGCAGAGAATCTCTCCTCTGTGTCAGGATAAAGTTTGTTGCACGCTCCTCTTTGGCAAAGCCGGAGCAACAGAAAAAAGCCAACTTGTCAAATTGTAGCTTGAGAACAAGATGTTCCTGTGTCCTCTGTTGGCAAATGCACAGCCTGGCAAGGGTAGCCCTTTAGCCATCTGCCACACATCCCCTTACCAGCCAAACATTTACACCTTTTCTGGGACTAAAATGAAGGTTTCTGGCAAAGAGCTCACTGCTATTACCTGGAAATGGCCTGAAATTGAAATACTAAGTAAGGATGGTGTCAGCTGGTTGACTAAACACGTTGAAGGAACAAACCACTGTAAGAATCTAACAGCATAAACCCAACTCTGTGCTCTCTACACATGAACTGTGTGCTGCCAGGCATGCTTTGATGGATGCTTCCACAGGGAAAAGGATGGCTGAGGATCACCCTGAAGTTTAGTGCTGCCAACAGCAGATCCCTCTGATTCTTCTTTCATGCTATTTTGAGAAAGAAAACTTCAAAGTTGGCTCTGGGCTTTGTCTGTGCTGACCTGATAACTTTGCACTTGACAATTAGAGAGGGGCTGAGGTCTTTCACTTCCCCAGACCACTGATGTTTCAGGTACATCCCTGCTGCTTTGCTTCTGATTTCTTGGCATGCAGATGTCAGACACTGAACTTTTCATCTTCAACTACAGGAGACCCACATTTGCTGCATCCTTAAACCAAGACACACAAGGATCTGTATTTGTGTGGCACTTTTAAGCCAAGACATTCAAAGTTATTCCAAAAGTAACAGAATAGCCTTACCTAAGTAACTTACTTGAACTTTACTTTTAAATCACCCTTTAAAACCACTTTATTAGAATACTCCTCTCCTCCATCCTGGAGCTGTTTAAGATTATGCTGCCCAGGAGCTGCAGATGGATGCTCAACATAAAACCCTGCAAGACAACAGAGAAGCCCACAAAAATCCCAGACTGGACACGGTCTGCACTGCACGCCTGCCTTTCCCATCTATGCCAGGAAGTGCCAAGTGATGTGCAATCCTTTGGGAATAAGAGTCACTACGGGATTATGTGTGGGAGCCAGAGGGCAGGAGAGCTCTCTAGGAATCCACGACAAAACCTCACCCCGACCTCGGCGGGGCTGGGATCCCAATGCGGGGAGTCCCCACAACCCCACAGGCTGGAGGAGAAGAAGGGGGAGAAGGAGCAAAACTTTGAGAGAGGTTGGACAGCCGGAGGAGGAGGAAGAGGAGGGTGTTCTGCAAGCCTTGGGGAAGGGCAGCAGAGGCTCCTGCCGAGGGAGTACCTTGTAACTGAGCCGAGAGCGACTCCTGATGCTGCTGGTACTTGAGCGCCGTGGCCTCAGCCTTCCTCAGCTGGCCCTGCAGCTCGTAGTAGAGCATCGCCCCGTACAGGAACCCGAACACCACGGTCAGCAGCAGCAGCGTCTGGAAAATCCGCTTCTGTTTCCGGGAGCACATCCCGTTGCCCATGTCCCCGGCGGGGTCCCGAGGGCCCCCGCCCGTCACGGCTCAGCAGCGGGCGGGAGGCGGCGGCATCGGAGGCCCCGGGAGGAGCAGGAGGAGGAGGAGGAGGAGAAGGAGGAAGGGAAGGAGGGACGGCGGAGGCGGGGCGTTTCAGCCCCTGGGCACGGCCGCGGCGCCCGGGGCGGTCTCTCCGGTGCGGGCAGCAGCGGGACTCATGCCGGGGATGCTCCGCGTCCCTGCGGCCGTGTGCCGGTCCCTGCGGCCGGGGAGGGCTGCGGGCCGGGGTTGTGAGGAACAAAGGCAGATCCCGGCCCCGCACTGACGTGTCCCCGCTCAGCCGCGGCTCCCCCGCCGCGGGAACCCCGAAGGAAGTCCCGCTCCGGGCGCGGCCTCATTGGGTCGGGCCGCGGGGCTCTGCCCTCCCTCC